>BPLQ01013154.1:0-600000 GCA_021605075.1 Caerostris darwini
GGCTCTAAATACCGGTATTGCAATCCCTAGCAGCAACCTACTACACCATGAAATTTTGAGATTTTTTAATATATAATCTGCAGTGTCCAGGCAGGGAATAACGATTAATGTCAGAAGTTGAAAATGATAAATTTATTTTCAGAGAATGGAGTACATCTTTATAAAATTTCAAACAAACTGAAATTAATATGATTCCTTTAAAGCAGAGGTATTTAACTTTTAAGCTTTTTGGGGCTACATTTAAGGGGAGGAAAAAAAATTGTCTTTAGCCACTTATAAGCTATATTAATTGAACAATAATTATTAAGAAAAATAGATTACTGCATAAATTGAGATATCCATTATGGTAAATGCTGTGGCATAATAACTTCATTTCTTTTCAAGTAGGGATTATTAAAATCATTTAGCATGTCAAGGCTTTTTAAACACTAGTAATAAACATCTTAGAAAATAAAAATAACTTAAGTCATCACTCAACTTAAGTTGAGTGATGATTTCCTTTTTTATTAATTTTCAGCAAGTAGAATTTGAATAATTTTTAATTAATTTTTCTGTACTTATTATAACGTCACAAATGTCTCAAAGATGATTTTCTGTTGGAGAAGCTTTAATAATATAATGAAATTTTTATCATGTTGCATTATAATTTCATATATATGCTAAATATTAAATATTTAAATTTGATGATTAAAGATGCAAAAATTTTAGGATTGCTTTTTTATTGAGCTTTTAATTAAAGGAGTGCATTTTAACTTTTTTTTTTATAGAGGTATTCAAGAAGCTCATCAAAGAAAATTTGTTATACTTGCTGTAAAGAAATTAGCTGAGGCTTGCGGAAAATATGCAGATATACAATGTAAATATTTATTTATTTTTCTGAATAAGTTCTGTAATTATAAAGAAAAAAAAAAAAAGTCTAATCATAACAGAAAATTTTAATTTTCTACTGTACATAAATACTTTGTATAAAAAAAAATCTGTTTTTATATTTTATTTTAATTTTATATATAAAATTATGTACCCAAAATGAAATATATAATTTTTTTTTTTTTTTTTTTATTAAATGTAAATTTTTTACATTTGTGGCATTTATTTATATATTGCCTTTTATAGAAATTGGTGTCCAGCTCAAAGTATAAATTTTAAAAAAATGTTTCAAATAATAATAACTTTTAAAAACCAAATATATATTATTTAAAAATTATAAAAGGAGCATTATTAATAAAATTTTTATTTTATTATTTATTCAGTTACCTATTTTTTAAAGTTATCAATAAAAATTATTAGTTCATCTTTATTACGTGTTTCATCTGCATAATTGTTATCTCCCATAAAGAAAGAAATTTTTTACCTTGTTTATTTCTAAAATAAATTTTTTTTTGGAGATTTATTATGAATTTTGCAATATTAGAAAAATTTATTAAATGATTAATGTGGTTGATTATGAAAGTAAAATGTTTAAGTTGATCATATTTGTTTAATTTCTATTTTATAGTTTTTTCCAAAGACAATCCACAAGTAGAAGTAGGAAATGAAAAAACTATATCTATGCCATCCTTCAAAAATAGAAATGTTCCTGAGGTATTCCATTCTTTTTTTTATTTTTGCTCTTTCATGCTTCAAATTTAAATTTTTGGGTTACTTGTACTTCATTGTATTTTGAAATTTTTTTCTTTAAATTGTATCATTTATGCAGTTTTTTTTTAGAAATATTATATGTAGGAGTTTACTGTACATATACTAAAATTTGAATATAATTTTTTTATTTGAATTTATTTTTAAACAATATTCAAATTGAAATGTTTCCTTATTTTTTGTTGTTTAAAAAGTTAAATGTAATCTTTTAAAAATATAAATTAAGGAAATAATATTTTATTATTGACAGATCTTCAAATTTTTCTAGTTAAGTTACAGGTTTTTCATCAGGATTAAAAAAGTTTGTTAGTTGATAAACAATTTATTCAAATAATAAACATAATAGGTTCTAATGCACATGATTTGTACATGTTTTCGTGCTAAAAGACTTTCATTTGTCAGATGGCAATATCCTTTTTGAAGTTCACAGTTGTTATCATGTTTGTAACTGTAATGATGATCCGTTTTATGAACTCAGTAATTAGCAGGTTAAGATGGAATTGATGCTTTATGGATTAGTTCGTATGACAAGTTTCAACTTGTTCTCCCAATTAGTTTGTTTTCACGAATTTTTGCATTAGGCGTCTTGCACGTTTTTTGTTAAAATGGATAAACTTAAAAATCGTGCGGTCATAAAATTCTTCGTTTTGGATGGATTAATCCCCAAGGAAATTCATCCAAAGTTGACTAAAGTTTACAGGACTCTGCTCCTTCCATGTCAACCATTAAAAAGTGGGCAGCCGAATTTAAACATGGTCGCACATCCCTCAAAGATGACTTGCTTGAAGGATGGCCGAAAAGTAAGAAACTGCTCTAATTCACAAAACAGGAGATAGAGGTTGCAACCAAGGCTCTCTGTCAATCTGGCAAGTTGTCGTTGTACAATATACATTCATTTTGTATTTATATATAACTTAAATTACTATAACTCTTTATTTTATTATATAATTTTTTTTAAAATTATTCATTATGCTAAAGTTATAATAATTAATTATGTTAATATTACCTGACGAGACGATTTATCCTCATTTTATTAAAAAATATTTTTGATATTAAATTTATATTTTTTTATATGGGTATTTCTTTACTCATTTAAATTAGAATTATAAAGAGGCTTCCTTATAATAGTTTTTTTTTTATCTTAGAAAAGTAAGAAAACTTCAGCTAGAAAAAGAAAGTCATCTGAGAAAGATATTCAAGGTAAATATTTTCTTACAAAATATTTTTGTGGCGGATAATTTCTTGCAAGTCTAAACTTAGTTGTAATAGCTGTGTAATATTTAATTATATTCAAATAAAATGAAGAAAAAAAATTATAGGATTTTTTTGACATATGAGATAATCAATTTTTTTTTTTTGGCATACAAATAAATTTCTATTGAATGAAGGACATTTTTTCTAATTTCGTTTAATGCTTTAGTTTGAATTTTACTTTAAAGTGTTGTCTTGATTATTCTTTTTCTAGAAGCGTTACAGTTTATTAAAAAATTATTTAATCTACCCAGTGTTAATTAAAAAGAAATATATTTGTATTAGAATGTTAACAAAAACAAATGGCATATTTTAAAGTAAGTTAATTTAAAAACATTATATTTTAGATGAACCTGTTGAGGATGATTCATCTGTCGCTGAAACAATAATTGGGTAATTAAAAAAACTTTTCATTAGATTTTTTTTGTTTATCATTTTGGATCTGTACTTTAAATTTGTAATTGTTGTCTTTTATAGATATCGAAATATTAAGATATAAATTACGATTGTTACATTTATAATAAATGCCAAAATACTATCATAAGTCTATGTTAAAAATTTTTTTTTTGTTGAAATAAATTTTTAAAAGAAATGCTAATGACTTATTTTAAAAAAAACAAAATCAACAACAATAAGCTAATCAGAATTTATTCTTTTATATTATGCTTTTCTTTTGCCTATAATAATACTATCATAGTCCATAATTTTTTACATTATATTGTTCTTATTTAATACAGTAATTAAATTTTATGAAAAATTGCATTGTGTGGAAATAAATTTTTCATTTTGAATATATAAGTTAAAAAATATTAATTTTTTTTTAGTTTTGCAAACTAAATTAAAATATTTATAAATATTTGAAAAATTTTTTGATATGTCATGACCATAATTTGGTCTTATTTTGTATATCAATTTATTTTTTAATCAATTTAATAATTACACTGCACAAGAATAAAATTTTCTTAAAATTATCTTAATTTACTTATGCTGAACACAAAATGATAATAAAAATTGGAAAATTGGTTCTCATTTAGGAGATGCAAATGTAGTCGATTCCCTCAGTTTTCTTGAAATATATGAAAAAAAAAATATGAGAATATGTTTAACTAACAAATTATAACTTACAAATTTGTAAATTATCTAGCAACATTCATAAAAGCAAATGTATTAAATTATATATCTCTATTTTATTTTAACATAGCGATTACAGAAGGAGAAAAAAAGACAAACAAATATAACGAAATTTTCATTTAAATATTTTTTTAGTCAAAACCTACGAGAAAATCCAAAATTTACATGATAAAAAAGTATTGGAAAAATTATGAAATTGACAAAATTATGAGCCGAAAACAAAAATCAGTATATGTTTAGTACTTTGTATGCATACCTTCTGCATCTATAACAGCTTGTAATCTATTTCTCATAGAGGAAACCATGGTCTTTGTTGTACTGTTGGGAATTTTGTGCCACCTTTTGCAAGAGTAAACGTTTGAGGTCGTCTTTACTTGAAATTTTATGTTTCTTGATTTCTAGATCCAGTAGGGGTGCCATAAATTTTCAATTGGATTGATGTCAGGCAATTGAGTTAGGGGCTACAATTGGCGAGGAGCATTGTAGAGTAGCCATTCACGGTGAGATTCGGCTATATGCTAGGGGTCATTGTCTTGTTGAAAAACGAATGATGTTCCCAAGTTAAGATTTTGGGCACTGATTTTTAAGTTATGCCGCAAAATGTCAATGTATGTATGTGCTGTCATAATACCATCAATAAAAAGCAGGTTGCCAATTCCATTAGCTGCCATACAGCCCCAAACTAAGACGCTGGCTCCACCATGTTTTACAGTAGCAGTTAAATGTTGCTTTTCCAATTCAGTATTTGGCCTCCTCCACACATATCGTCGTCCATCACTGCCGAAAATGTTAAACTTGATTCGCCGGAAAAATAACTGTGTTCCAAACTCTTCAGATAAATCAACGTGGGATTGTGCAAAAATCTAACCCTTTCTCCTATTTATTTCCCGAGATGAATGGTTTCTTTCTAGCTGCCCTTCCATAATAACTTCTCTCGTGTAAAACATTCCGTACAGTCTGTACGCTGAAAGTCTTTTGCGAAGTGAAAGCAACATCTCTAGCTATCTGGGGTGCACTTATTTTAGGGTTTTTCTTTAACCTTGTTAATAATGACACGTTCTTCTCTTTGTAGAAAATATTCGAGGTCGTCCACTTCTAGTCTTATTTTCCGTTGATCCTGTTTCCTTGAACTTTTTACAACACTTCTGACAGTAAACTTATATTGAACTGCACCCTATAGCACGATAAGTTAAACCTCATTTCTGATCCTAATAATCGTGTTTTTAACACTAACGTCCAACTCCTTCGATTTCAAAGTCATTTTACTGCAGTAATCGCTTAAATAATGCATAGACACTTTTGAGTAGTTTTGCAGACTTTATACCAGAGTTTTTTATCAGTCGAAACACGTGACTTCAATGTAACAAAATTTGCATAGCAGTTAAAACATTGCCAATACTTTTTGACATGCACATTTTCGTTTTTGAAAGAAAAACGTAGAAATGCAAATTAAAATAAATATTTTTACTATTTTTATATATCTAAGATGTCTTGTATTTAATTACAAAAGCTAAAATTGCATAACATTTTATTTATTTGTCAATATGAATAAATTAAGGCAATTGCCAATACTTTTTTTACCCACTGTATATAATGTGGAAATACTAATATAGATTACATATACTTGAACTATCTGAAAAAATAAGAGTTAGAAACATTGTTCACACAGGAATAATTTTTAAAACTTTATAGCTACTATTGAGTGAAACCTTTTGGTGCTAATTCATCTACCCAGGGGATGATGCCAATGGGGCTATTGACACTTTGTTTCTTTGCAAAAATAACGATGTGATAATTGTTAGTTGTACACAATGATTTTTTTTTATTATTATTTTGAGAAAGAAATGATCCCAGTGAATTTACATTTTAGTTAAACACATATTTTTTAGACCTATGATGCCATGTAAGTGCTTTAATTCTGTTAACAACTTTTATGTGGAGGAATAACATTTGGAGCCCGAAAAAGGTTGCATTACTCTTTTAGTGAAAAAAGCAAATCACTTTTATTTTGAATGCAAAATTGGAACTCAACTTATATATTGTAATTTTTGTGCAAGAAAGTTTTCCATGCTTCTGCGAGACAAAAAGAAAATGACAATGCCATTTTGCATTTATATGATTTAAAAGTAACAAAGTCATCACAATAACTGCTATTTTGGGTCAAACCTCTTCGTGGAGAAATCACAAGGGGAAAAAAAAAAGTCAACCTTGTTTTTTGTTTTAATGTCAATGGCTTGATGCTGACTCTCAATGTATAATATGGATTCTTTGCAATGGTAGCTATTCATAGATTCATCCAAAACATGTCTCAAGGTATAATGGAAACCAATTTCCATCCATTCCAGTTGGACTCACTGTCTCTCTTAAAGAAACCTATGAAAATTTGGAATTGTTGAACTGCCTTCAATATAGCAAGTACAAATGGTATATTTGTTGTGATTTGTAAGTGGTAGCTCTTCTCATGGGCCTTCAATTTAGGCATACAGAGCACAGTTACTTTTTTAATACGCTTTTATTAGCTTCACCTGTATGTTTGTATGTATGTAACTGACTTTTCCCCTGGAGATCTGTTTCTTCTCATATACACTATTTAAGCTGCAAAGAAACATTTACAGGCATCTTTCATAAAGAAAACAATTGATTCTTTTTATACGCTATTATATTAGTTTCACCTGAATGTTTGTTTGTTTGTAACTGACTCTTTGGGCTCGATTTTGCCCTACTTTAAACGATCAGATTTAATTTAAACGTTGTAGACTTATGAAGGACTAACGACACTAAAATAGTTTGATAAGTTTATTATCTCATCATGATTAAGATCGCCAGGATTAGAGATTTTATTTTAACTTATGAAGAGCAATTTAACCCATGTAGAATGAAAGTATTCATTCATTCATTCATTCGCATTTAGCCTTTGTATTACTCACAATTACAATTACACCTCATTTAAATATTATAGTCTAAAAACACTAAAAAACATGCTTTTAGAGTTAATCAAACTAAAAAGTAAAAATTAATTAATAGTTTAAAAAAACTAAAAAATCACGCTTTTAGAGTTAATCAAACTAAAAGTAAATTAATAAAAAGTTTAAAACATGCTTTTAAGTTACTCAAATTAAAAAGTAAAAAATAATTGTTAACATAAGAATGAAATGACTGACGAGAAAATCAATGTCAGTGTTCTAAAAGTGTATTGCTTTGTATGACATTTTAAAACTAACTCTGCATTTCGGAATGAAACGAATGAAAAATTATAACGATTGATATCGAGCACCCCACGCTTTTAGAACAGTGACATTCATTTTCTCGTCAGTCATTTTATTCTTATGTTAACAATTATTTTTTACTTTTTAATTTGAGTAACTCTAAAAGCGTGTTTTTTAGTTTTTTTAAACTATTAATTTATTTTGTATTGAGTTGAATAGTAGAGCCAAAACTGTGCACTATGTAAAAAAAAAAGAAAAAATAGCTTATTAAAAAAACATGATATTGAAGAGAAGAATATGTAAAATCCACCATTAGTAGAGGAAAGAGGGAAAAGAAAAAAAAAAATCTTACTACTACTTGTATATAAAATTTAGCTTAATGAAAACTTGCATAAAAACTATGGACAAGAAGTGAATTAGCTATCAAGTACTTAAATAACAAATTTCATGCAATCAGCAAAGCTAAACTAAAACAGAGAATTTTTATTGATCCACATATCCTTAAGCTCTTTGAAGATGCAAATTTCAATGGCATGCTCCAATGAGAAAGAAGTTTGGAATGCTTTTTCACTTTTTGTCAACAAATTTGTTAGGAAATATGGTCAAATGACTATAAGAAGCTAGTGATGTACATGGTTTCTGTATACAAGAAACTTGATTGCATTATGTCTAAAAATGCATTTCCTACATTTTCATTTAAACTTTTTTCCTAAAATTGGGGCCTGATTATTTATGATCATGGTGACCATTTTCACCTGTACATTGCATAGATAGAGAAAAATCATCAGTTAAAATGATTCACTATTGTTGGACGGTTTTCAATGATGATTCCGAAAAAATGCATAATTGACCATCCAAACTATCCTGTAACATGGAGTAAGCAGGTACATGTGTTTTTTAACTCATTGTTTTATACTGATAGCATTAATTTGCAGATATCTTAAGAATGGGAGCCAATTAAAATTTTTTTTATTATATTCATGTTCAGCAACCCAAAATAGTAATAAAAAGCTATTTTAATTTCAAAAAAAAAAAAAAAAAAAAAAAAAAAAAAAAAAAAAAAAAAAAAAATCTTTGAAATTTGTTGTCCTGTGTCATTTTATTTGTGTTTTTGTTTTATTTTTTTCTTAAAATATTCTCAATGAAGTTAATAGTACTATAAATGCATATTTGTGACACAATTCTTTTGATGATTTTCAGGAACAATAATGAGATAGAAACTGTAAAAGATCCATATATTTCTTCAAATAAAGAAATTGTACCAGCAAATAAAAAATCTCGTTATTCAGTTGGAGATTCTGATTCTGATTCTGATTCTCTCCCTGATTTAAACGATTTACTGCAAAATTCCAGTACTTCGAAAGATGATGATTCCATGAATATTGAACAAAATATAAAGTATAATTCACTCCCTGTCGAACATTATGATTTAGAAGCAAATGAAAATAGTATTACCCCTTCAGCCAATAAACAAAATGCAGATTGTGCACCTGCAACTGATTCATTAGCAACCCCTATAAGAGATTCAACCTCTAAGATGCCCAAAAGAACTAAATTGAACATTCAAAATATTGAGGAATCTGCAAGTAGTTCAGGTAAAAATGATTCAAAAGGCTTGAATGTGATGCGGAAAAAAGAAATGAAAGGAAGATTTAATAAAAAAAATAAAGTTGCTTTAAAAAATAAAACTAATGAAGTTAATGTGATTGATGCAATCGACACTGGTATTAATGTTGCTTTAAAAACCATAGGAGAAGCTGATAAAAATATTAATTTAACTAGGAAAAAAGAAATAAGAGAAAATGAAAATTCTAAATTAATAAAGGAGAACAAAATGTCTGAAAATGTTGATCTAAGCCCGGTGAAAGAAATTATCCATAAAAATGATTCAACCAATGTTAAAAAAAGTCCTAAAAGGAAAACTAACAAGAAAACAAGAGTTTCTAAAAATAATAACAAAAATGCATTTCACTTGGCAAATTCTTCAATGGAAAAAGAACAATCAATTTCGAAAAAAGGGAGTAGAAATGCCAGAAAACACTATACCAAGCACAGTCGAAGATAATGTTGATGATAAAGAATGCTATAATCTTAATGAAATTAAATTGACTAATCTGAATAATGCTGAAAAAAATATTAATGGTGAGAATATTGAAACACTTGTTCATTTTGATGATATAACTGATACTGCAATTTCTGTACAAACTGTTGCTAGTCCTCAAACTAAGACTGAGTTATTATGTAGATCTCCTGGGTGGTCCAAAGTCAAACAGGTCGGAAAGGATTTCCGTGTGAAAAATTTTTCTAAACTTCTAGTAGAAAAGAATTCTACGAATAGTTGTCCATCAGAAATGGCAAACACAGATTTAAATTCAGTAAAACATAATATGACTTCTGATGAATCAGTTGAAGGTCCTAAATTTAAAAAAATCTGCAAGAATTCCATAATAAAAAATATTCATAATGAAAATCCTATAAATATAACCACAAAAAGGGGTAAGAATTCTTTATCAGAGTGTGAATCTGTTGAAAAGGAACTGACTAAAGAACAGACAATAGAAAGTGAAAATGTTTTTGAAAAATCCGTAGTATTGTCAATTGAAATGGAACAAGACCATTCATCAGATATAAATAGTGTAAAGAAGAGCAGAGTTGTAAATGAAATTCCAGAAAATAATCATGACAATTTTACTGCTTTAAATGAATCCATACATAAATCTGATGGTAATTATAGATCAAAAATACAGAACAAGAAAAACCAAAATGATGTTGTAAATCTTTTTCTTGATGAAAATTCATTAATGAATAAAAGCAAGGCAATTCATGATGGACATGTTAAGGAAAATACGACAGAGTTTACTAAAAATTTTAAGAAATCTTCTATTCTAGATGAACGAAACTGCAATCTTGAAAACCCAAAAGGCAGCTTACTCGCTGTAGAATCTAATTATGAATGTAGGGATGGATATTTAAACAAAGAAGATATGGAAGATGATTACTTGGATGTAAATAATGAAAATCTAAAAAATTCAAGAAAAATTATTTCTTCTGATGATGCTGTAGTAGGAAAAGAATTACAACTTCAAAACTTGACTGATGCAAATTACATTGATGAAATATGCGATCAAAATGAAGTTGATGCAAATGTAAACTTTTATAGTCACAAAGAAAAAGAAAACAGTTTTGTTGATAATAATTTCACTAAAGAGAATTTTTGTGTGAAGAAATCAAGTGCTAATATAAGAAATGACAGTGGACTGATTTCGAAATTTAGTAAAATATCTGAGTGCAAAATAACTGCATCTCAATCTATTATTAATGAAAATGAAAATGTTTATTATACTGAACATTCTCAACAAACATCTCAAAAACTTTTGAAGTTTTGTAACAATGGGTGTCAAAAACCCAACTCTTTAAAAAAAATCTGTTATTCCCTTTGGTGCCCCTATTTACTGTCTGAATAATTTACAGTCAAATGAAATGAATTATATGGGACTAAATAAACATCATTGATCTAATAAAATGTAAAAATTCAATCCTTCAAAATTCATTTCAGGACAACAAAACAAGGAAAGAACAAAAGTTCTAAAGAGAACTTGCCTTACTCTTGATGAAATTCAAGAGGCATTTGAAAAAAGTAGTATTTCTGGAACAACAGAGACTATTTGTTCATTACCATTTTTATCTGATAATTTTCGTCTTCATGTTTGTATATCTGAAGAAACTTTAAATATATCAGTTTTAAAAGTGGTTGAAAGTCAATGCGATACATTAAATGCTATTCCAACTGAAATCAACGTGTTCCCTATGGCCGAAGAAAATGTTGAGACATCACATAATTCACCAACAGGTCTTCCATCATCAAATGTGGTATCAGAATCTTCACAATCTGATGGAGATTTTTCTGGTTGTAAATCAAATAAAAAGAATGAATTTTATCCATATCTAAATGAATATTTTTCTAATACTGGATCTTTCAAGCCACTTATCAGAGAAGAACCTTTAAATAAATCTGAAATTATTCCTTATCCAGTAGATTCTCATGAGCTTCAAAATAAAAAAGGAACAAGTGATATATCAGTTAATTCAAAAACAGTAAATAATGATACGTCAGAGGAGAGGGCCCACAATTTTTTTGGAACAAAATGATGTTCTTCCCTCAATTAAATATGCTTCTGATTCACAGACGCCCAGTAAAAAAATTTATGGATCATTAAAGGACAATGAGGACTCAGCTATTGAAAATTTGCAAAATGAAAATCTTTCGGACATAAATTGTTCTCAAAATTTACCTCCGACTCAACCCTACTGCAGTAATAAGCAAAATAGTATAGAATATCCGAGTGAAACATGTGATTGTCCACAGAAAGTTTCTAATGTCAAAGAGCCAGCAAAAGGAATTTCTGATATCTCTACTCAGGGAAAGGTGGAACCAACTAAAACTAAGCGACAAGAAAAATGTAAAAGTCCTGACATAGTAAGGAGAAAAGGTCAGTTGGCAAGTAATAATGAAGTAAATGAACCTATGGATGTAACTTCAACTGAAAATATAAATTTTGATGATTTCCCTGCTTATATGATTATATGGAAATTTCATCTGATGTCCAAATAACTGATTCTGATGACCTTTCTTCAGATTCTGACATGGCTTATGCCGATGAATTAGTGGCACCTTTAAAAAATATTGCTGCAAAAATGAAAGCTGTTACAAGTAATGAAAATCAACTTCAGCAAACAAAAACCAAAGAAAATAATTCTCCTCAACCACTTGCTATTTCTAGTGAACAAAAATCTTTACAAGAATTTGAACAAATAATATTAAACTTAAATAAAAATCCAACTACAAATGATTCTTCAATTCGTAAACCATCAAGATTATCTTTAAAGACTAAACAAAACACAAAAAAGTTTAGAAGGATACAAAAATATGATTCTGATGATTCAGATTCTTCAGAATCATCTAAAATGGAATCACATAGTGTGAAGTATCCTTCAACTAGGAAGGTAACACAAGATGTTTTATCAGAGCCATCAAAAATAAAAATAAATGGTAAATATAATTTATTTGTTCACTTAATTAAAAAAGTTAATCATTTTTTAAAAAGTTATTTGTGAAAAATTGATTCAAACTATATTTTTTATTTGAATATTTTACATTGCAGAATTTCTTCTATTATTCTTATGCAAAAGTAATAAATTGCTACATTCTTATATAAAATTTGTTCAAAAATTAGATTCAAAAAATTATTTTCCAATTATTAACTCAGCAGTCTTTAATCTGTGGGTTGCACACTCAAAGGGGTGTTGTAATTTTTTTCTACAGGAAATTAAATTACCTTAAATAAATTAGAAAAGTAACACATAATATGGTAGAGCTTTCCAAACTTAAAAATTATAATCTTGATGCATGGATCATGCTTTACTTAAAAGTATTAAAAATTCTATTTTTTTTTGAGCAATGTATTTTTCAAAGTGGTTTTTTAAACATTCATTTACATTTAAGTCTTTTAATTTAGGAGAGTATGATAATATATCATATTTTGAACAAAATTTTTTCTGCCATCCATTACCTGACACATGCATATTAAATTATTTTTGGGTACTTACGTATTAACGGTACCTTGGCGACAGACTTGGCGGTTTTTAAGTGTCACCAATCTAACGTCGCGATTCAAAACCGGTTGGCGCGTGTGCTCTTTATTAGCGCAACTGTCGTAATACGTAAGTACCTATTTTTGTTGTAAATGATTCAATATTCGTAATTATTTTTCTTTAATTTCATTAAAAAAATTTTTTTTTGCAACAATATTGTAAATATTTTTACTTTATGTGAAAAATTCCTCCTCTATTATTCATTGTTGGTAATAAAAAATAAACTGAATATGATTTAATATGCCATTTAATGATGAAAGAATGTTGAAGATTCAACATTTATTTTGTTGAAGGTTGTTAATGATACATATGTAAAAAATTCTTGAGCTACTGTCTTAATGGGTTATATATTTATATGCTTACCATTTTAGACATACTAATATAAAATTCATGTAAATCTTAATTATTTTAAAGTTATGTACGTGTAGTAAAATACAAATAACTAAATATATTATGTATAAAAATAAATTAATGCCTTCCTAGTTTTTAATATAAATAAATTTATACCTGCAAGCTGACTGATGTATAATATCATAAATTACAATAATACTGAAAATATACAAATGACATAAATTTTGATGTATAATATCATAAATTACAATAATACTGAAAATATACAAATGACATAAATTTTGGTGTATAATATCAAAAATTACAATAATACTGAAAATATACAAATGACATAAAATTTTTAATTTTAATGTCTGGATATATTAATTGGGGCTTGATGTCCGAGTGACTAGTGCTCGATGCCACAGGTTTCGGGTTTGAGTCCAGGTGATGCCTTGGCTATTTGTAGTGGCTCAGAATCTACTTTAAACATAGGTCCCTGTCTAATACAGCTGTCGAGCATTGGATGGACAACCCTACCCCTTAATAGAAAACATGTATCGAAATTTGCCAGTAAGCAGACAGCATTGGCCCACTATGGGCTGTTGCATCAATGATGATGAGATATATTAATTAAGATGGAAGTTAAGCCTATAAGATAGCTATTCTTATGAGCTATATTTTTAAGGCTTTTAATTATTGGGTTTCAAATTTTTAGTTGCATTTATTTATTGCCTTTTTTTGGGGTTATATTAAAAAAACAACAACATTGCCAGTAAATGAGTAAAAAATATAAATGAATAGTCTTCTTTTTTTATCATTCTTATATTAAGTCAAGACATTTTTTTTATAAAGTTTTGCCAGTTTTATACAGATTAAATTTTTATTATCTAAAGAAAAATTATCTAAACTAAATGCTTATAATGTGTTAAAACTTTTAATAATTAATTTATATTTACTCTACATTATTATTTATTAGGTTATAGTGGAAGTGATATACCTGTTAAATACAAGAATTATTAAAATTAATACGATGTGTAATTGTGTTAATTATTAAAATTTTTTGATTGTAGATGTACCATGTGAGTCTTTACTTGAACAAAGCACTTTGAATAGCTTTCTGTCAGAAGATATAAGTAATGCAGTATGTATTTTAAGGCTCATTGCATCATTTTGATCTGTGCTATAATTGAAGTATTTTTGTATTTAAAAAAAAAGACAATGTTTAAAATATGAAATATATATATATATATATAAATAAATAGAAATTTTTATGAATACATCATTAAGACTATTATATGGTATATATGTATATATGGTTCATATAAGTCTAAAAAAAAAAAAAAAAAAAAAATAGTAAATTTTGATAGATTTGCGTTATAAAGATTTCATTTTTCTATTGTTTATTTAAAATTTAAATTATAAGCATATGAATGTTTTAAAATTAATTTAAACTTAGTTTTAAAAATAACAATTGTAACTGCCTATCAAATTGTTATTAATTTTAGCTACTAAATAAGCAAAATTTTAAGCTGAAAAATTAATTTAAAAAAAAATATTTTTGAGAAATTATTGAAAGCTTTTTGCTAATTATAGTTTTTAAAATTAGTCGTGTGTTCTAAATGTTTTCTAATAACAATAGTTAAAATGTCTAAATATCTTTGTTAAATAATGTCCTTTTTATATGATGAATACATTGTTTTTAATATTATGTCAATTTGTTCTAACTTTTATGATATATTCATAAAAAGTATTTATATGTACAAAAGTAAGATATGCTAATTTAGCTCTATTTAAAAACATTGTTGTTATTTTCAAATAATCATCGGATTGTTATGCTATAGAGTTTAAAATTCTTGTAATTAAAAAAGCTGAAATAATTTTTATTATAACTTCAAGTGCCAATAATTCTAGTTAATCAGGACTGTCATCAATGCAGATAACTGAAAACTCCGTATAAGTGATATTTTCATGAAAAAAATTGAATGTATTTAAAATAAATAAAATTTTAACAGCAACAATAAAAATAATAAAAACAACCATAGATAATTAAAAAATCAAAATTTATTTCAAATAACGCCACATTTACATGGTTTTTTTTAATAGTTAAAAAAAAATATGGTTTTTTATTTTTACCTAGAATACTGAATTTCTTTGCAATTTTTTAATATTTAGTCCAGCATTTTTAACTGTTTTAAAGCCTTTATCTTAACATCTAAGAAAATAGATTCGTTTTTTTTTTTTTAAAATACTATTTGTTTCTTCACAAATATATCACTTGCTTCTATGAATTGTAGAACATAATAATACATCTAATCAGCAAGGTGACTTGACAGTTGCTGTTCCTAACTTCATCCTACAGAATCAGAGGGGCCTGATGGCCGAGTGTCTGGCGCTCGGTACCACAGGTTTCGGGTTCGAGTCCCGGCGGTGCCATGAACATTTGTAGTGGTTAGGAATTCATTTTAAACTGTAAGTCCTGATCTGTTTAGCCCTCGTGTGCACAAGATGACCATAGAGTGACAAATCAAACCAAACCTATAGAATCAAAATCGGCTGACCTAATTCTTATTGGCAGGTAAAGAAAAAATGAAAAATTTCCAAGAAAAATAGTGTAATGAATAAATAAAAGTTTTAAGTTTGTGATATTTTGTTTTATTCACACACATCTGCACATCATCAGATTAAGTGAAATTCAGTTTACTAAAGATCCGATAATGACTTTCAGTCTGTTAAAAAATTAATATATCTCTTTTAAGCATCATACATAAGAGCTTTTTAAGATTCTCGAAAAAATAAATATTAATTTTTATTAAATAATATTTGCATTTTGAAATTAATTTTAAATAAAATATTTAATTGTAGAATTCTAGTGCTATTGCTATGGAAATTGAAGATTTGGATAAGAAGATTTTATCAGTTGTTGAAAAATTGAAAAAATGTGGTATGTATTAATATTTAATAATTGTTGTTAAAAATTGATTAATATGTAACATATTTTAATTTCTTTTTTTCCCTTATCATCATTCATATCTGTTGGAAAAATAATGTTTTGTTGTATTAAATATAAATATGAAATTAATTCAATGCTTTCATATTTTAATAATTCATAAAAACATGTCATAATGTGTTTAATTACATAACATGAACTTTTATGAAGTTATATAATTTAATAAATTTTTCATTCATTGTAAATAATCTTATTTTATTAATACATAAGTTAATAGTTAAAAAGAAAAAAAATCTATTAAAAATGAAAAACAGTATATAATAAAACTCAAAGTTTTATTAAGTTTTTACATAAAGTAAATTTTAATTTTCTCCGAGAAAATAATGTATATTCATTGTGAATTTTAAAAAATTTATGCTTAATTAATTCTTTGTTAATTTCTTATTTCACATATATTTTTAAAATCTATTTTTTTTAAAATTTATGGGATGTATTATAAAAAAAAAATCCTTATGTTTTAAAATTCAAACAAATATATTTAAATCTGAAACTATAGAGCTATGAAATGATTGCTATGGTGTTTAATGCATGTAGATATTTTCAGTTCAAGGGATATATTTCTTCACTTTTACAGCCTAAAAAAAATTGCCTTTATTTCTTTTTGATTTATATGATAAATTACGAGGAATAAAAATTGCATTATTTATTTTTAGGTCGAGAAGATTTGTTGAAACAGGACGGTCTAGCTGGATTACAAACTACCTTTGAACCCCCAGTGTTAAAGAGATATGATAAAGATTGTAGCATTTCTGATGATAGTGAAGATAGTACAGATATCTTTTCAGAATCAGTGCCACCTACACCACCTGACAATATGAGTTGTAAAAATGATTCTTTTTTCAAATCTGCACACAATAAGCAGAATTAAAAATCACATATTATTTATACAATCATTTATTGTATTTTGATAATCTATTTAGCTATCAATGATTATTATATTAATTAAAATATCATTTTATTTACTTTTATTTTCACAGTGAAAAAACACAGTGTATAAAATTCTTATAAATAAACTATATTCTTAAAGAATGTTTGAAATATTTTTTTGTTGGCAAATGAATAAAAAAATTATTTTGGTGTCTTTATGTAATTGGAATATGAAATTATCAATTATACTACTATTTCCACAATTGTTCTTAGCTTCAATTCTCAATAAACTGCAATTACAAAATGTTATTTAAACTAAAAAATTTTTTTAATTTTTTCTGGAGATTTTACCGTTACATATTAAAATACTGTTCTAATGAATGTGTATCTCATAAGTAATTTGAAAATCATATACTTAAATTTATGATAAAAGTTTTATAAATTAAGTAGCAATCATTTTTCTTTTATTCTTTCCTTTAAATAAAAGGCCCATACCAATGAGAAAGTTCTTATTATCTCTAATTTTCAATGAAATTTAGCATTAATTGGAGCTTAGAGAAAATAAGTGAAGTAACCTTAATATCACAGAGGTTATTTAATTCTTCTCAAATGGATGTGTACAATAAATAACATAATTATTAGTTAGATTTGGAATCACCTACAGAAATAACAGATTCTTATTACATAGAAGTTAAGAAAAATTGCTTCCACCATTCAATACTTTGATATATATTGATTATAAGTAAAATTCTGGTGTTAACTAGGAACAGCCTATCCTCGTCCAGTTAAGTAAAATATGGAGATTTAAATCTATGTGCAACAAATCCTTGTGAAGGAAAATTTTTAAATTTCAAATGTTGGAAAAAAAAAAAAAAAAAAAGGGGGGAAATGTGTGGTGTGTTTCATTCCTGTAAAATAACCCACCATAATAAAATATTCTCATTCATGATAAATCAAACAATACTTACAGGTAATTTTTAATAATAAAAATTGAAATTTGCTATATTTTGCAATTTTTTTCCAGAGAGACCAATTATGTATTTTCTGTAGTTTCTACAGAAAATAACAAATTTAGGATAAAATATGGAACAAATCAATATTTTTATAGAAATTAAAAAAAAAGAAAAAGTCATTTTTGTCTATTTTCCCAACTTTATGAAATTAAAATAGTTTCATTGATTTTGAGAAAAATAGCTCAAGCTTTCTTGTAAGTTGACAATATTATGAATTTTTTTAAAAATAACTAAGTAAGTATCATTATATATTATTCAATTACTGTATGTGCACAAATAAATATATTGTATTTATTAATTTTTTTTTTTTGCTATTAAAAAAATTGTTAGTCTGTGATGTCTTGGCTGAAAATAGGATATAGAGTAATGGTAAAGTTTAGTAATGATATGACTTTATTTTTACAATATTTATAGTTTCATTTCAAAATGTTGTGCAGCATTATACATTTAAAATATGTGTATACTTTTTTTCTACATTAAATATAGTTTGTAGTAAATAAATTCAGCACTCGTATTGTTATCTTAAGTGATTTCTAAATGTGAATTTTATTTTTAATAAAAAATTCCTAATTCTGTTTATCAAAAAAAATTGCTGCATTACTTGATAATATTATAAATTGCAGTAGAGATTGAATTTTGTGGTAATGTTGGAGGTTATTTAAATGCCAATCTCTCACTACTTATACAAGCATCAGAGCTATGGAAATTTTATTAGCTACTACTGAAAAGACCCATTTGAAGTTTTTAATGAGTGCTATTCTAATTTAAAGTGCCAAGAAAGAAATATGTGATAACAGTACAATTTGTTTCATTAACTGTTTTTAAAATTAATTTTCTTCATAACTTTATTCTTTTAAAAATATTATTTTGAGAAGGGATGTATGAAACAATTAAGAATTCTTGCCTTAAGTTATTTTTTTTTAATTTCATGAGAACAAACTTAAAAAAAAAAATTGTTTTAAAATTTGTTTTTGAAGCTGTCTGTTCAATTTTAACCAATCAATTCTATTATATTTTGCAAATTGAAAACAAGTTCATTTCATCGCTTTAAAAAAAAAAAAAAATCTTCAAGCTATATTTTTAAAATTTGTTTCTTTTATTCATATGGTATATGATGTGTGTGTGCTGTAACTACGTACCATACAAAAGAAATATAACTCAAGTTAAGAAATGCTTCATAAAAAATTATTCAGATAAATCTTATTAATGAAAAAAATTGTTAATTAAAATTTAAGGGAACTAAATTTATTCTAAAATGCTTTAAAGAAGTAAAAATTCATGTTTATTTAGTAAGCATATTTCACAAAACTACATATAAAAAACTGCATATTTATTATTTCCTCATCCACATTATTAAAAAAAAAAAAAAAAAATACAAGTACAAGCCCTAATATTTTTAAAACCATATGAAATTGAAATATATCAAAATGAACTTTTTTATTTTCATTAAAGTGATTAAACTAACGAGGATACATTAATTAATTTTATATTCAGAGATGTAGATTTTCAATTTCCATTAGATTTGTCTAGTTCTTTTTAGAAATCGTATTATTAACAAGAAAGCGGTTTTCCATTTTTGACATAAACTTTGATGGTGGACACTTTTTTAGTAACCTTTTTGATTTGTTGACATAAACTTGAGACATAGTATTGTATTAAATTCAATACAATCATTGCTAAAACCAAAAATCGAATTATATTTGCTACAAAAAGGAATATTTTATTTCTGCTTTCCCATCAGTTTTATTTACTCACTTATCATGCTAAGGAGAGACCTGGAATTTGCTTAAAATGTATCACTAAATTCAAATGTGCATAAAAAAAAAGTTTTGACAAAAACAATCTACAACATATCTTTTGAAAAAAAAAAGTTTTTTTTGTTTCCCATTGCAGACACTGCAAATGCTTCAGCATCATTAGGCCATGACTAATTTTTATTAACTTTAATTTGGAACAGGAACATCAGTTCGATAGGTCAACAACGTTGTAAGCACCACAATTTGAAAATGACATCTCTCGGCTGGTTCTCCTTCCTTTTAATGAGAATAATTTTTTTGGCCTTATTTATATACAAGAATTTTCAATTCAGTTGTCTTCTAAGGTTTCGAATTGGATCCAGTAGCTAACCATCTGACTTTAAGAATAATTGTACATTATTATGACAATCGTATTAAAATTATATAGTATGAAAATAAATTATGACATCACATAATACCACGGCTCAACTTGTGGCCCAGTTGTAATTGGAGAGAGGACCCAGATTCGAATCCGCTAGTACAGTGCGTTACAGTCACTACTTTTAGAGAATGAGTAGATGCGATTGGTGTTGGGACATTGTGTGTAAACGTCTCGCTGCGGCAGCAAATCCACAACTTCAAGCAATCCCATACGACAAGCAAATGTGGTGCAGCTGCCCTTAAAAGTCCTCCCAGAAGGCAAGGCTCTCCCTTCATCATTCGATGATGGGCTGTTCGTGGAATACATAAATGGAAGACGAGGCCCATCGATCGATGTATCACATAAATACATAAAAAACCCAACAACTATGATTTTGCTGTTGCACAAAGTGGGGGTGGGCAACCCAAATGATGTTGCGGTCACTTTGAGTTATGTATCATAACTCCGCATATGTATGTATATATATATATATGCGGGCCGCATATAAAATTATATATCCCCATATTAGATTTTTAGACATTTTTGACACACTATAGACATTTTTTGGAGTGGAAAATGGAAACATAATGATTTATTATTATTGTATTTACTTTTATTCTTACATGTAAACATAGATAATATAATAATGATACCAAACGCACGTTGTAAAGAAATATATATCATTAAAAGAAAATATAAAAAATATATAAATATAAATTAAATAAAAAAAAACTGAAATCATTAAAAAATATTTATTTTACTAGTGCGATATTTGTTTCTCACCTCTTTCACTTAGCTTTTGCAAATCGATCTCAATTTGGATATTTGCACATCGTAATTGGTGTTGCGCCCATTATGTTTGAGTGTGTTTTGTGTTTGATCAATTTCATTGTCGGGGAAAAAAAAAAAAAATAAAAAATAAAAAACCCCGATTCGCAGGTGTAACTTATACCAAAAGCGCTAACAACTTCATCTAAGAGCCTGGTTTGCTGTGCTATCACTATTCAACAGTGCGTCATTGAGATCACTTATATTCTGCGAACCTCATAACTGTAGACTCAACAAATAAATAAAAAAGGCAATATCTGTCGTATATTCGCAAGAGTATTATTTTAAAATCAAAGTTAATTTTTTCTCATCATTTCGCCAATTAATTTTTGACTATATGGATGCACACATAATGTATTTTTTAATACATTAGTTTTCACTAATTTGGCCATTATAAAATAAATATATTTTGTAAAAGTATGATAAATCTCGCGGGATGGAAAAATATTCAAGGCGGGCCGCGGGGTGGGCATAAAGTTTTTTAACGAACCTGTTCAATTCTACAATTGTTGACTGGAAGAGAGCTAGAATGGTCTTAAATTTTTTTTTTTAATTTACTCTTTTTTAATATTAATTTTACTGACAGCAAGATTTATGCCAACACAAAGATTCCCATCCAAGCAAATAAAATGCTTTCCTTTCATTTCTCTTCTGTGATAATCCTTTCTCTGCTTTTCTCTAATGTATTAGAAAGATTATTCTTTCATATGATAATTTATTTTAATTAATCAAGGAATAATTCACGCATTGCAACAATCCAGATGAAAGAATGAGGTCAGCTTATTGAACATTAGCGCTGTTCTCTCCCTCCTTTGATTAATGCACAAATTAATCCAGAGGAATCGCTGAGTGAATTTTTTTTTTTTTGATTTCTCAAAAGATGCTTCTAACTATCGCTTATGTAATTTTCTTTAAGAATGGTTGTAAAAGCATCCTGATTTTGCTTGTAGATGAGGGAATGGAATCATTGCTACAACTTCAGTCCACAATCTCATTAATATTTAATCAATTCAACAATGGACGCAGAGATGCCAACTATTACGGATTCTCTGTAATTTGTACAGAAAATAAAGATTATGAATGGATTATGGATTTTTTTTTAAATAGAATTAAAAAAAAAAAAAAAAAAAAAAAAATAAATAAATAAAAAAAGCCACTTTTTCTTTGTCTACTACTTTCTATATTTCAATTAAAATGCATTGATTTCCAGAAAAATAGCATTAGCTTTCGCGGAAAAAAAGGAAAATTGTATGAAATTTTTGTTAAAATAATTAATCAACTAATATTGAGTCGCACTACCATTAGTGTCGCTATTACATAAAAAAAGAGCTGTAACTCTGTGAGGTCTTTATTAAAGGAGGATCAAGTTAAATGAAAATGTTTAATAATAAAAGTTAATGCATTGATTTCCAGGAAAATAGCGTTAGTTTTCGCTGAAAAACAGAAAATTTTATGTAATTTTTGTTAAAATAATTAACGAACTATTATTGAACCTTATTCAATAATCTGCACTTATAAATAGCATCGCGGGCCTGATTGGCCGAATGACTAGCGCTCTGGCGCTTCGTGCCCCAAGGTTCGAGCCCCGGTGGTGCCATGCAGTTTGTAGTGGTACGGAATCCACTTTAAGCCGTAGGTCCCGGTCTAATATGACTTTAGAGTGTTGGGCGTAGGACTGACAACCCTACCCCGTAAAAAAGTCAGCGTCACGGAGCCAAGTTAGATTTCTACCTACGGGTGCTTCAACACAACAAAAGCTGCCCCCTTTCTCTACTTCCATGTGACCATGTGGGTTCATGGACTTGGTATAGATGTTCTACCAAGTGGGATAAGAAACCGCAACAAAAAGTCACTTTCACATTTTCAGTTTGTTATCAAAAAGAACTGTAACTCTGTGAGGTCTTTACCTAAAGGAGAATAGAGATAAACGAAAAAGTTTAATATTAATAAAAGTTAATGTTTAAGACTTTCGTAATAGGTTTTCATGAAGAATTTTGCACTTACAATGCTGATATTTTAACTTATACTGTTACTTAAATTGTATTAAATCTTATTTGAAATTAATAAAATCCCGTGTTGGTATCTTAAATTAACTATTTCAATGAAAATTTCCCATATCTGTTTTTTAAATTGCTCCATTTTAATAACATAATAAATTGCAGTTACAGTTGCGGATGTCGATTTTTGTGGTAATATTAGTGGTCGTTTGAATAGAAATGCAGTTAAAAATTTGCTCCTTACGCCTCACAGCTTATTATGACAAACATTAAAAACTGCGGAAATTTATCTGAGATACTACCGAATAGTCTCATATAGAATAGTCTTGCCACCTCTGTGGACGTTTTTCGGATTTAATATGAGTTTCCTTATTTAACTACTTATTTATTTTTAAGCTGAAGCAACTACACTCATGTCCATAAATTAAGGACAATTCAGAATCACACAGAAATTGAACTCTAAAATAAAAATTTCACCTGTAGAATTATCACGCACATCTTGAAGAAGAATATGCAAATTACAGGAAACCACCAGATGGCGCGGATAGTACATCACAATGACGAGAGTGTAAGAGAGGGGTATATAAGGAATGGGGGCAAAGAAGTAAAATTTTCACAAGCGCTTTAAAAGCCTTTCAGGGCAATAACCGTATAGTTATGGCACAAAGGAAGCATTTGGATGATTTTTTACGTGGCAGAATTATCGGACGACTGGAATGTGGACGTACCCAGCTGGAAGTATCCGAGGAACTTGGAATCGCCCAGAGTGTCATCTCCAGGCTTTGGCAACGATTCCAAGATGATGGTAATGTGAGTAGATGTTACAGCACAGATCGCCCCCGAGTTAAAACGCCGAATGAGGACCGGTATTTAGCAGTTACTGCCAAAAGAAACAGACAGAGCACAGCATCAGACCTGTCTCGTCAGCTCTCTTCAGCTACCGGTACGACAGTTTCAAGGCAGACCATGTACAGAAGCTTAGGGCACATTGGTCTATATGCTCGTTGGTCTGTCAGATGTGTTCCACTTACCGCAACTCACTGTCGCCTGCGATTAACCTGGAGTAGAGAACATGCATTGTGGACACCGCAACAGTGGTCTGGTGTGATGTTTTCCGACGAGTCCAGGTTTAGTTTGTAGTCTGATACTCGCCGGACTTTCATATGGAGCGCGCCAGGTACCCGTGATCACCAAGAGAACACAATTGAACGACACCGTTACGGTGGTGCAGGATGGCTCGTTTGGGGAGGAATTATTCTTGGTTCCAGAACTGACTTGCATGCTCAGAGTGTAACGGTGACAGGCCACATCTATCGGGATGTCATTCTGTAACAACATGTACGTTTGTTTCGGGGCGCTATGGGTGCTGAATTTCTGTTTATGGATGACAACGCCCGTCCTCACAGTGCAAACATTGTAGACGAATGCCTTCAATTGGAGGATATCACCCGTGTGGATTGGCCGGCATACTCACCGGACTTAAATCCAATAGAGCATGTGTGGGATATACTTGGCCGACGAATTGCAGCCCGTGAACCCCCTCCCACCTGTCAACCGGAACTTCGGAGGGCATTGCTTGATGAGTGGTGTAATATTCCCCAAGATCAGATTGATAATTTGATACTCAGCATGCCTAGGCGTTGTAAGGCCTGTATTGCATTGTCCGGGAGACATACTCCCTATTAACCATCATACTAACCGTGTTATACTGTTTTTTTGTAAATAGGTTCTTTTTTGAAATTTGCTCCAGGGAGTAAAAATCGCTATTTTAATTAATTATGTCAAACATATAGCATCTTTTTTGCCCTTTACCTTTTGTTTAATAAATAGACTTTACAGATAAGTCAAATTTGTTTTGCTTCTGTCTCTTTCTTTGCTTGAACTTCATTATCCTTAATTTATGGACATGAGTGTAAATAAAATCCATCTGTGTAACCGCAATTCCTCCTACACACTGGCAAGAGGCGTTCAGGAGAAATGGTCAATCAGCTTCGATACTCACCGGAGAGGAAGTGCAGCGCAACCTTCGCTTCCGCTGATAAACGTTTAGGTCATATTTTTTTTTTATCCCGATAGGAAATATATTAAGCGCATCTCGACGTATTAGTTGGCCGGTCATCAAATTTCAAATCAAGAAATTTTTTTTTCATCAATTTAAAATTTTCATCCATACGACACACTAATACAGAGCAGTTATCGTTAAAAATTTTTCTCAAAAAGCAATGTGCTCCATTCATCTGCCATCGGTGGGTTGAAGCGTCTCACTAATGTGCGATAAAAATAAAGTAACATAAAATTGAAAACAAAAATGCACAAAATAGATGTAAAGTTCAGAGGAAATAAAAATTTAGAATCTGCATGTTTCAATGTTGTATTCATTTAATTTCAATGAAAACTAATTTATATTTATTTCAAAACAGTGTAGGAGGAATGAAAAATATCTATCGTTTATTCAGTGCTGTACTTATTTGTTCCAGGTTTTTGAATACCTTAAACAGAAATTTCAAAAAGTCAAATGGCCACCAAACTTTCCTTAATCTGTCGATAAGATGTTTTACTATTTCTGATTTTTGTAAATTTATCAATTCTCACTTTATTATTTCATAATTTTTTTTATTTTTCCATTTTTTTAAAAATATATTATTCGTCTTGTTATCAAGTCCAAATTTGTTATTATTATTGTTATTATTTTGAATTTTTAAAATTTTGTTATTGAGTGGATTATTATTTATTAAAACCTAATGGTGCACGTTATTTCCCATGCATTTTGAACGAAAAAAAAATCAGGACCTTTTTGAATAAATTACAATTGAAAATAAGTCCGACTCATGGCTCAGTGGCAACATGCGCCACTGGTAAGCATTAGGGCTGATGTTCAATCTGTTGGCAACGTTGTTGTAGCCATTGTTTCAAAAACAAGGAGACTCGATGGCGTTTGAGATGTTCAGCATCTTGCCTCGTTAATCTGACTAGCTGGTGGGAGTTTCTTCAGGGTTTTCTCCCATACGATACGCATATGCACGCAAAGGCATTGTCTTCCTCCTTCAATTTCACGGAGCCAAGTAAGACTTCTACCTAAGGGTGCTCCATAAAAACCTCATCCCTCCTTCCATGAGTCTGCATGGTTCATGGACTTGGTTGAAAATGTTGCTATCGACCCGACCAAGTGGGATAAGAAGAAGAAAAAAAATATTTGAACATGAAAAGGATAGCTTCTTTCCATTGTTGCTTTAACTTATTAGTTTTCGATGCCGTTTTTCTTGTAGAAAGTCACTCAAATGAGACATTATGTATATGACTTTTATATTTATCTGGATATTAATTTATGTCTAATGCTATATAATGGAAATCTTAATTTACTTTTAACCTATAAATTTGTTACGAATCTAAAACTAACTAATTTTAAAACGACTTTTAAGAATGGAGTGTGATTGTGCATTGGGTATCCCTTTTCTAGAATAATTTAGCTAGCTATTTCTTCAGACAAAATTTAATAAAGTAGTCAATAAAAAATGTAAAATTAGTCAGTCTCTTTGTTTGTATAGATTTATAATTCATTCATAAATTGAAAAGTAATGAAGAATTGTATTGCATATTATTGTACAGAATTGTATTATATGTTTCCGATATATACATATAATATACACTCAAGAGCCAAAACATTATTACCACCTGTAAATAACGAGTTGGACCACCTTTGGCGCCCAACACAGCTTTAACCCGCCATGGCATGGATGCCACAAGTCCTTGGTAGATGCCCGAAGAGATTGTATCAGATGTTTAAGCAACGGTCACGCAAATCCGAGATATTGCAAATTGGTGGTCTTCGAACTCTAAGCTGCCGTTCCAGGACATCCCGAATGTGTTCTATTGGATTGAGATCCGGTGAGTTAGGCGGCAAGGACATTAATTGGAATTCAGCAGGCCAGGACATTAATTGGAATTCAGCATCATGTTCCTGGAACCACTCCAACACAATTTTAGCCTTGTGATAAGAGCCGTTGTCCTGTTGGAACATTCTATTTCGAGCTGGAAAAACAAGAGGCCATGTAAGGATGCAACTGGTCCGCAATGATGTTCAGATACTCTGTAACATTCATGGTCTGCTGTACCACAATCACGGGTCCCAGAGACGGGCAAGAGAACGTCCCGCAAAGCATAATACGGCCACCACCGGCCTGTGTATGACCTACTGTACATTGAAGGGAGCAACTGTTCGCCTGGAAGACGGCGTATCCTGACACGGCCATCGGCGTGATGAATGACAAACCGTTATTCATCTGACCAGGCAACTCTCTCCCACTGATCCATGGACCAGTCACGATGTTTCCGGGCCCAGCGCAGGCGCAGTTGGTGATGACGCTTGGCCAGCAAAGGCACACGAGTGGGTCGTTTGCTGCATAGCCCCATATCCAACAGTGTCCGCTGAACAGTGTGCTCCGATACTATTCTACTTGGCCTGTCTATATGGCCCCAATACTATTATATTGGGCTGTCAGCTGTGCCACTGTCTGGCTCCGGTTTTGCTTCACCATGCGAGACAATCTCCGACGACCTTTTTCTTTGATAGCATGTGGACGTCCAACACCATGTCGTCTACTGCTGGTTTCACCGTCATTCATCCACTTTGCATAAGTACAAACAACTGTAGATCACGAACAACCCACGAGTCGTGCAGTTTCAGAAATACTTGTTCCGAGCCTCCGAGCCATTACAATCTGCCCTCTATCAAAGTCGCTTAGATCCGCAGCCTTTCCCATCACACACAGAAGTAAGTGAAATAATGATTCTTCAGACTCTCCAGCAGCAGTTAAATACCACTTCCACCTGATCACGTGCCTTCCACGTCATCCAGGCGAGTTCATTGCAAAATGTAGGGGTGGTCATAATGTTTTGGCTCTTGAGTGTATATATCCTAATGTTTGTTGTATCGAATCTTCAGTGTCCTGCAATGTGAGACGGACATCCCAAGAGTATCTACACATGAAAAGAGGGAAAGGGGAGAGGGACAGCTCCCTATTGTGAGGGACAATCCGTAAGTAGAATTCTGACTTGGCTCCGTGTCGCTGAAAAAAGAGAGCAGTGTCTTCCGGGAGGACCTTTAATGAGAACTACCCAGCATTTTCGTATCGTATGGGAGAAAATCCGGAAAACTATCACCAGGCAGTTCGACTAACGAGGGAAGATGCTGAACATCACACATTTTTGAAACCGTTTTTCATCACTTTTTTGAAACAGTGTGTACAACAAAGCCGCCAGTGGATTGAATCTCAGCTCTAAGGCTCACCAGCGGCGCACGTTGCCACCGAACCACGAGTCGGCCTAATATACACATATTAAAAATAATTATAAATATTATTAATAATGCTAACTATTAAAAGTAATATTAATATTTATATACCGATAACTAATATTAAAAAATATATATATTAAGGCTTTAGGAAATAGGTAGCTTTTGCATACCTATTAGAGTAATGCTAATTTCTTTAGGTTAAATGTTCAAGTCTGCGAGGTCGAATAACACATGCTCAGTAACGGATTTGAATTATATTGGCCATTAGAATCACTATTAGAGCATGAAAAAACTATTATTCTAAGCAATATAAGTTAATAATTATTGGAAATGAAAATTAATTAAATTTATTTCATCAAAATATTTAAAGACAATTTAAAGCCAACAGTTAATAAATTAATATATTTATTTACATAGAAATAAATTTTTCAAAAAAACTGCCCAGGTTTTCTGGTTAGAAATTCTAAAGATAAAAATTCTAAAGAGGGTAAAGTTTTCCTCGAAAGCTATGCCATTAGATTCTCTAAATTCAATTTCTGTAATAAAAAAATTCTACCTTCTTCGCAGGTTCAACAATTCGAAATTTAAACTGGAAAAGAAAAAAAAAATATTACGAAGAATATGTTTTCCCAAAATGGCTGAACATTTCACCGTTGCACAGAATTTTATTTTTTGCTGAAAATGATAAAAAAAACAAACTTCCAAACAAGACCTATAAAAAGTTCAGCACGGTATATATGCATCTAAATGTTGCATTTTAGCAATAAAGGTATGTTCCCTACCATTTTTTTTTCTTGGTAAAAAAAAAAAATCCAAATAGTTTTCTTTTTTTAACATCTGCCAGAAACACCAGATGTCTCGACCGTAACTGCTTTGATGGCGTCGTTTGGAGGACAGCATGAATTTTAAAACAGCTTATGGTGCCTTCGCGAGCAAACAAGTTTTCTCTCAAATTATCAGTGCCGAAATTTCCACTTTTTTTTTTATCACTGGTTCATATATTTTTTTAATACTTACAACTTTACAGAAAACATTAACTGAACCACTTGTTTTATAATCATTATAAGTTTTACATTCTGTTAAAACCTGAAATAATAGTGTTCTTTTTTTTTTTTTTTTTTGTATTAAAGGATTTAAGAGGGATCTGTTCGAAATTCGTTTTAGAATAATCTAGAGTGCAATCTGTCGTAAAGATATTCCACTTGATTTACTGGCGGTGATATTATATTGAAGAAGTCTATATATTTTCTATACGTGGATTGATTTTTAGATGGTAGCAATATCGCTGTCGCCTAACGATCAGTTTCTGGTATATCGGAATTGCGAGTTGAGATATCGTAACAGCTTGTCTTGCGAAGGTTATTAATTTTTTTGTGTGTGTGTGTTGCACTAACGAGAAATTAATTACACTCAAAAGTTTTGTAGAAAAAAAAAACTTAAGTTATAAAAAAAAGTGGTCAAAAATTAAATTTTTTAATTGGGTTTTAAGATTTAATTAATTGAGAATCGAGAAATGCATCGAATTCATGAGTTATTGCGTGTTTTTTTAACCATTTGATGGTCCAATGTCGAGTCTGACTCGACATCATCTTTCTTTGCAGCAAGTCTAACGTTGAATGTAGCACGATATGGTTTTTAAATTTAAGTTAAAAAGGGTTTTTAATTTAACTATCGTTTAATGGCTTTAGGATTCTTTTTTGCTGATAAAAGTACTACGTTACACAAAAGCAAGAAAAAATTTAATTAAACTTTTAAAATATACTTATTACAAAATATAGTTATCACTTTTGTCAGTTACAACGAACATCGCTATAATTAGTCGTGTATGTAGAACCTCATTAAAAACTTAAATTAAATTTCATTGTACTTTCTTCTTTATATGAGGGCCTGAATGGTCGAGTGGCTAGCGCTGTGTCGCTCGGTACCACATGTTTCGGCTTCGAGTCCCGGCGGTGCCATGGATGTTTGTAGTGGTTCGGAATCTACTTATAACCCGGTTACTTACCCGGTTATTACAGGTAACTTACCCGGTCTAATATAGCGTTTCGGGGGCATTGTTACTCCGTGTCCGTGGCTTATCTTAAGCTACACGCGCCCCCTGGGTCATGCAAAGTGAGTAACGTCTGTCTTCTTTATATGACGTATAAATATTTGAAAAATCCATTAAAATTGCTAAGTCGACATTACATTAATATTACTCAAAAATAAATTTGGACCACAGTACTGGAGATGAGAGAAAATTAGTTTGAATCGCAAAGGCTTAACATATATGATCATGCATGTTTATTTATTAAAACTCGAATTCTCATGATTCGTCTTCAATGTGTTCATGAAAATCTTTATAGATAGTGCATGTCCAAAATTAATTATAACAATTAATTTGTAAAGATTCTTTTTTTTTTTATTTCCAATGGCAAGGCAATAGAAAAAGGAAAAATAAAAAATACAGTATAAAAGAAAAAGAAAATGTACACAAAAGAGTTCTACAAAGTTAAACGAAGTTAACTGAAGAGTTTCTAGCTTGCCAGTCTCTCGCCGTCTCGGATTCGCCATGAAGTGCCAAACAATGATGGAGATGAGCTCGGCTCATTAGTTCTGCCAGATCAGAAAGTGGACAATTTGGTGGGTCGAAAATCCCAATGCGATGTAAATATTCATCCAGACAGTCGTGACCTGATAAAAGGCGGAACTGAGCAACAGCTACACGACGTGGCCCGTTTGGAACTGTGAGAAGATCCTCAACTTTGCTTCGTTTTGTCTGTATTCGATCAAGCAAGTGCAATTTATAATTTCTAGTCATAGTCTATTTGATATACAGCGTTATAGAATAGCATGGTAATGTTGAGCATCTTGATTGGGGTAATCCTTTTTTACACGGAAATCAGCCTGTTCGTTCCCAAAAACTTCACAATGATCCAGGATCCACCGAAGTATAACGTGCCTTTTCCCCAAAGCCAGCCTTCGCAAGTAATGCCGATACTGAAAAACTTCATGTATGAATTAGATCAGTTCTTTTTAATTGAGACAAGCCACCAGCATTCTTTTGCAAGGCACACATGCCAACCAGACGACGGTTAGGATAAGCTAGAGTTTGTGCAGATAATTATAGACCACTTACCTGTATAGGATGTTGGCCAGGGTGCACCATTAGGAGGTAGGTTTACATTGCACTTTGTTTTTAAAGAATATTTTCATCAAAATTAATATACAGTCTATATGTTAAGGAACAAACATAAAGTCCTAATTTTCGTACAAAGTAGTTAATTGTGAGTGGCCAGAAGAAGATGACATGTGGTTAGATGAGTTAATGATTCTGCACAAGTTTTGAAAATTTACCAGTATGATGGCAGCCTGGACCCCCATGTGTTGCGCCAATGAAGAAGAAGAAACGCGATAGGCATAAATATTGGCATAAATAAGTTTTGAATAAATAAGTTTATTAAAACTTATTTATGCGATAGGCATAAATAAGTTTTGAAACGTGCTAGGCATAAATTTCAGATAAGATAAAAACTAATAATGAGGTAATATTAAAAATTCAAAGATATTTTGGCATATGTTATAAAGAAGATTTTTTTTTTAACACTTGATATAAATTGAAAACATACGTGAAAGATTTTACTCATGTTGTTGTTGTTGCTTATCCCCTTGATTTAGAATCCTAAACCAAGTCCAGTAGATCATGCTGCATCAATAGATCGTAAACGGTCCTCCCCACATTCAACAGTTGCCTCACAGAGGCACCAATACAATCAATGAGATGAGAGGGAGACGCGATGGCCGAACACTGACAAAGGGTATATGTCTTCTCGTCTCCATTGAAGGTCAAACTCTTAGTGTGGCCAGTCCTTAGTCTAGCTAAAGCCGTTTGAGCAGATCTAGGACATGAGCACTGCAAGGACATACCAGGATATTTAGCGGCGTACCATGCATGAATTGGTGGCGACCACCAAGCGGTATTCACTCTGGCTAAAGTCATGGAATGAACCTCTGAATTTTACTCATAATAACTGGGCTAATTGAAAGAAAGACATTCAATGAAACATGAAGAACATGAACATGAACCCATTTGAAGGTAAAAGCTTTATTAGACAACTGTAGAAGGCGTTTTCTGAAACAGAAAAAGCTACTAATTCTGGTCGTCGAGATGATCGTTGTATATAGATAATGGTCAAATGAATTCATTGTATAACTACTGGGCAAATTAACGACAGATGTAAGTAAACAAGGACACCAAAATAACACATCAGATAGTGATCAGAAGATTAAACCATGTTGTTTTGTATGACTGACCAATTTTGATATGTTCCTTTGAACATTTCCAACAAAAATAAGACATATTTGGAAAGTCGGTAAGCGCCAACTGAACTGAACAGTAGTGAGCAAATGTACAGTTATTGTCTTACCCAAGTCATCAGTATATCTGGCATGAACCGGGAAACTGCCTATTCTTTCGTCAAAATCTTTATAGTTGGCGGTGGCGGAAATCTTCTTCTTCCTTGGCACAACAGCCCCATGGTGGGCCAAGGCCTTCTACCTACTAGTAGATTTCGAGACAGGAGATGCCGTTACGGAAATCTGGGTGGGTATAATTTTGAACTAATGTACGGAAAATTACGTCATAGAAACGGTATCTATGAATGCATAAACGTATTGATAGATTATTATAGCGTCTCGTGCATTCAAGTTTCATTGTGCTATGGAAATCTACAATCTTTATTGGTGATAATGTCCACTGTCACCGTGTGGTGTGAGTTGATGATCTTCTGAAAAAGAAGTCATATAGTACATTGAATTGAAGGGCCTTTAGTGCTCAACCAACCGCTCATGTTGGATCAATGCATACGAGAAGCAATTTGGATATAGTAGTAGAGCATAGCCTGCCAGCTCATATTAAGAACGATTTTGTTCAATTCCTTCTATTAGCTAACACTCTCCATATATATATCTTATTCAAATTTTCAATCGTCAATAAAACACTTTCTATTCATCCACTCGAGTTCAATTACATTTTTTTTGAACTTGTTGTGGATGACACTTGATGTTAATACAGTGTTTTCAAATATTAATTCATTAATTATTTTTAGTTTTTTTTAGATTTAAGTTGCACATATCTACCAATAGATGGCACCAGATAAACTTACAAAAATGAATGAAAATTATTTATAAAGGACTTTCTGCAATATAGTGAAAAAAAAGTAGGAATTGACTTAAATTTTTTTTTTATATTACTTGTTTTGGGGTAAAAGCAGGAATAGTGGAATTCGTCTAAAATTCTTCTGGATAGTCTGATAAACAGGATGAGAAACGTATGCTATTCAGACATTGAAATGAAAAATACCTTATTAAGATTTCAGAAATGTAGTTATCAAAATATCAAGGCCATTTTGTTAATACCATAAATTTATATGTTTTGTACTTATATTTTCAACCTGTATTTCCTGTATATTCCTTTAAACATGTTCCCTTTCACATGATATTTTTATATTATGTTCGTTCGCACTTTTGTTAATGTAGTTTACATATTAATATTTTTAACAGCACAAACCTTTTAGAACTTTTTTCTTTTAAAAAACGTTTTTATATTATGGGCAGAAATATATTCACACAGAACATAAAATAATAATAAAAAACACATTAGTAATAAAATAAGAAGGAGATTGAAATAATTTTATCATTTATATATGAAATAGGTTCATGAACATTTCACGCATGTTTAAATCCAATTATTAAATTTTTCTGATAACTTTGACGAAGGTTTGACGCTTAATTAAATCAGAAAAAGGTAAAATAAACTACAATGTGTGTGTGGTAATTTAATTTTTAAAATTAAGCACTTTCCCAAACCAGATTGAGAACGAGGAATCTTTAGCTGTGCTATGGCGGAGGAAAAGGTGGATTTCTATAGAGTGGGGCACTAAATACAGTAAATTGACACATATTTGCGTATTATTGTTAATAGGTTGCTTGATTTTTCTTAATTTTCCTCAAATGTAACACAAATGCGACCCATTTACTTTTAAATAGTTTTCTAAGAAAGATTCGCCCCTCTCTTTATTCTTGTAAATAAAGAAATGCTTTTTCTGTTTTCCGTGGTGTAACCCTGAATAAAGTTGAATGTGCTACAAATCAGTAACGAATGATAAGTTTTAGTACACAATGTAAAAAAAAAAAATTCTGTAAGTTTAAATGAAGAATTCTAAATTGTTGTGATTTCTTTTACAGTATTTTAATCAGAATTTTAAGAGAATATTATTTTTAAAATTTATTGAATGACAATATCTCGATTAATAAATTTGCTATTACTGAAGTATATATATTTAGAAAATAAAATTCTATAATAGAATTAATTCTTAATTTAATCTCAATTTAAAAATTCAAGATTACAAACATTTTGGTCTATGCTGCCAATACCGCAATACACAAGGAAATTTGTTGTTATCTGCGTAGAAATAAAATCATTATTTTATTATTTTTTGGTATAGCGCTTCAGAAAAGCCAGTTTCACAGGTCTATAATGAAAGTCATGTTTTAAAACTTACTTATGGCTCATGCTTAGAAGCACAATTCACTTTTAATGCTGAGATAAATCGTAATTATCGGCAATTATGAATTTCCCTGCATGACAGGAGTTTGAATATATTCAAACAGAACCATATTTTGGTCAATAGTTATGTCAAAAGCACCTGAACGACTGGAGAAATCATTCCATTCGAACTGAACTTGAATGGGGGACGATCGAATATTTCGAACGAGTTGCTTATGCTAAGGTAATTAAAGATGGTCTCAATCAGTTGCGTTGGATTGATATATTAAAATATGGCATTTACTTCTTTAAGGTTATAAATTGATTGCATTTAAAATATAGTTAATCATCCAAATATTTATTTGCATTTTAAAAAAAAAAAAATACGCCATATGGTTGAATATATAAATGCAGTTCTGAAGTTAAGTTTCATTGCTATATGATATGAATATTATTGTTGTTAGTGTCTCAAATGTTGGGATATTTAGTTCATTCGCCCCAAAAGGGTATCTAGCAAATTCATTGTTACCCAGGGTGCTCCATGCCATAAAGGCTGTGGCACTTTACTCATATTGTGTCACCACATAATTTGGAGAAAATATCCTCAGGGACACAATTTGGAACGATATCAGACATATGAAAACTTATGTATGGTATATATTTAGATGTATAGATCTTAGATATACGAAAATTATGGGGCCTGTTGGCGAGTAATTAGAAGCTCTGGTACTCTGTGCCACAGGCTTTGGAGGCTTGCAGTGATTCCACTTTAAACCGTAGGTCCCGGTCTGATATGATTACTACTACTACTACAGCACAGGTGACGGCCTTGGTCCACCATAGTGCTGTTGCGCCAATGGAGAAGAATATAAAAACTAACATTTTGTGTTTGTCATGTTTGTGTTGTTTTTATGAAGATATAACCAAGTATTCAGGAAGGGTGTTCGTGTTTTCCTGTTCTAGTCTAACGGAAGGACATTTTGGTCTATGTTGCCAATGCCGGCATAGACAAGGAAATTTTGTTGTTGTCTACTACATAATTCCAACCCTTATTTTATGATAATTTTTGGATAGTGTTTTAAAAAAGTCTGTTTAAGAAGTCTAGAAAGAAAGGCATGCTTAAACTTATGTATGGTTTAAGGGAACAGTTAACTTTTGTGTACAATAATTGGTATTTTGTATTTGTCTTTTATTTTAAGTTTACCAATATATAAATTTTGATGAAAATATATCCAGATATTAAACATAATCCTCAATTAAAAAGTTAAATTTTTTTGATCACTTCTTTATAATAGATATGTAGGTCGGAATGTTCTTTTATTTTGCTCGAAAAAGGAATTGAAGGAGGTGCAAACCCAGACGTTATCCCTGGGATGCATTGTTAAAGTTGTGGTCAAATGTTAGTGCAGTTGGTACTTTGGTAGTGCTAACTGGAAAACACTTTATTTACTGCAAATCTACAGTTCAAATGTAGAAAGACTCCAGTTCAAAGTGCCCGTCATTCAAAAATAGCATCAAAAGTAACTCTGATATACTTTAAAAAATTAATTTTGTTTTGGTTTGTCGCTCTACTGTCATTTTGTGCACATTTTAGATTAATTATACCCCCAGTGTATCGTGGATTACTACTACATCACACCACATCGCTGTGCCTAGAGCTGAGTTGCCCCTTTACAATTTGGGAATGATGTGGGTGAGAAGTCTGATTGGGTTCCGTGACGCTCTACGGTCAAATGAGACCAGGACCAACGGCTTAAAGTGGACTCCAAACCACTACAAACATCCATGGCACCCCCGGGATTCGAACCCCGTGGTACCGAGCGCCAGAGCGCTGGCCACTCGACCATGTAGGCAACGTGGAATACGAACTACTAACAAACATCCATATCAGCACCAGGATTCAAATCTGAAGTCTGTGGTACAAAGGCCAGAGCACTAGTCAGTTGGCCATCAGACCTCCTCTTTTGTTTTGGAGATATTTAAAACCAATTTTAAAAGTCATTTTTATAAATTCATTCAAATAAATTCAGCTAAAAATTTGATATTAAAAAAAATTTTTAATTGCATCCATTTTCACATTACATTTAGTTCTTTTTCTCACAATAAGGGCTTGAATAAAATAGAAGGATAAAAAGCTAAACTTCCAAAGTCAACAATCTGAAAAGGAAAAAAGAAATTTCCTCCAAATACTACACCCCGTGAGATAATTAAAAGAAATACATTCGTCCATCCGATTCCTTAATAATTCTTTCCGCAGAGAGAGAGAGAGTGGCAGGGCTAATTCTGATCGATAACCCAATTAAGGACGGGCTTAAGAGTCGAGCTTAATTTGGTGCCTCTCGCGTGGCAAAATGAGGTAGATTTGTCAGGATTCCTGCTCAGAGAACGAAATCATCTGAAAGTAGGATCTGCAGCTACCCCAAACAACACCGGGTCTTCCCGCGACACCTTAATTTATGGCCTACGGAAGGGATATTAGATCCATTCCACCTCTCTGATTCGAATCGAGAGTGATATTAACTATTTCGTCACACAGCAAATTGGGAAAACGCAGGGCAAGGCAAAGTTTCGTTTTCTATTATTACGATGGATAGAATGCTTATGGTAATTTATGTGTCTTTTGAAGTTCAACTTTATTTCGGAATTATTAGGGTTTCACAGAAGTGATTTTGAGCAATCATTTATTGTTTGTTTTCCGATGTCAAGCTTAGGATTAATATGAATGTGGAACATATTTGATTCTTAAGATTCATAAGTTTTATTATGACTGTCACAGTGAAAACGGGGTAATATAGATAAAGTAAAATGAAAATCGATTTAATAATATTATAATTGAAATTTATAGAAAGTAGCCAAAAGGGTTTGGTGGATGATTTGTTGTGCTTCCATATTAAAGGAGTTTGATGCGAAACCCGGCAAACGATGCTATATCATATTTTTTCATTTATGTCGAGGATATTGTTGTTGTTGTGTTTAATCATCAGTGTCTTGCAGTGGACACTAAGGATTAAACAACTCCTGAGTAGTTTACTCATGGAGGGAGGTAAAGAGAGCAGCTTCTGTTGTGATGGAGCACCTGTAGGTAGAAGTCTGACTTGAATCTGAGTCGCTGAAAAAAGGAGGGTAGACCTTCCGGGTAAGTGCTGTCCCGTATTTGAATCGTAACGGGGAAAACTACCAATAGATACTGGAAATCATTAATCTACTAATTTGGCCAAAAGCACAAGATTAATGGATTCCCGTTGCAAATGTCTCAGCCTAACTAATGAGATAAGATCTGAACTCCCCAAATGCCATCAAGTCATATCTTTTTTTTTAAAGTGCCTACAACAAAGCCGCCAATGGATTGAACCTCCGCCCTAACGCTCAGCAGTAGTGCACGTTGCCACTGAGCCACGAGTTAGGCGTGTGGTCTTGTTTACAAGATTAATATATGTGAGTTATTGTAAGTAAGTATATGTGAGTAAGTTGTAGTTATTAGACAGAATACTGGTTTTGATTTTTTTCTAATCTCGTTTTTAATTCTGGTAATACAATGAGAATTAATTTTTTGACAGTAACTTTTACTTTTTTCTGCTGAAAATGTATTTATTTGCAAATTAATTAAAAATAAACTTTTTAAGAATTTATTGTTTATTCATAAATATCAAATAATTACGGATAAACAATGATAATATTTATTTGTTACATCCGTTAAATGCTCCATTAATCCATTTCTTAATTCGCATTTATACCGAAATGTTTTTGAAAATTTAAAGTTATATTTAAATAATTGGATTGTATCATTTGCTTGTAGAATTAAGTCTATGTCTGACAAAGCACGCTTTTTAAACACATTTGATACATTAGTCAAATATGTCTTTGGCTACTGTAACCATAACAATAGATTGCCTTAATTTACATTTAGCGTACAAGTCGAACTTATTACAAGTTGAATAATCTAAGTGGGACTTATTCGTTGAGCGGAAACCTTCAGGAAATGAAAGTTCAAGTCGTTTCTAAACAACCTTAACTCAGAAAGTCAGAAAGTCAAAAGTCAGAAGCACCAAAGTGTCTTTCGCATGAGGTTAAAAGATGTCTTCAAAACCGTGTTCGTCCAATTCCAGTTTCATTTCCGATCCGACAAGAATTTCTGATCCTTTTATAAAAGAGGGAGCGAGAGAAAGGGAAAGTTAATATCTTGGAAGCAGCCAAACTGAAGGGGGAAAGGTTTGACATGAAGAGATTACGAAAGCGCTGACATTAAAGTGAGTTAGAATCTGCGAACACTGAAAGGAAGTGAAAAGTTTTGTTTTGTTTTGCAGTTTAAGAATCTCGACTCGTTAATATTAATTTCTTAACGAACCAGTTTTTTTTTTCAAATACAGTTTTGTTTCAGAATAATAATTTATTTTTAATAAAATCGAAAATATGTGTTAGAATGATGACAAATACTTCGTTTATTTTTTAATATAGAAATTCAAGTATTTTTTTTGTTTTAATGCAGCTGGCAAACACTCACACAATTATCTTTGATGCCTTAAGGCAAGCGCTGCACCGATGTTACTCACTTAGCGCTACCCAGGAGGAGCGTGTAGCTTGAAGATAAGCTAAGGATGCGGAATAACAATACCTCGCAAAGCTCTACGATCCTGCTAGACCGGGACCTACTGTATAAAGTGGATCCCGAACCACTACAAACATCCATGGCACTACTGGGACTAGAACCCGACACTTGGGGTACCAAGCGCCACTGGACATTCAGGCCCCAAAATTCAAACATAAATTTAATCATTAGAACTGTTATCGGATTTGGGTTAGAACCCAAAATTATAATAATCTAATTCATCACCAGAGATTTCAAGGTCATCATAAAATATTAACGATTATTATCATTAAAATATCATCACTTGTACTACTCATTTTGAAAGTAAATGCCAATGGATTAAGTAATAAATAGAAAAACAAAACAACATATTTGGTTATTTAACACAAACACAGCAAAACAAAGCAAACATTTTACAATGGTTTTCAATTCTCATGCAGTGGTGGATTCAGTTAATCTTTCTTTATTCTCATGTTTGTGATTTTATGACAGTCTTCAGTTCTCATACATTGATGTATGTTAATCTTTCTTTATTCTTGTGTATTTTTGAGTTGTTACGTTTGTGTTGCCAAGTTGCAATAGATAAAGATCTATATGCATTATAAAACAGCAGTTATTTTAAGTTATATATTAAATATATTAAACTTAAGACTTCTACAGTTATATTAAATGATGTTGTAAGAGAGATTTTTTTTCCATATTCTTTTTATGTTACTAAAACACATTAAGGAATTATTCCAGATTTAAGTAACCGAACAACTAAGATTTAATAAATGAAAAGTGTGCTATCTAAAAGATTTTTGATGATAATCAGATGATTGTATGAAGAAGCTATCAAAATATACCAATTGCATAAATTTAAAAAATGGCTGTCTCTAAGATCGGTTTGGAGGAAAATTATTTAAGATTGGAAAAAAAAGCAGATGACAACAGAAAACGAATGTTATCTTTAATAAAAAAGAATATGTAATTATTACACATTATAAAAGCTTTTTAATTAATTAATTTTTCTAACATTAAGATTATTTTTAATAATTCGTTTTCCTTGAACATCTATAGTAATTGCATCACTGAAAGATAATTAAATATTTTCTTTTTTCTAATACAAGTTTATTAAGTATTGTAAAGTGTCAACAAAATGGAATGGCCAGTTAATTATTTTTCGTACAATGAATTAAAGAGAATTTATTTCTGGCCACTTTAATTATTACTATAAAAAAATTCCAACCTATTATTAAAATTAGATTTCGAAAGTATTCCTCATGGGATACATAATTATTTTATAATTTCTCCGGAAAAATGGAAATTGGATCATGATTAATTAAACGGTTTTAAAATGTTATATGCTTTTGAAATCGTTTAAATATTAAAGAGATTTAACATAGACTCTGAAGTGATTTTATATAGATTTGATAGTCTCCTATTAAATCTCGATGTTAAATCTATAGTTCATACATAGTTCAACTTAAAAGATATATATAGTTCAATTAATATATGTAGTTCAACTAGATATATATAGATCATATATAGTTCAACTTAAAAGATATATTTTCTATTTTAATAGTAATAATTTTTTGAATCAGTTTATTTTTGTTTAGTTTGTTTAAAGTAAAACCAAGAAAACTTTTATGAATTTCATCAAAGTATAAAAATTGCGTGGTTAAGCATTTTAACAAAACAAATGAATGATATGATAATTGAATTAAGACTCATAATACCAAACAATCAAATGATCAAATGAAATGAAATAAATACCAATGAATCAAATGAATAATCAAATGAAAATCTTAAAAATATTTATATATATATAATTTATTGAGCAAATGAGAAACACGCGAAACATCTTTTTTCTACAAATGCTTAAAAAAGGACTATAAATCTTAAAAAGTCCCTCAATTGCCAGGAAAAAATTCCATTCTTTCACTGCGCAATTGATCATACACCACTCGTATAACTAGAAATTCTCATCGAATAGAAATTCACATATGTGGTATTTATCCATACTCACTCGATAATTTTTCATAGTTTTAATACTTCAACAACAACAGCAATAGTCTCCTAAGTCACGACTCGATGTTTTTGATCAGGATGAAGAGAAGAACGAAGTCGAACCATTTTTGGATTTCCATTCCGCTACTTGTTTAATGTTGCACGCACGCATCATAATATTGCACTTTTATTTGACCATTAAGGCAAATAGGTTTTACCAGAAGGATGACGTTTCTTTTTTTAGGGCGGGGGGTACATCTTTGTACAGCTACTAGGAAGACCATTGCATCTCCAACCACTTTTTCTATCTATGGTATATTTTTTACACTATTAGTAACAATTTCTTACCCTACTTACAACATTCCTTTTACTGTTATTTTACCTACAGTACAGTGGCTTAAAATTTTGAAATTTTTTGCTGCATTTAAAGTTTTCAATAAATTGATTGAAAAAAAATATATTAACTACGTTCTTTTATAAATAAGAAGAATGAGAATGAATGGAGACAGGGCTGCCATTTCCATCCTAAAATTGCTTTCTAAATTTTCAGTTAATTCCGAGGGGCGTATCCAACGTCCTTTACATGTCTGCATTAGTGGCAAAGAGATTGCAGATTCTCTAGCAAAGATTGCTTCTTCCGATATGCTGCGCACTTACAGTGAGGTGTTCTCCGAGTTTGGGAAGACAATTAAAGATCTCTAGAATGTCCCTCTAGCACATGACTGGTATACGTGAGATCGCTCTGCCTGGCGCCCTGTTGTTTGGGGACCATAGAAGCCAAAACTCTTGCTTATCACGTTTTGCCAGTGGACACTTGAGGAAGTTTTAGCTATGAACAAGGGCAGAAGATTTTTGGGAACTGCACCAAGTATAGGACTGCTCAAGCATCGTCCTCTCATATTTTAAACTGTCTTGATTTTACATTGGACGAAGGTTTCTTCTGAACCTCTTCTATTCTTGGATTTTTTAGAGATTTGTGGACATGGATTTGGTCTAATAGACTCATGGACTTGAAGAGGCTGGTGGACAACGAATTGATTTTTCGAATTGAGGGAGTTTGGTACGATACATGATGAGCGAAGGCGAATTGAAAGTTCCTGGGGCACGATAAATTTATAAGCTGAGAAGTAATTTTGTTGAATGACAAAGAAAGATTTTCAGAACCTCCCAGGTGCTGATCTTAAGGATACTTGTTCTAAATTGTAGGGTTATGATGTGAGCTTATAGTACCTTTCTTGTAACTATGTATCTGCTACAGCTGCATGATGGCCAATTGTCTAGCTCTCTGGGATTTGGTACCAAAGGGTTCAAGTGGTGGCATGGATGTCTGTGAGTGGTTCGGAATCCACGTTAAACTGTAGATCCCGGTCTAATTAGCCTAAAGTGTGCAAAAAAATGACCGTAGAACAACAAACCAAACTGAATCTGCTACAAGTGTGCTGTTCTAGTGGCCAATTAGTAGAAAGTTTGGCATTAGAGAATAACGCTAACACCAGCAATAACAATATAAATGATTTCATGATTTCACATCGATTTTATTATTTTACATCAATAGAATGATAATTTTAAGCGAAGTTATGATTTCTTATTTTATAATAATAATATGTAAAACATTTTACAGATACATTTACAAACATTTTTATCGATACCAGAAATCGAAATGCTTTACAATTTCCTTTTTTTTATCTTTCTCGGAAATTGAACAAATTTTTTTTACTCGTTAAGCATGTTTATTTAAACTAATATTAATGTTTTACCGTGAAGTAAATTACTGTCAGTACATTTCAGTGGGAAAGAACAGCAAAAGAATCTTCTACTTCTTTTTTTTTCGAAATTCAAGCCAATAAAATAAAGGATGGTCTTTGAATCTACGACATAAGAAATATAAAAAAAAGTTAGAGCCAATAAAATAAAGGATAGCTTTGAATCTAAATAGAATAGCTAAAAAAGGATAGAGAAAAAAAAAAAAAAAAAAAAAAAAAAAAAAAAGACCTCCCACCACAAAGAGAATTCTATCTTCAAAAATAAAAAATTCTCCTGCAGAAAAAAAGGTTTAAGATTCTAAAAATCAATTTAAATGAAAACGGTTTACGGATCATTTAAACATCTTTTTAAACCTCCCGGTTACTTCAAAAAAGGAATTTTCAGAAACCAATAGATTTTCATATATCAGTGGCAACTAAATCTCGTGGGTTCAAGGACCCTTGGAGAACTTGTCATTAAATTACTCCCTTTTTTATCTTTCTTCTTCTTACTACAACAGATTGCAAAACAATAAGAAAGTGTTTTTTCTCAAATAATGGCAAAAAAAATAATGGAAAAACTCCTTTTTCTTTCCAAATTATACATTAAGTCATTTATAAAAATAAGGGACCTATGAAAAACGTTAGCAGAAAAAAAAACTCAATAATTATCTATCATACAATATGTACATATATTAAATTCTTTTTTGTATGATAAAAATAAATAATATGCGATAAAAAAAGTTAACAATTTATCTGGTATTTGGTTGAATTTTTGTCGCGGCCGAGTGCAAAAGTGATTAGTCAAATGGTTTTTTTTATCCTTTTTTTATATTCATGGTTAAAAATGTTTGCTCACAAATAAATGTTAATATAGGCAGACTTGTGCATTTCAATGTAGTATTTTGCAAAAAGTCACATCTGCTTTTTTGAGTACTGGTTAAAATAAACATATTTTTGATAATAAATAAAATAAAAAAAAAAATGCTGGTATAAAGACAGCAATGAGGACAAAGGATTAGCTTAATTTTCCAGCTTGAAGTTAAAAAAAAATTAATAAAATGTTTTTTCAATGTTTAAATATTTACTTTTTTTATAAAACTAAGGTTTGAAAACTGTTAGTTATTTTAATCCTTCATCAAAATCTGTGGGAAAAAAATAGTCGTTGAAACTGTCTATTTTCCCTTTATTAGATTTTTACTTCCTCTGCCCCATATTTGTACCATTAATAATACACTCATGTCCATAAATTAAGGATAATTCAGAATCACACAGAAATTGAACTCTAAAATAAAAATTTCACCTGTAGAATTATCACACTCATCTTGAAGAAGAATATGCAAATTACAGGAAACCACCAGATGGCGCGGATAGTATGTCACACGTCGTACGTGGTGGCAAAGAAGTAAAATTGTTCACAAGCGCTTTAAAAGCCTTTCAGTGCAATAACCGCATAGTTATGGCACAAAGAAAGCATTTGGATGATTTTTTACGTGGTAGAATTATCGGACGACTGGAATGGGGACGTACCCAGCTGGAAGTATCCGAGGAACTTGGAATCTCCCAGAGTGTCATCTCCAGGCTTTGGCAACGATTCCAAGATGATGGTAATGTGAGTTGATGTTACAGCACAGGTCGCCCCCGAGTTACAACGCCGAATGAGGACCGGTATTTAGCAGTTACTGCCAAAAGAAACAGACGGAGCACAGCATCAGACCTGTCTCGTCAGCTCTCTTCAGCTACCGGTACGACAGTTTCAAGGCAGAACTTAGGGAACATTGGTCTATATGCTCGTAGGCCTGTCAGATGTGTTCCACTTACCGCAACTCACTGTCGCCTGCGATTAACCTGGAGTAGAGAGCCTGCATTGTGGACACCGGAACAGTGGGCTTGGGTGATGTTTTCCGATGAGTCCAGCTTTAGTTTTCAGTCTGATTCTCGCCGGACTTTCATATGGAGAGCGCCAGGTCCCCGTTACCACCAAGAGAACACCATTGAAAGACACCGTTACGGTGGTGCAGGATGGCTCGTTTGGGGAGGAATTATTCTTGGTTCCAGAACTGACCTGCATGTTCAGAGTGTAACGATGGCAGGTCACATCTATTGGGATGTCATTCTGGAACAACATGTACGTTTGTTTCGGGGCGCCATGGGTGCTGAATTTCTGTTTATGGATGACAACGCCCGTCCTCACAGTGCAAACATTGTAGACGAATGCCTTCAATTGGAGGATATCACCCGTGTGGATTGGCCGGCATACTCACCGGACTTGAATCCAATAGAGCATGTGTGGGATATACTTGGCCGACGAATTGCAGCCCGTCAACCCCCCTCCCACCTGTCAAACGGAACTTTTGAGGGCATTGCTTGATGAGTGGTGTAATATTCCCCAAGATCAGGCATTGTAAGGCCTGTATTGCATCGTCCGGGAGACATACTCCCATACTAACGTCCATCATACTAACTATGTTATACTGTTTTTTTGTAAATAGGTTCTTTTTTGAATATTGCTCCAGGGAGTAAAAATCGCAATTTTTATTAATTATGTCAAACATATAGCATCTTTTTTGCTCTTTACCTTTTGTTTAATAAATAAACTTTACAAAAAAATTAAATTTGTTTTGCTTGTGTCTCTTTCTTTGTCTGAACTTCATTATCCTTAATTTATGGACATGAGTGTAGGATCAAAAGCAATTAAATATAGGAGCGCAAAATTCATTAAAAAATCTTGATTAAATAAAACAATCAATTAAAAATATTACTCCCAAATTTTATTTTGAGTATACAGATAGTTTCTAGATTTTTTAATAATTTCGTTATTTCATTTTCAACGTGTAGGTAGGATCCCTTAGCTGATAAGCTTTGCTTTCCCTATATGCTTGAGTTTAATATGTATATGTACTTCCTCGTTTTATGAATTTTTCTTTTAAATATTGGGCTCAGATGCTATATGGTGCCTCAAATGCTAAGTGTTTCTTCCATAATCTTTGCAATTACTTTTACAGTTTTGTCTTTCCAAAGAATCAACATTGGCATAAATTATAGAAAGCAAAAAATCAACATCAACATTTCCCTTGACAATTGTTTTCAGAAGCACGTTTGGAGATTATGGATCGAGTCATTCTGTTTCACTTAAATTGCTTTACAGCTATAGTAATTGCACCTTTCTGCAATTTTTCGTTTTTCTTCTGATGCGTCAAGAATTGGACAATGGCAACTCAATCTTTTGCTTGAAAACTCCCTTTTTTGTCATCTTATTCAACTGAAATTAAACAATTGATATCGATCAGAAGATGAAATTAAGAAAAAAATAATAATTACATATCGTAATAATTAAGTTAACCCAAAAACTGAAAGATATATAAAAACAAATGACAAATGTCATGAAACATTGATTATGATAGAAGGCTTCGCAATTGTGCTCTACAACATGGCTTGCAGCTACATTCGCCAATAATTTCAGTTAAAATATTCACTTGGTACTATTATTATGAGACTGACTGAGTATAATATTCTTGCTGCCCCTTGATGATGCTACTTAAAATGTATTATTTTTTACCGGAGGAGTAGCCAAACGTTACATAAATATTTTTATTATTATTATTTTTTTCCCCAGAAATTCACGTTAACAGATGACACTCGTCATCTTTTAATAGCAAAAAAGAATTACGAATGGGAAATGACGTCACATTTCTTTGTTCCTTCCTGCCATTTTGATACTTCACTTCTTGTTGCGCTATCGCTTGCGTCTACTCATTTTATTTTTACTCCTTATTAAAAGTTTTACATTTATCAATGTTTTTAAATATATTGTTTACATATTTCTCTGCTGAACTTCACATAGAAATTTGTAAATAGGCTATTATTATAATAATGTTTACCAACTTATTTATTTGATTTAAAACGAGTTAGTTTTTTTCTTTCTAATGTTTAATTAAACACTTAGACAATTGTCTTCGATGCCTTAAGGCAAGTGCAGCACCGACGTTACTCATTTATCACTACCCAGGAGGTGCGTGCAGCTTGAAGATAAGCTACGGCCGCGAAGAAACAATGCCTCCGCAACGCTCTACGATCCTGTTACACCGGGACCTACGGTTGATAGTGGCTACCGAACCACTACAAACATCTATGTCACCGCCGGGACTCGAACCCGAAAGCTGTGGTACTGAGCGCCAGAGTGCTAACCACTCGGCCATTCCTGCCCAAACGAGTTAGTATTTAAATATTGTAAATTAAATATTTTATTATATTATTATATGTTAAATATTTTATTTTATTATATTATTATATTATTATATTATTTATATGTTAGTATTTAAATATTGTTAGTATTTTTTATGTTTGTGGAAACAAAAAGTTTCATTTTTTGTATAAGGATTTGTCTGCTGGTAAAAAAAAAACAGGTTAGAGTAAGGATATTTTGAAACATTATTTTTAAAAACATAACTTATAGATGTATTCTCCAATAGTATTCATTTAAATATTCACTTCCTACTATTATTATAGAACAGAGTCAGTATTTTTAAAGATCTAAACTTCGACGTTTTTAGTTATTCATAAAACGCATTGCGATATATTTTATGACAGATTTATAGAGTAACGTGTCGCTTAACTTCCGAATAAATTTGACAGGACAAATTAAACGGATATCATTCGAAGTTACTCGACTACAACAAATGTTTAAGATGCATTATATTTAAATTCTAACAAACACTGTCAGCTTTCAGAAAATGAAAATATATTGATATTATTCAAATTATGTTATAAGAGTTAAAAATCAATTTTAAGAACGTTTTGGAATGAATAATTGTTCTGGAATAAATAAGCAATCAAAATGCTTTTCTGAATATATTGAAAACCAACATGCTATAAACTAAAAAGATTTTTGATGGATTGTTTTCGAAGTGAAAATAAACATCATTGCCCAAATCTTCCTTCAAAATATATTATATGGTGTTTTCTAAACAATTAAAGCCTGGACTTTTTAGACATTAAAATAAATTAAGAATCAAGAACAGTGATGGACTTATCCGTTTTTCGCAGATGCTTTTCTTGCTATCTGCCTCAAATGTTTATTTTAATCCTAATAGTTAATTTTGTTAAAGATAATTAAATTTTGATTTATGATTTTGATTTTTTATCCTTTTACTTTTCCCACCCAGAAATAAGATTTTTTCAAATATTACTTAAAATATGTTGTAAAGCGTGCAGGTTGGACAACCAGATTGTATCTGAGTGTGTTTGGGTTGAGACACATGTTTGAGAATTCACAGCTTTATTGACACACGCACAAACACCACACACATACAATTTGTGGGAAGACTCCACTTCTAAGCCGAAAACCCGAAACTCGGCTGAGTGCTCGAAATAGACTTTCTCGCCGGGTGAGAGTCTGTAGGCCAACTGATCATTTTTCCTCTTGTAGTGGGTAGGAGGAAGCATGGTTACAGTAGTTTTTTTATGATACTATACACTGTTAAAACTGCAGTAAATTTTTTTAAAGCCAATTGTATACTAGAACTGTCGTATTTAAATGAAAATATTTGCCTGACAAATTGCTTCGATCTAATTTTTTAACAGTATTTAAATATTAAATATTTAATATTCAGCTACTTACCGGAAACCTGAAACGCAACAGCGCACCTCTTGGTCTATAAATATTTATTTATGTTACATTATATTCTGTATTATTGGAAGTTTGAAATCGATGACTAAAAGCATTAATTTTTTACCAACAAATGCGAGGGATGAAGTTTTAACATGATAGAAGAGAGATAAATGTGTTCTGTCTTAAAGAAAATATTTTAAAAATGACTTCTTTCATGTCTTAATATAGATAAGTGAAAAAACCAAAAAACTTCTGTGGTTGAAAGGAAATGATTTCTCCTGAAATAAATTGATATACTGGCTTTCTTAAATGCTAGTAAATTCCTATTTTAAAAATATATATGCTATTATTATTTTACTTTTCCAGAAATAAGTTGATAATGACACAAATTAACAAAAGTATTAATCCCTTCAGAAATCCTGAATAAAAAAAAAAACGTACGACGACACATAATTATCTTTTATTGTTTTAAAATATATCCTCATTTTGCTGTATATTGCATAAAAGAATTAGAAATAATTTATTAATACTCCATGCTCAAATATCGTTTTGAAATAATTTAATTTTGAAAATAATTAAAGTTAAGAAATTAATTAAAGATTAATTTTTCTACATGTTATATAATTATTAAAATATTTTTTTTATTCGTAAGTTCATCATACTGTTTAAAATTAATGATAATTATTATTAATAAAAGATCAATAACTAGTTTTAAGTAATAAATGGACATTATTGAATTATTATCATCATTATCATTATTATCATCGATTAAAATATTAGAATATACAAGCAAATATATTTGCTAAGCATTCTATATGCTAATATGTTGGATTAAATAACGTTAGACATTAACGTTTGTGCTAATCTTTTAACATTTATAACAAGTTAGAAAAAATAAGCAATTAACCATTTTAAAAATAAAACAAAACATTTAATTTTTATATGAACTTTAAATCATTATTCATATAATTCTAATAAGAGTAATGACATACATAAAAAATAAAAACAACAACTTTTAAACTGCTTTGTTATTTTAGCTTTTAGTAATAATTCATTTAAAGAAACTGTTAATATATGAATATCGCCAGTCATTACTCTTTAAGTAATTAACAACAATAAACGGAAATAATTGCTGATAAAGTAAACCAAATACTAACAATGCAATCATTTGTTATGTGTCGGACGAGATTTATTTCGAAGGTTTTAACTTTACTGCTCACAGAAACAGCAACAAAATAAACATTTTAATAAATTATCTAACGAAAACATTTGCCGACAAGCTATTCACAAATTTTCTCCCGTGTAAAGCAACTTAACAAAGCGCAATTCAAATTCCCTTTCTACTTTAATAAATAAAAGCATTTCTACCTCCCAGGGTAAATAAAGAAAAAGGGTGCCAGATAAATGTTTTCTTGCAAATGATGCGTTGCTAAGCAACGCCTTATTTTCGCCAGAAATACGGAACAATAGATATTAAGAAGTTTGCGAAAACAATTTATGGAAAAAAAAGGGACTCGGGCCATTGTCATCATCTGTTAAGTTTTTATGAAGAGGGCCGAAATGAGAAAAATGAAGAATGACTTTCGTTGCTGGAAAACTGTCTCAATAAATTCTTTTTTTTTTTTTTTTGGAAATTTTAAATATGTTTTAAAGATGTTCTTTTGAAATGTTTCAGCTATGGAATTCTCATGACGTTCATTCATTTCGAACTATGAATAGAAGTATAAGAATTCCTTGGCACCTTTTTTGAACTTAAATTTCATTCTGCATATATATTTTTTGAACTACACACACACATATATATATATATATAAAAGTCCCACTATAATTTAAGTTAATATAATTAAAGTCCCACTTTCAAAATGCTTTAAAAAAAAGAACCCTGGTCACAATGAGTTCAAATTTGAATTGAAGATACTTGAAGAAGGGAAAACGGTATGGCATCAGAAAAAAGATTCCAAAAAACGTTCCACCGATTCTTCCCATCCAATTTGGTATGACTTTGCCGTAGTGGATGGGTTTTCCACTAACAGTGTCATAACTGTTGAATGACTTGGAAAATTTTTCCGTCAAAAAACCGAAACAATCAAACGAAAAAATGTGAAAATTGGGAGGAACAGGTATGCTTAAAATGTGGGAATGCCTTTTAATAACGAAAAACAAAAGTTGCCAGCGGTGAAGTTCTTCGAATGTAACAATTTTTTTAACAGAATTTAAAAAAGAATAATTACAAAACTTTCTCTTTAATTTTTTTAAAATTAAATTTTCATCTATTTAATTTTCACTTAAATTAGTAGTAATTTTGCTTTGCATAAACTTACTCAGAAGATTATAATTGCAGGAACAATTTAATATGACAAAAATGCTAATGTAAATTTTTACAAATGTAATTTTTCAGTAATACGAAAATGATTAAAAAAAAAATTTGCAAGATTGTGTTTCTATATTAAAAAAAAATAATTATTATGTTTCTCAATTGACTTTATAACTTACATTGTTACATTGTTGTTCATTCATTAATTAAAAGGCGTATTAAAAAAATACATTCAAAAATATAAATACATAAAAGTTTATCCATTTATACATGAACCAAATATAAGATTTTAAATAACGTTGGTTTTTTTAAATATAATGTACCATGGTTTTATTCCAGTTAATAACGGATTGGCCAATAATGTGTATTAAAAATTTATGTAACTTTAAAATTTTATTTTTAAACTAGGTTTAAAAACATTTAAAAATACTTTTCATTCAAAAATAAAATATGTAATGATAATTTCAATTCTGCAGCATTAAAAAATGTAATCTAAATACAAAAAATACTATTTTCTTTATAATAGTATATTCAGTATATTCAAAGTATATTAAAAATATATTAAAAGTGTATTCGTATGTATAATATATAAAAGTATATATAAGGCTTATATAAAAGTATATTCATTAATACATTAACCAAATGTGGAATTTTAAATGCCCTCCATTCTTAAATGCTTCTCCTTTCAAAGTTAAAAAAATTGAGTCAGTATTTTATCTGAAATAGAGGCTTTATAAAGTTTAAACCACTTTTACTCGAAATGTTTTTCTCCTTGATAAGGTATGTCAATACGAAATGTGACACTGACGTCATCTGAAGTCCAATTTTTAGACAGCTGTTTGGAAGTCACGATATAGAACGGAGAAATGCGTAAAGCAAACAGAAATCGAGTTCCAATTTTATGAAGGGTTTTTATCCAGCTCCAGAATCCTTCACTGGTTCATGTTCTTTTGTCCACATATTTTTATACGTCAGAGGAAAAAAAAGAAGTACGGTTTTTGCTGTTAGATAATATTTTTTTTTACGACATGTGTATTTACTTCTGAGTTTACAAGGATTTGAAAGAGCTTGATATCTATTTTAAATAGAAGAAGCTATTCAGCATGATAAAAATTATTGTAATTTTACTATCAAAAATTATTGTAATTAATATATATGAATTTATTTTATTATTATATAGAATTATAATTAAATAAATTCATAATAACATTAGTATGTTTACTGAATTACAAATTTTAATTTCCGAACGTAAACAAATATGTACAATAGTTGTATATAGAAAATATAACAGAAATATTTAACAAATTTCTCTTGTAGGTCTCTCTATAAAACATGTTTTATGCTGGAATTCAGAATTATAATCTGTTAAATAGTATTCATGTATATAACCTAATGTACACAGCAACATTAATAGACATTAAAATTAATCGTTAATTTTTATTAGCGTTAACAATTCCCACCGTTAACCGAAATTAATTGTTTTTCTTATCATAGCATACCAATAAGTGGTACATGAGGTCCGCCTATATTATTAGAAACATTTATTTAATTATTATGTAATTAAATAAATTCATAATAACGTTAGAATATTTACTTATTTAAGTAGTGAGGTAAGCATGAGGTCCACCTATGTTGGAAAAAATGAATAAATATGAAATAATATTCGTATAAATTTGCTTGTTGTTCTTGCAAGGACATCGGTTTCTTACCAAAATCTTTTATATCTGTATTAATTAAGTTGAATTTATTTCATAAGATATAAAATAATTCATTCGACTGCTCGAAATAAACAGAAGAGTTTATAAATGCGGTTATAAGAAAGAATACATTACAAGCGTTAATTTAAGTAAATTAAACAAATTGCATTTGAGTTGTTTTAAAACGTGAGAATTCGCTTTGCTTTCACAGAACCGTACACAAAACGTTGAAGAGAAAAGTTTCATTAATATTAATCTCGGAAAGAATCTTTATCGCCTGTTCCTTTAAAAGCTGAAAAATAATGAGAATTGTAATTAAAGTTGCATTTCTTTCAATTTATATTCTTTAAGAGGTTTACCCTTTAAAACACCTGAATCAAATAAAGTATTAAAGAATATAAGAAGAATGCAAATTAAAGTATGCTAGTAATACACGATTTGTTTTAAAATGTCCCTTATAATTAATAATTTTTGTTTTAATTTTGCAAATTAAATTACATAGAATGGAAGTGGAATAGAGGTCTTATTTTAGAGAAGAGTTTGGTAGCTGAAAGACGAAATTGTGTCGTTTTTCCATGCGAAACAGTGTTCTGCGGAGTGCGAAATGTTAAAAGATACAGAATGGCTTTCGGACTTTGCATTTTTCACAGATCTTCTTTGTCATATGAGCAACTTGAATGTCAAGATGTAAGGGAAAAGCCAATTTATCGACAATATCTGTGCCCATTTCAAAGCTTTTAAACTAAAACTTAATCAGTTTGCTGGGCAGGTAGCTAAGAACGACTTGTCTCATTTCCAGGGGTTAAATTCAATACCCTCAGTAAATGAAGAGAAGCTGAAGAATTATGAAGATGGCTTGAAAAAACTGCATTTTGAGTTCGAAAGCAGATTTCAAGATTTCAGAGCCATTCAAACAGAATTGGATATTTTTACTATGTCTTTCAACGTAAATTGTGAAGCAGTGAGGTCAGATTTGAAGATTCAATTAATTGCATTCCAATCTAACAATCATCTCAAGCAGTTGTTTCTAAATATGCCAAAGTTAGAGTTTTACAAATCCTTATCAAAAGTAAGTTTCCCAAATTTAATATCTCACGCCCCCTTCATCTTATATATGTGAACAAGTGTTTTCAACTATGAACATTAGAATGAATTATTTCAGAAGTAGACTGATAGAGGAGCATTTTTCCTCGTTCCTTATAATCAGTTCATCTCACTTGGAACCTCAATATAAGGAACTTTTAAAAATGAAATCGCAATTTCATTCATCTCATTAACATATTTAAATTGTAATACTTATATATAGTTTTTAAAATTTGAAAAAAAATTTATCTTGGCCCGCCAAACTTTTTTTTTTCGATTTTTGGCCCGCGACCGAAAACGTTTGCCCATCCCTGGTTTAAGGGAACAATTAACTTTTGTCTATAAGAATTAGTATTTTGTATTTGTCTTTTATTTTAATTTTATTAATATATAATTTTTGATGAAGATGTATCCAGGTATTAAACCTAAACCTCAATTAAAAAGGTAAATATTTTGCTCGAAAAAGGAATTAAAGAAGGTGCAAAACCCAGACGTTATCCCTGGGATGTCCCTTCTCAAAGTTGTGCTAAAATATTTGTACAGTATAGTTGGTACTTTGGTAATGCTAACTGGGAAACACTCTATCTGCTACATATATGCAATTCTAGTGCCGAACGACCCCAGTTCAAAGTACCCCGCCATTCAAAAATGGCAATAAAAGTAACTTTGGTATAATTTCTTTTATTTTGTTGCTCCACGGTCATTTTGTGCACACTTTAGGATAATTAGACTGTAACCTGCAGTTTAACGTGGATTAAATAAGTGGAACTAATAAGAAACATCCATGCCATCTCCAGGATTCAAACATGAAGCCTGTGGTAACAAAGGGCCATGGGCCATCAGGCAGCTGCTTTTGATTTCGAGATATTTAAAACCAATTTTAAAAGCATTTTTATGTTGTTTTAATGCAGCCAGCAATAGACAGTTGTCTTTTATGCCATAAGTAAGGGTTGCACCGACGTTACTCACTTAGCACTACCAAGGGGTGCGTGTATCTTGAAGATAAGCTACAAACGCGGAGTAACAATATCCCCGCAACGCTCTAAGATTATGTTAGACCGAAACCTACGGTTTAAAGTGGACCCATTACAAACATCCATGGCACCACCGGGATTCGAACCCTGTGATACCGAACTTCAAAGCGCGAGACACCGGGCCATCAGACCCCCTTAAGGCACTTTTATAAATTAATTCAAATAGATTCAGCTAAGAATTTTATATTAAAAAAATAACGTAAATTGCATTCATTTTCACATTCCATTGAGTTCTTTTTCACACAATAAGGACTTGAATAAAAGTAAAAGGATAAAAAGCTAAACTTCCAAAGTCAACAATCTGAAAAGGAAAAAAGAAATTCCTTCCAAATACTATACACCCCGTGAGATAATTAAAAGAAATACATTCGTCCTTCCGATTCCTTAATAATTCTTCCCGCAGAGAGAGAGAGAGTGGCAGGGCTAATTCTGATCGATAACCCAATTAAGAACGGGCTTAAGTCCGAGCTTAATTTGGTGCCTCTCGCGTATCAAAATGAGGTAGATTTGTCAGGATTTCTGCTGAGAGAACGAAATCATCTGAAAGTAGGATCTGCAGCTACCTCAAACAACACCGGGTCTTCCCGCGACACCTTAATTTATGGCCTACGGAAGGGATATGAGATCCATTTCACCTCTCGGATTCGAATTGAGAGTGATATTAACTATTTCGTCACATCTTGCAAATGGGAAAACGCGGTCAAGGAAAAGTTTCGTTTTCTGTTATTACGATGGATAGAATGCTTATGGTAATTTATGTGTCTTTTGCAGTTCAACTCTATTTCGGAATTATTAGGGTTTCACTGAAATGATTTTGAGCAATCATTTATTGTTTGTTTCCCAATATATATAGAGAGAGATGCCAAGCTTGAGATGAATATAAATTTGGAACATATTTAATTTTCGAGATTATTAAATTTTATTATGACTGTCATAGTGAAATTGTGGTTAATATGTATAGAGTAAAATGAAAACCGATTTAATAAGATTATAATTAAAATTTATAGTAAGTAGCCAAAATGGTTTGGTGGATGATTTGTTGTGCTTCCGTATTAAAGGAGTTTTGTATGAAATCCAGCAAAACATGTTACATCATATACTTTCATTTACATCGAAGATGTGGTTGCTGTTGTATTTAATCCTTTCTGTTCTGTAGTGTAAGATGGACACATTTTTGAGTAGTCTACTCATGAATGTATGTAAAGAGAGCAGCTTCAGTTGTGATGGAGCACCCGCAGATAGAAGTCTGACTTGGTTCCGAGTCGCTGAAGGAGGGCAGTACCTTCCGAGAGGATTTTTTGGAGCAAATACCTAGAATGAGAGAAAACCTGGAAAAACTCCCATCAGGTAGTTCGAGTAACGAGGCAAGATATTGAAAATCACAAACGCCGTCGAGACTCTCCGTTGTTTTGAAAAGCAATCTACAACAAAGCCGCCAGAGGATTGAACCTCCGCCCTAGTGCTCACCAGTGGAGCGCGTTGCCACTGAGCCATGAGTCGGGCTCCTTTTCATTTCATAATTTATTGAAGAAGGTAACTATTAGTCTGACCAAAAGCATAATTAATTATAAGATTGCATTTCCCATGTAAATCCCTTGTCAGCCCTATAACTTCCTTGCTGTCATTTTCATTTTTAGTCGTAAAACCTCATTGCATTCATTGTAAACGAGTATTGGACGCTACATTGAATTGCAAAACCTCTCTCATGCCAAGGCAATGAAGTGTCAAGCGACAGAGAAGAACATTTTTTCGACCCCTATCATACCGAATGAAGTTCCAGTTACTCCTAAGACCCGTATTGGCTCAATCCAAGTCACATGACGCGCCGAGCGTTTGAGAGTTGGCCACCTTCAGGTGATCGTTTCGTTCGATTGTTTCCGGGTTGAGGCTTGTGATTGGTCAACGCTTTATGCTTCGCAACGTGACTCTTCGGTGTGAAGTACAAAGAAGCTAAGTACAAATAGGTGAATATAGATATATATCTACTTCAATGGTAAAAACAACCCCATGGTGGTCAAGGCCTTCTGCCTACTGGCAGATTCGGAAATATGAGATGTTTTTTTTATTACGGTGTAGGGCTGTCAGCCGTACGCCCAATAGTCATATCAGCCCGGGACCTACAATTTAAAGAGGATTCCGTACCACTACAAGCATGCATGGCACCACCAGAGCGCTAGCCATTTGGTCATTGTATATAACACACATTGTACATACATATATGTATGTATATATGCATGTATATATATATATATATATATATATATATATATATATATGTATGTATTAGCTATATATATATATATATACATATATATATACGTATATATATATATATATCAAATAATTATGAAGGAACAATAATAATATTTATTTGTTACATGTATTTAATGATCCATTAACTCCTTTCTTAATTCGTTTTTATTCGGGAAATGTTTTTGAATATTTAGAAGTTATTTTTAAATAATTGGATTGATTCATTTACTTGTAAAATGAAATCTATGTCTGACAAAGTACAATTTTTAAACGCGCTTGATACATTAGTTAAATGTGCCTTTGGGCAACTGTAACCATAACAATAAATTGCCTTAATTTGCATTTAGCGTACAAGTCAAACTTATTACAAGTTTAATAATCTGAGTGGGACTTATTCGTTGAGCGGAAACCTTCAGGAAATGAAAGTTCAAGTCGTTTCTAAAGAACCTTTAACCCTTTAAAAAAAAAAAAGACAGAAGCATCAAAGTGTCTTTCGTATGAGGTTAAAAGATGTCTTCAAAAGCGTGTTCATCCAATTCCAGTTTCATTTCCGATCCTACAAGAATTTCTGATTCTTTTATAAAAGAGGGAACGAGAGAAATGGAAAGTTAATATCTTGGAAGCAGCCAAACTGAAGGGGGAAAGGTTTGACATGAAGAGATTACGAAAGCGCTGACATTAAAGTGTGTTCGAATCTGCGAACACTGGAAGGAAGTGAAAAGTTTTGTTTTGTAGTTTAAGAATCTCGACTCGTTAATATTAATTCCGTGATGAACCAATTTTTTCTTCAAATACAGTTTTGTTTCAGAAAAATAATTTATTTTTAATAAAATCGAAAATATGCATTATTAGAATTATGACAAATAAGTTGTTTATTTTTTATTGTAGAAATTCAAATAATGTAAATTTAGTCATTAGAACTGTTATCGGATTTAGGTTAGAACCCAAAATTATAATCATCTAATTCATTGCCATGGGTTTCAACGTCATCATATAATATTCGCGGTTATTATCATAAAAATATCATCACTTTTAACTCATTTTGAAAGTAAATGCACTAAGATTTAATACTATTTTGTAATATTGATTTATTTTAATGCTGTTGAGAAGTGTGCGATTTTAAATTTTTTTTGATAATAATCGGAGGAAGGCATGAAGAAGATATCAAAATATCACGAATAGAATAAATTTTAAAAATGGTTGTCTCTAACATCGGTTTAGAAGAAAATTATTTAAGATTTAAAAAAAAGAGGACGACATAAAAATGGAATGTTATTTTTAAAGAAATAGATAATGTAGTTATTACCTATTATAAAAACCCTTTAATTAATTCATTTTTCTAATATTAAGATTATTTTTAATAATTCATTTTCCTTGGAAATCTTTAGTAATTGCTTCAATAATTGAAAGATAATTAAATAACTTCGCTTTTCTAATAAAAGTTTAAGTAAAGTAAGGTGTCAACAAAATAGAATGGCCAGTTAATTATTTTTCGTAGAATGAATTAGAGAGAGTTTATTTCTGGATACTTTACTTTTTACCATAATAAATTTCCAACCTGTATTGAAAATTAGATTTTGAAATATTCCTCATGTGATACATAATTATAATTATAATTTCTCTGGAAAAAGGGAAATTGAATCATAATTAATTAAAAGGTTTAAAAATGTTATATGCTTTTGAAATCGTTTAAGTATTAAGAAGATTTAACATAGAAATTAAAGTAATTTGACAAAGATTTAACATGGAGATTTAATAGGAGATATTGTAATCCAACTTAAAAAGTCCCTCAATTGCCAGGAAAAAATTCAATTGTTTCAGTACGAATCGATCATAAACCACTCGTATTACCTTCTCATCCAATAGAAATTCCCATTTGTGGTATTTATCCATAGTCATTTGGTGATTTTTCATAGTTTTAATGCTTCAACAACAACAACAACAGCAATAGTCTCTTTAAGTCACGACTGGATGTTTTTGATCAGGATGAAGCGAAGAAAGAAGTCGCACCATTTTTGAATTTTCCATTCCGCTACTTGCTTAATGCTGCATGCATCATCATATTGAACTTTTATTTGACCATTAAGGCCAATAGGTTTTACCAGAAGGCTGACCTTTCTCTTTTTTAGAAGGGGGTATTTCTCCCGACGACTTGTCTTCTTTGTACAGCTACTAGGAAAACCATTGCATCTCCACCCTCTTTTTCTATCTACGGTATATTTTTTAAGCTATTAACAACAATTGTTTACCCTACATACAACATTCCTTTTAGTATTAATTACCTTACAGTACAGTGGCTTAAAATTTCTTTCGAAAGAAATTTTAAGCCACTGTACTGTTACATTTAAGGTTTTTCCTGTTACATTTAAGGCTTTCAACAAATTGATTGTCCTATGAAAGAAGTTGTATCAACTATGTTCTTTTATAAAGGAGAATGAATGGAGACAGGGCTGGCGTTTCCGTTATCTAGATTCTAGAATTTCAGTTAATTCCGAGGGTGCTTTCTATGTATTCCTTCACATGTCGCCATTAGTGGCAACGAGATTGCAGATTCTGTAGCAAAGGTTACTTCTTTGGAGACTTCCCAGTCCGATATTCTTCGCACTTACGGTGAGGTGTTCTTCGAATTTGGGAAGATAATTAAGGATCTCTGAATTGTCACTCTAGCCCATGACTGGTATTCGAGAGATTGCCCTGGTTATGCCCTGCTTTTGGGGGGGCATAGAAGCCAACAAAATTACTTATTACATTTTTCCAGTGGACACCTGAGGAGTCTCACCTATGAACAAGTGCAGAAGATTTTTGGCACCTGCACCAAACGTAGGACTGCTTAACCATCGCCTATTCATATTTAAACTGTCTTTATTTTACATTGGACGCGGGTTTTTTCCGAACCTCTTCTATTCTTGAAATTTTTAGAGGTTTGTGGACATGGATCTGGTCTAATAGCTAGACCATATAAGGGATCAGAAATCACAATAACATAAATGATTTCATGAACTTAAAGAGGCTGGTGGACAACGAACTGTGGGTTATTTTTCGAACTGAGGGAATTTTGGTTTGAAACCCGATAAGCGAAGAATTGAAAATTCCTGGGGCACGATACATTTATTAACTGAGAAGTAATTTTTTCCTATGTGTGGACAAAGAAAGATTACGTTACCACTCAGGTGCCAGCTCTTGAGAGTATTTGTTCTAAATTGAGGTACTATGATATGAGCTTATATTACCTTTCTTGTAACTCTGAATCTGCTGCAGCTGCCTGATGGCCAATTTTCTAGCTCTCTGCCCATTGGAACCACAAGCTCCAGGTTCAAATCCTAGCAGTGGCATGGGTGTTTGTTAGTGTTTCGGAATCTCCGCTAAACTGCAGGTCCTGGTCTAATTAGCCTAAAGTGTGCCAAAAAGAATGACCGTAGAGCGACAAACCGAACCAAACTGAATCTGCTACACGTTTGCTGTTCTAGTGGCCATTTAGTGGTAAGTTCGGCATTAGAGAATAATCCCAACACCAGCAACAACAACATAAGTGATTTCATGATTTCGCCTCGATTTTATTACTTTACATCAACAGAATGATAATATTAAGCGACGTTATGATTTATTCTTTTCTAATAATAATTTGTAAAATATTTTACATCTTTTTATAGATATTCATGTAATCCTTTTTTATCGATTTTATTCACGAGTCGAAATGCATTACAATTTCCTTTTTCCTTTCTCAGAAATTGAACAAATTTCTTTTACTCGTTGAACATGTTTATGTAAACTAATATTATTGCTTTACCGTGAAGTAAATTACTGTCAGTACATTTCAGTGAGAAAGAACAGCAAGAGAATGTTCTTTTCTTCTTTTTTTTTCGAAATTCAACCTCATTAGGAACTTAATCAAAAATACAACGGGGAAAAAAAAAAAAAAAAAAAAAAAAGGCTTTATCTTCATAAATAAAAGAACAGGGAGCCAATAAAATAAAGGATGGTCTTTGAATCTAGGACATAAGAAGTATAAAAAAAAAGTTAGAGAAAGTGTAGCTGTAGAGTAGAATAGCTTAAAAGGATAAAAAAAAAATAGACCTCCCACCACAAAGAGAATTCTATCTTCAAAAATAAAAAATTCCCCTGCTGAAAAAAGGTTTAAGATTCTAAAAATCAATTCAAATGAAAACGGTTTACGGATCATTTAAACATCTTTTTAAACCTCCCGGTTACTCCAGAAAAGGAATTTTCAGAAACCAATAGATTTTCATTTATCAGTGGCAACTAAATCTCGTCAGCTCACGGACCCTTGGAGATCTTGTCATTAAATTACTCCATTTTTGTCTTTCTTTTTCTTCTTACAACAGATTGCAAAACAATAAGAAAGTGTTTTTTCTCAAATAATGGCAAGAAAATAATGGAAAATCTCCTTTTTCTTTCCCAATTATACATTAGGCCATTTATAAAAATTAGGGATTCTACTAGATAATTCAAAAGCAGGGTTGCACAGACCTATGAAAAACGTTAGCAGAAAAAAAAAACTCTATAATTATCTATCATATAATATGTACATATATTAAATTCTTTTTTGTATGATAAAAATAAATAATATACGATCAAAAAATTAACACGTTATCTGGTATTGGTTGAATTTTTGTCGCGGCCGAGTGCAAAAATGATTAGTCAAATGGTTTTATTTTATCCTTTTTTTTATATTCATGGTTAAAAATTTTTGCTCACAAATAAATGTTAATATAGGCAGACTTGTGCATTTCAATGTAATATTTTGCAAGAAGTCACACCTGCTTTATTGAGTACCAGCTAAAATAAACATATTTTTGATAATAAAAAAATGCTGATATAAATACAGCAATGAGGACAAAGGATTATCTTAATCTTCTAGCTTGAAGTTAAAAAAAATGTAATAAAATTTTTTTTGAATGTTTAAATATTTACTTTTTTTTTTATAAAACTAAGGCTGAAAACTGTTAGTTATTTTAATCCTCCATCAAAATCTGTGGAAAAAAAAAATAGTCGTTGGAAACTGTCTATTTTCCCCTTTTAGATTTTTACTTCCTCTGTACCATTAATAATAGTATCAAAAGCAAATAAATATAGGAGCGCAAAATTCATTAAAAAATCTTGATTAAATAAAACAATAAATTAAAAATATTACTCCCGAATTTTATTTTGAGTATTCAGATAGTTTCTAGATTCTTTAATAATTTCGTTATTTCATTTTCAACGTGTAGATAGGATCCTTTAGCTTATAAGCTTTGCTTTCCCTATATGCTTGAGTTTAATATGTATATTGTTATCTTCTTTTTCTTTTCTCATTAATTGACACAATTTTCAGTTGATATAAAAGGACATTTATTCACATTCCAAAATACTTATTCGAGCAACCGCCCGCCATCAGCAACTCCGTCGCGTTCGTTTACTGCCCTTGCTTTTACATTGGAATCCCCGTACAAGACAACAGCCTTATATGGAGTTACAGCTCTTGTTCGTGGCGCCATCTGTTATCTTTTATAATAAAAAATTGTTTACAATATGTACTTCCTGGTTTTATGGATTTTTCTTTTAAAAATTCAGGAACTGGTGCCTGAAATTCTATATGCCATATAGTGCCTCAAATGCTAAGTGTTTCTTCCATAATCTTTGCAACTACTTTTACAGTTTTGTCTTTTCAAAGAATCAACATGAGCATAAATTATGGAAAGCAAAAAATCGACATTAACATTTCCCCTTGACAATTGTTTTCAGAAGCACGTTTGGAGATTATGGATCGAGTCATTCTGTTTCACTTAAATTGCTTTACAGCTATAGTAATTGCACCTTTCTGCAATTTTTCGTTTTTCTTCTGATGCGTCAAGAATTCCACAATGGCAACTCGATCTTTTGCTTGAAAACTCCCTTTTTTGTCATCTTATTCAACTGAAATTAAACAATTGATATCGATCAGAAGATGAAATTAAGAAAAAAATAATAATTACATATCGTAATAATTAAATTAACCCAAAAACTGAAAGATATATAAAAACAAATGACAAATGTCATGAAACATTGATTATGATAGAAAGCTTCGCAATTGTGCTCTACAACATGGCTTGCAGCTACATTCGCCAATAATTTCAGTTAAAATATTCACTTGGTACTATTATTATGAGACTGACTGAGTATAATATTCTTGCTGCCCCTTGATGATGCTACTTAAAATGTATTATTTTTTACCAGAGGAGTAGCCAAACGTTACATAAATATTTTTATTATTATTATTATTTTTTTCCCCCAGAATTTCACGTTAACAGATGACACTCGTCATCTTTTAATAGCAAAAAAGAATTACGAATGGGAAATGACGTCACATTTATTTGTTCCTTCCTGCCATTTTGATACTTCACTTCTTGTTGCACTATCGCTTGCGTCTACTCATTTTATTTTTACTCCTTATTAAAAGTTTTACATTTATCAATGTTTTTAAATATATTGTTTACATATTTCTCTGCTGAACTTCACATAGAAATTTGTAAATAGGCTATTATTATAATAATGTTTACCAACTTATTTATTTGATTTAAAACGAGTTAGTTTTTTCTTTCTAATGTTTAATTAAACACTTAGACAATTGTCTTCGATGCCTTAAGGCAAGTGCACCACCGACGTTACTCATTTAGCACTAACCAGGAGGTGCGTGCAGCTTGAAGATAAGCAACGGCCGCGAAGAAACAATGCGCAACGCTCTACGATCCTGTAACACCGGGACCTACGGTTGAAAGCGGCTACCGAACCACTACAAACATCTATGTCACCGCCGGGACTCTAACCCGAAAGCTGCGGTACTGAGCGCCAGAGCGCTAACCACTCGGCCATTCCGGCCCAAACGAGTTAGTATTTAAATATTGAAAATACTTTACGTTTTTATGTTTATGGAAACAAAAAGTTTCATTTTTTGTATAAGGATTTGTCTGCTGGTAAAAAAAAAAAAAAACAGGTTAGAGTAAGGATATTTTGAAACATTATTTTTAAAAACATAATTTATAGATGCATTCTCCAATAGTATTCATTTAAATATTCACTTCCTACTATTATTATAGAACAAAGTCAGTATTTTTAAAGATCTAAACTTCGACGTTTTTAGTTATTCATAAAACGCATTGCGATATATTTTATGACAGATTTATAGAGTAACGTGTCGCTTAACTTCCGAATAAATTTGACAGGACAAATTAAACGGATATCATTCGAAGTTACTCGACTACAACAAATGTTTAAGATGCATTATATTTTAAAAAATATGTTGTGTCCGTATAAAAATCAATGCACATAAACATCGTTTTACGAACTGATGCTTTTTGGCAAACATTCTTGGTGCAGTTCCAAAATTCTAACAAACACTGTCAGCTTTCAGAAAACGAAAATATATTGATATTATTCAAATTATGTTATAAGAGTTAAAAATCAATTTTAAGAACGTTTTGGAATGAATAATTGTTCTTAAATAAATAAGCAATCAAAATGCTTTACTGAATATATTGAAAACCAACATGCTATAAACTAAAAAGATTTTTGATGGATTGTTTTCGAAGTGAAAATAAACATCATTGCCCAAATCTTCCTTCAAAATATATTATATGGTGTTTTCTAAACAATTAAAGCCTGGACTTTTTAGACATTAAAATAAATTAAGAATCAAGAACAGTGATGGACTTATCCGTTTTTCGCAGATACTTTTCTTGCTATCTGCCTCAAATGTTTATTTTAATCCTAATAGTTAATTTTGTTAAAGATAATTAAATTTTGATTTATGATTTTGATTTTTTATCCTTTTACTTTTCCCACCCAGAAATAAGATTTTTTCAAATATTACTTAAAATATGTTGTAAAGCGTGCAGGTTGGACAACCAGATTGTATCTGAGTGTGTTTGGGTTGAGACACATGTTTGAGAATTCACAGCTTTATTGACACACGCACAAACACCACACACATACAATTTGTGGGAAGACTCCACTTCTAAGCCGAAAACCCGAAACTCGGCTGAGTGCTCGAAATAGACTTTCTCGCCGGGTGAGAGTCTGTAGGCCAACTGATCATTTTTCCTCTTGTAGTGGGTAGGAGGAAGCATGGTTACAGTAGTTTTTTTATGATACTATACACTGTTAAAACTGCAGTAAAATTTTTTAAAGCCAATTGTTTACTAGAACTGTTGTATTTAAATGAAAATATTTGCCTGAAAAGTTATTACAAATTGCTTCGATCTAATTGTTTAACAGTATTTAAATATTAAATATTTAATATTCAGCTACTTACCGGAAACCTGAAACGCAACAGCGCACCTCTTGGTCTATAAATATTTATTTATGTTACATTATATTCTGTATTATTGGAAGTTTGAAATCGATGACTAAAAGCATTAATTTTTTACCAACAAATGCGAGGGATGAAGTTTTAACATGATAGACGAGAGATAAATGTGTTCTGTCTTAAAGAAAATATTTTAAAAATGACTTCTTTCATGTCTTAATATAGATAAGTGAAAAAACCAAAAAACTTCTGTGGTTGAAAAGAAATGATTTCTCCTGAAATAAATTGATATACTGGCATTCTTAAATGCTAGTAAATTCCTATTTTAAAAATATATATGCTATTATTATTTTACTTTTCCAGAAATAAATTGATAATGACACAAATTAAAAAAAGTATTAATCCCTTCAGAAATCCTGAATAAAAAAAAAACGTACGACGACACATAATTACCTTTTATTGTTTTAAAATATATCCTCATTTTGCTGTATACTGCATAAAAGAATTAGAAATAATTTATTAATACTCCATGCTCAAATATCGTTTTGAAATAATTTAATTTTGAAAATAATTAAAGTTAAGAAATTAATTAAAGATTAATTTTTCTGCATGTTATATAATTATTAAAATATTTTTTTTATTCGTAAGTTCATCATACTGCTTAAAATTAATGATAATTGTTATTAATAAAAGATCTATAACTAGTTTTAAGTAATAAATGGACATTATTGAATTATTATCATCATTATCATTATTATCATCGATTAAAATATTAGAATATACAAGCAAATATATTTGCTAAGCATTCTATATGCTAATATGTTGGATTAAATAACGTTAGACATTAACGTTTGTGCTAATCGTTTAACATTTATAACAAGTTAGGAAAAATAAGCAATTAACCATTTTAAAAAAAAAAAAAACATTTAATTTTTACATGAACTTTAAATCATTATTCATATAATTCTAATAAGAGTAATGACATACATAAAAAATAAAAACAACAACTTTTAAACTGCTTTGTTATTTTAGCTTTTAGTAATAATTCATTTAAAGAAACTGTTAAAATATGAATATCGCCAGTCATTACTCTTTAAGTAATTAACAACAATAAACGGAAATAATTGCTGATAAAGTAAACCAAATACTAACAATGCAATCATTTGTTATGTGTCGGACGAGATTTATTTCGAAGGTTTTAACTTTACTGCTCACAGAAACAGCAACAAAATAAACATTTTAATAAATTATCTAACGAAAACATTTGCCGACAAGCTATTCACATATTTTCTCCCGTGTAAAGCAACTTAACAAAGCGCAATTCAAATTCCCTTTCTACTTTAATAAATAAAAGCATTTCTACCTCCCAGGGTAAATAAAGAAAAAGTGTGCCGGATAAATGTTTTCGTGCAAATGATGCGTTGCTAAGCAACGCCTTATATTCGCCAGAAATACGGAACAATAGATATTAAGAAGTTTGCGAAAACAATTTATGGAAAAAAAAGGGACTCGGGCCATTGTCATCATCTGTTAAGTTTTTATGAAGAGGGCCGAAATGAGAAAAATGAAGAATGACTTTCGTTGCTGGAAAACTGTCTCAATAAATTCTTTTTTTTGTTGGAAATTTTAAATATGTTTTAAAGATGTTCTGTTGAAATGTTTCAGCTATGGAATTCTCATGGCGTTCATTCATTTCGAACTATGAATAGAAGTATAAGAATTCCTTGGCACCTTTGTTGAACTTAAATTTCATTCTGCATATATATTTTTTGAACTACACACACACACACACACACACACACACACACACACACACACACACACACACACACACACATATATATATATAAAAGTCCCAGTATAATTTAAGTTAATATAACTAAAGTCCCACTTTCAAAATGCTGTAAAAAAAAGAACCACTGGTCACAATGAGTTCAAATTTGAATAAAGATACTTGAAGAAGGGGGAAACGGTATGGCATCAGAAAAAAGATTCCAAAAAACGTTCCACCGATTCTTCCCATCCAATTTGGTATGACTTTGGCGTGTGGATGGGTTTTCCACTAACAGTGTCACAACTGTTGAATGACTTGGAAATTTTTCAGTCAAAAAACCGAAACAATCAAGCGAAAAAATGTGAAAATTGGAATGAACAGTTATGCTTAAAATGCGAGAATGCCTTTTAATAAAGAAAAACAAAGGTTGCCAGCGGTGAAGTTCTTCGAATGTAACAATTTTTTTAACAGAAGTTAAAAAGAATAATTACAAAACTACCTCTTTAATTTTTTTAAAATTAAATTTTCTACTTAATAACAAAGTAATTTTTACTTAACTTAGTAATAATTTTGCTTTGCATACATTTATTCAGAAGATTATATATAACTGCAGGAACAATTTAATATGACAAAAATGCTAATGTAAATATTTTTACAAATGTAATTTTTCAGTAAAACGAAATGATTAAAAAAAATTTGAAAGATTGTATTTCTATATTAAAACAACTAATTATTATGTTATTTAATTGACTTCATAACTTAAAGGGTTACATTGTTGTTTATTCAATAATTCTCAATTAATTCTCTATTAATGAACAGGTAAGTATGCTCAGAATGTGAGGAATGCCTTTAAAAAAAAGTTACCAGTGGTAAGTCCTTCGAATGTAACAATTTTTAAAAAATATTTTTAAGAATAATAATTACAAAACTACCTCTTTAATAATTAAGGATCGGTTAAGTTTTGTTCTTAATAACAAAGTAATTTTAATTTCACTTAGTATTTTTTGTATAAAGTTAGTGAGACGACTATAATTACAGGAACAATTTTTATGACAAAAATATTATCTTAAATATTTTTGCAAATGTAATTTTTCAGCAAAATCAAAATAATTTAAAAATAATTCGAAATCTGGCATTTCTATATAATAAAAAGTAATTATTGTATTATTAAATTGACGTTTCAAGTTGAATTGTTATTTATTTCTAGATTCTCCAGTAATTCTTTACGTACACACACACACACACACACACACACACACACACACACACACACACACACACACATATATATATATACACACATATATATATATATATATGATAAACAAAAAGTGAAAAATTTATGCATATAAGCAAAAATGGATAGGTTTATTAAAAGAAATTCCTTCAAAAGTGTATATTTAAAAGTATATCCATTTATACATTAACCCTTTCTTACAATTTCCCTTCAAAGTTAAAAAAAGTTGAGTCAGTATTTTATCTGAAATAGAGGCTTTATAAGGTTTAAACCACTTTTTCTCAAAATGTTTTTCCCCTTGATAAGGTATGTCAATATGAAACGTGACACTGACGTCATCTGAAGTCCAATTTTTAGACAGCTGTTTGAATGTCACGATATAGAACGGAGAAATGTGTAAAGCAAACAGAAATCGAGTTCCATTTTTAAGAAGGGTTTTTATCCAGAATCCTTTACTGGTTCATGTTCTTTTGTCCACATATTTTTATACGTCAGAGAAAAAAAGCAATACGGTTTTTGCTCTTTGATAATATTTTTTTTTATGACATGTGTATTTACTTCTGAATTTACAAGGATTCGAAATAGCTTCATAGCTATTTTAAACTTCTGAATTTGCAAAGCATTAGAAATAGTTTGATAGTTATTTTAAACTGAAGAAGCTATTCAGCATGATAAAAATTATTATTATTTATTTATTTATATATATTTTTTTGTATATGTTTCATTAAAAAGGACAAGCTAGCATTTTGGACTACTTTTATATATTTTACTAAAAAAGACATGCTGTTATTTCATTCCAATTAAAGTAATTTTAATACTTAATATGAATTCATAATCAAGTATAACACGAATAGTGGCAAAATGGTGACGTGCGCAACTAGTGAGCGGCTGAGTTCCGATTTGAAATAAATGATGGCCTTCGTTTCAGTCACTGCTTTTAGAAACGAGGAGACTCGTTGGTAATTAAGATAACATGTATGAAGTCAATCGTAACGACAATTCGACAGGCCGGTGAGAAAGTTCTGGTTTTTTTTTAATACGATACTCAAATGTGGGACAGTTACCACTAAAATTGGGAGTATATATATATATATATATATATATATATATTCCCAACGACAGTTAGACTGCCAGGTGAGAATGTTCTGGAGGGCCTGTCATACAACACTCAAATGTGGGACAGTTATCACTTAAAGCTCTCGTGGAAAGTTATGTCTTCGAGTCATAATCCATCTGAGATTGTTTGTGGCGTACAAATGTGGTAAGCATGGTCCACTTATGTTAAGAAAAAATTAAATATGAAAGGAGTTGAAATAGAAGAATGTTCCTGATGGTATATCGGTTCTTAACTTGGGACCCACATTATTTATAATTGCATTAATTTATATAAATTTATTTTACTATTATATAGAAGTATAATTAAATAAATTCATAATAACGTTAGAATATTTACTGAATTATAAATTTTAATTTCGGAACATAAACAAATATGTACAATAGTTGTACATAGAAAATATAACAGAAAAATTTAACAAATAACTCCTGAAGCCCTTCCTAAAAACATTGTTTTATGCTCAAATTCAAAATTATAATCTGGTAAATACTATTCACTTATCTAACTTAATAAACACAGCAAAATTAATAGACGTTAAAATTAAGCGTTAATTTTTATGAGCGTTCACAACTCACACCGTTAACCAAAATTAATTGTTTTTCTTATCATAACATACCAATAAGTGGTACATGAGGTCCGCCAGTTTTAATATTTTGTTTTTGTTATCAGAAAAAATTTATTTAATTATTATATAATTAAATAAATTCATAATTATGTTAGAATATTTACTTACTTAAGGTAAGCATGAAGTCCGAATATGTTGTGAAAAAATGAATAAATATGAAATAATATTCGTATAAATTTGCTTGTTCTTCTTGCAAGTACATCGGTTTCTTACCAAAATCTTTTATAACTTTATTAATTAATTTCAATTTATTTCGTAAGATATAAAATTATTAGTTCGACTACTCGACATAAACAGAAGTGTTTATAAATGCGGTTATAAGAAAGAATACATTACAAGTTTTAATTTAAGTAAATTAAACAAATTGCATTTGCGTTGTTTTAAAAATTAAGAATTCGCTTTGCTTCCACAGAGGCGTGCACAAAACGCTGAAGAGAAAAGTTTCATTAATATTAATCTCTGAAAAGAATCTTTATCGCCTGCTCCTTTAAAAGCTGAAAGTAATGAGAATTGTAATTAAAGTCTCGTTTCTTTCAATTTATACTCTGTAAAAGGTCTACACTTTAAAGATATCTGGATCAAATAAAGTATTAAAGAATATAAGAATAATACAAATTACAAATTGCTAGTAATACAAGGTTTGTTTTTAAATGTCACTTGTAATTAATAATTTCCGTTTTAATTGTACAAATTAAATTACGCAGAATGGAAGTGAAATAGAGGTTTTATTTAAGAGAAGAAAGTACTTCAAATAAACATTTTGTTCATAGTTTGATGATTTTTTAAAAATTTTAATTAAAAAAAAGTAAAGTTTTTGCTTTGCAACAGTTCAGAAGCAAATTATTCACTTCATTTTAATTTGCATTCATTTTAATGCACATTTTTTTTGTTTATTGTTTTATTTCAGATACATCGTGTTCTTCAATTTCGGAAAATTTAGTCACTCTATAATTGAATAAAATTTTATAAAGTTTCAAAGATATAGTACAGTAAGAATCTCTTTAACGTAGAAATTTTGTTCCAATACATTTCCACGCTAAACTAAATAGTGTTCAAATAGGTCATCTTGACATGCAGCAGTTCGTTACACAGCATCTCCATTTTGCCATCACAATTTAATACGAACGTCCTTAAGGGGGTGTCCATCGTCTTTACCTTTCGCAATGGGGGGGGACTTTGTTCTCCTTAGATTTGTCGTATTTCATGTGTCCATGTGTCGTCTTCATTTGTCATAGTCATCTTATGATCCTCATGTTTTGATGGCAGCAAACTTTTACCAATCCTTTTCATAAAAAAGCACCCAACATTAAAGTTGTTGTTTCTAATTCTCAGTGTCCTACAGTGCGAGACGAACATCCCATGAGTGGAAGGTAAGGGGGCAGTTTCTTTTGTGATGGAGCATTCGCAGGTTGAAATCTGACGCTCCTTGACGCTCTATGGGTCTGAATGGCCGAGTGGCCAGCGCTCCGGCGCTCGATACCACATGTTTCGGGTCCGAATCTCTTCGGTGCCATGGATGTGTGTAGTGGTTTGCAATCCACTTTAAACTGTAGGTCCCGGTCTGTTTAGCCTAAAGTGTGTACAAGATGACCGTAGAGCGACAAACCAAACCTTGACGCTCTACAGTTATATGAGACCAGGACCTAAGGCTTAAAGTGGATTTCGAAGCGCTACAAACATCCATGGCACCGCCGGGACTAGAACCCGAAATCAATGGCACTGAGCACCAGAGCGCTAGACATTCGGCCATTCTGGCCCAAATTTAAAACTTTTACTATTAAACGTAGAGTAAGAATATTTACAATAATTCCAATTCAAGAACAAAATATGTAACGTAAATTTCATTTCAGAATGAAATATAAATGCAATTGATTATCAAAAAATAGTAAAGTAGCAGCGGAAAATAAATCCATTCTCAATCATCTGTCAATGTTTTTATAAATGAAGGACTTCTTATTCCTCTACCGACGAGTAGTAGAAGGTTTGGTTCGGTTTGGTCTCTACGGTCATTTTGTGCACACTTTGGGCTAATTAGACTGGGGACTACAGTTTAAATTGGATTCCAAACCACTAACAAATATCCATGGAACCGCCAGGATTCGAAACTGAAAGCCGTAGTACTAACTGCTAAAACACTATACCATTGGCCATCATGCCACACCAATATGTGAAGATATTTAGTACTAATTAGATTTAATATATTTTAAATAATAGCATAAGTTTAAATATCAACATTGCAAGTACAAATATTTTCATGTTACAAAAATCTTGTACATTAACTTTTATAAATATTAAACTTTTGCGTTTAACTCTGCCCTCCTTTAAGTAAAGACCTCACAGAGTTACAGCTCTTTTTCATGTAACAAAAAATGTAATAACGAACATTTTTTATATGTGCAGATTATTGAATAAATTCAATAATAATTGATTAATTATTTTAACAAAAATTATTCTAACAAACATCCATGCCACCGCCAGGATTCGAACCTGAAGCTTGTGGCTACAAAGGCAGGAGTGCTAGCCAATTGGCCATCAGGCCACTGCTTTTATTTTGGAGATATTTAAAACCAATTTTTAAAAGTCACTTTCATAAATTCATTCAAATAGATTCAGCTAAAACTTTTATATTCAAAAAATAATGTAAATTGCATCCATTTTCACATTCCATTTAGTGGGCCTGATGGCCGAGTACCTAGCTCTCTGGCGCTCGGTGCCGCAGGTTTCTTGTTTGAATCACAACGGTGCCAAACCGTAGGTCCCGGTCCAATAGGATCGTAGAACATTGTGGGGGTATTGTTACACCACGTCCATAACTTATCTTTGGGCTACATGTGACCCCTTGGTAGTGCTAAATGAGTAACAGCGGTGCAGTCCTTGCTTATGGCATAAAGATTAACTGTCTCGGTATTGCCAGCTGCATTAAAACAACATTCCATTCAGTTCTTTTTCTCACAATAAGGGCTTCAATAAAAATAAAAGGATAGCAAGCTAAACTTCCAAAGTCAACAATCTGAAAAGGAAAAAAGAAATTACTTCCCAATACAACACCCAGTGAGATAATTAAAAGAAATACATTCGTCCTCTTCCGATTCCTTAATAATTCTTCCCGCAGAGAGAGAGAGGAGAGTGGCAGGGCTAATTCTGACCGATAACCCAATTAAGGACGGGCTTAAGTCTCGAGCTTAATTTGGTGCCTCTCGCGTGGCAAAATGAGGTAGATTTGTCAGGATTTCTGCTGAGAGAACGAAATTATCTGAGAGTAGGATCTGCAGCTACCCCAAACAACACCGGGTCTTCCCGCGCCACCTTAATTTATGGCCTACGGAAGGGATATTAGATCCATTCCACCTCTCTGATTCGAATCGAGCGATATTAACTATTTCGTCACATTTTGCAAATGGGAAAAGGCATTGCAGGAAATGTTTCGTTTTCTATTATTACGATGAATAGAATGCTTATGGTAATTTATGTGTCTTTTGCAGTTCAACTCTATTTCGGAATTATTAAGGTTTCAGGGAAGTGATTTTGAGAAATCATTTATTGTTTGTTTGCCGATGCCAAGCTTGTTATGAATATAAGTCTGGAACATATTTAATTCTTAAGATTATTAAGTTTTATTATGACTGTCACAGTAAAATTGGGGTAATATATATAAAGTAAAATGAATATCGATTTAATAAGATTATAATTAAAATTTATAGTAAGTAGCCAAAATGATTTGGTGGATGATTTGTTGAGTTTCCGCATTAAAGGAGTTTGATGCGAAAACCGCCAAACGATGCTATATCAAATTTTTTTATTTATGTTGAGAATGTTGTCGCTGTGTGTAATCCTCACTGCCCTGCAGTGCGGGATGGACAACTCGTGTGTCATCTATTCTTGAAGGGAGGTAAAGAGGGCAGCTTCTGTTGTGATGGAGCACCCGTAGATAGTAGTCTCCGTGATGCTTTTTACAGTCAAATGAGACCGGGATCTACGGTTTAAAGTGCATTCCGAACCTCTACAAACAAGCACCACCAATATTCGAACATGAAACCTATGGTACCAAAGGCCACAGCGCTAGCTAATTGGCTATTTTGTTTTGGTGATATTTAAAACCAATTTTTAAAGGCACTTTTATGTTGTTCTAATGCAGCTAGTAACACCCAGACAGTTGTCTTTTATTCCATAAGAAAGGGTCGCATCGACGTTACTCACTTAGCACTACCAAGTAGGTGCGTGTATCTTGAAGATAACGATGCGAACTCTACGGATTCGGAGTAACAATACCCCCACAACGCTCTACGATCCTGTTAGACCGGGGCCTAAGGTGTAAAGTGGATTCCGAACCACTACAAACATCCATGGCACCGCCGGATTTGAACCCGAAACCAGTGGTACCGAGTATCAAAGCGCTAGCCACTCGGCCATCATGCCCAATTAACGCACTTTTATAAATATTTCAAATAGATTCAGCTAAAAATTTTATATTCAAAAAAATAATTTTAATTGCATCCATTTTCCCATTCCATTCAGTTCTTTCTCTTACAATAAGGGCTTGAATAAAAAATAGAAGGATAAAAAGCTAAACTTCAAAGTCAACAATCTTAAAAGGAAAAAAGAAATTCCTTCCAAACACTACACCCCGTGAGATAATTAAAAGAAATACATTCGTCCTCTTCCGATTCCTTAATAACTCTTCCTGCAGAGAGAGAGTGGCAGGGCTAATTCTGATCGATAACCCAATTAAGGACGGGCTTAAGTCTCGAGCTTAATTTGGTGCCTCTCGCGTGGCAAAATGAGGTAGATTTGTCAGGATTTCTGCTGAGAGAACCAAATTATCTGAAAGTAGGATCTGCAGCTACCCCAAACAGCACCGGGTCTTCCCGCGCCACCTTAATTTATGGCCTACGGAAGGAATATTAGATCCATTTCAACTCTCTGATTCGAATCGAGTGATATTAACTATTTCGTCACGTTGCAAATGGGAAAACGCAGGCAATGAAATGTTTCATTTTCTGTTATTACGATGGATAGAATGCTTATGGTAATTTATGTGTTTTTTCCAGTTCAACTCTATTTCAGAATTATTAAGGTTTCAGGGAAATGATTTTGAACAATCATTTATTGTTTGTTTCCCAATATATATAGAGAGATATGCCAAGCTTGAGATGAATATAAATTTGGAACATATTTAATTTTCGAGATTATTAAGTTTTATTATGACTGTCATAGTGAAATATTGGTTAATATACACTGAAGTGACAAAAGTCATGGGATACCTCTTAATATCGTGTCGTCCCTCCTTTCGCCCGGCGAAGTGCAGCAACTCGACGTGGCATGGACTCAACAAGTCGTTGGAAGTCTTCTGCAGGAATATTGAGCCATGTTGTCTCGATAGACGTCCATAATTGTGAAAGCGTTGATGGTGCAGGATTTTGGGCACGAACAGACCTCTCGATGATGTGCCATAAATGCTCGATGGGATTCATGTCGTGCGATCTAGGTGGCCAGATCATTCGTTGGAATTGTCCAGAATGTTCTTCAAACCAATCGCGAACAGTTGTGGCCCGGTGACATGGCGCATTGTCATTCATAAAAATCCCATCGTTGTTTGGGTACATGAAGTCCATGAATGGCTGCAAGTGATCTCCAAGTAGCTGAACATAAGCATTTCCAGTCAATGTTCGGTCCAGTCGCACCAGAGGACCAAGTCCATGCCATGAAAAAACAGCCCACACCATTACGGAGCCACCACCAGCTTGAACAGTGCCTTGCTGACAGTTTGGGTCCATGGCTTCGTGGGGTCTGCGCCACACTCGAACCCTACCATCAGCTCTTATGAACTGAAATCGTGACTCATCGGACCAGGCCACGGTTTTCCATTCATCTAGGGACCAAGCGATATGCTCACGTGCCCACGAGAGTCGTTGCAAGCGATGTCGTTCTGTCAGTAAAGGCACTCGAGTCGGTCTTCTGCTGGAATAGCCCAAGAAAGCCAAATTTCTCCGCCCAGTTCTAATAGACAAGTCCTCTTGTACGTCCCACATTGATTTCTGCGGTTATTTGACGCAGTGTTGCTTGTGTGTTAGAATTTACGACTCTTTGCAGACGTCGCCGGTCTTGGTCGTTAAGTGCAGGCGGTCGACCACTGCGCTGTCCATGGTGGGATGTTATGCCTGAAATTTCATATTCTCGGCACACTCTTGACACAGTGGATCTGGGAATGTTGAATTCCCTAACGATTTCCGAAATGGGATGACCCATGCGTCTAGCTTCAACTAACATTCCGCGTTCAAAGTCTGTTAATTCCCGTCGTGCGGTCATCATCACGTCAAAACCTCTTCACATGAATAACTTGAACAGAAATGAAAGCTCTGCGAAAGCACTACGCATTTATACATGTTCTACGCGATGCTACTGCCATCTGAAAATTTGCATATTGCTATCCCATGACATTTGTCACTTCAGTGTATATATATAGAGTAAAATGAAAACAGATTTAATAAGATTATAATTAAAATTTATAGTAAGTAGCCAAAATGGTTTGGTGGATGATTTGTTGTGTTTCCGTATTAAAGGAGTTTGGTATGAAATCCGGCAAAAGATGTTACATCACATACTTTCATTTTATGTCGAGGATGTGGTTGCTGTTGTATCTAATCCTTACTGTTCTGTAGTGCAAGATGGACACGTTTTTGAGTAGTCTACTCATGAAGGTATGTGAAAGGGCAGCTTCAGTTGTGATGGAGCACCCGCAGGAAGAAGTCTGACTTGGTTCCGAATCGCTGAAGGAGGGCAGTACCTTCCGAGAGGATTTTTTGGAGCAACTACCTAGAATGAGAGAAAACCCGGATAAACTCCCATCAGGTAGTTCGTGTAATGAGGCAAGATATTGAACATCACAAACGCCATCGGGACTCTCCGTTTTTTGAAAAACAATCTACAACAAAGCCGCCAGAGGATTGAACCTCCACCCTAATGCTCACCAATGCAGCGCGTTGCCACTGAGTCATGAGTCGGGCTCATTTTCACTTCATAATTTATTCAAGAAGGTAACTATTAGTCTGACCAAAAGCATAATTAATTATAAGATTGCATTTCCCATTTAAATCCCTTGCCAGCCGTATAACTTCATTGCTGACATTTTCATTTTTAGTCGTAAAGCCTCATTGCATTCATTGAAAACGAGTATTGGACTCTACATTGAATTGCGAAGCCTCTTTCATGCCAAGGCAATGAGCGCGCGAAGTGTCAAGCGACAGAGAACAACATTTTTTCGACCCCTATCATACCGAATGAAGTTCCAGTTACTCCTAACACCCGTATTGGCTCAATCCATTTCACATGACGCGCAGAGCGTTTGAGAGTTGGCCACCTTCGGGTGATCGTTTCGTTCGATTGTTTTCGGGTTGAAGCTTGCGATTGGTCAACGCTTTATGCTTCGCAACATGACTCTTTGAAGAAGCTAAGTACAAATAGCTGAACATAGATATATATCTGCTTCAATGGTAAAAACAACCCCATGGTGGGTCAAGGCCTTCTGCCTACTGGCAGATTCGGATATATGAGATGTTTTTTTTTATTACGGTGCAGGGCTGTCAGCCATACGCCCAATAATATTTACATCAGCCCGGGACCTGGATCCCGGACTGGATTCCGAACCACTACAAGCATGTAGGGCACCACCAGAGCGCTAGCCATTCGCCCTTTGTATAACACATATTGTATATACATATACACTCAAGTGCCAAAACATTATGACCACCCCTACGTTTTGCAATGAACTCGCCTGAATGACGTGTAAGGCACGTGATAAGGTGGAAGTGGTATTTAACTGGTATTAAGTGGTGGTATTAATCCATGCCAAGGGGGGGTTGAAGCTGTGTTGCGCGCCAAAGGTGGGCCAACTCGTTATTGACAGGTGGTCATAATGTTTTGGCTCTTGAGTGTATGTATGTATATTATGCATATATATATATATATATATATATATGTATGTATATATATATATATATATATATATATATATATATATATATATGTGTATATATATGTATGTATTATATATATATATATATATATATATATATATATGTATATATATATGTATGTATTATATATATATATAAAAACATATATGTATGTATTATATACATATAAATTAATATATATTAATTAATTAATTAATGTTAGTTGTGGAACGTTTTTTTTCTATGACTAATTATAAGTTATAGTTATTTGGCATGATACTAGTTTTGGATTTTTCCTAACTTCCTTATTAATTCTGGTAATACAATGAAAATTACTTATTTGTCAACAACTTTATTTTTTCCTGCTGAAAATGTACTTATTGCAAATTAATCAAAAATATGATTTTTAAGAATTTATTGTTTATTCATAAATATCAAATAATTATGAAGGAACAATAATAATATTTATTTGTTACAGCTATTTAATGTTCCATTAAACCCTTTCTTAATTCGCTTTTATTCGGGAGGTTTTTTTATATTTAGAAGTTATTTTTAAATAATTGGATGGATTCATTTACTTGTAAAATGAAATCTACGTCTGACAAAGCACAATTTTTAAACACATTTGATACATTAGTCAAATATGCCTTTGGGCAACTGTAACCAGAACAATAGATTGCCTTAATTTACATTTAACGTACAAGTCGAACTTATTACAAGTTTAATAATAATCTAAGTGGGACTTATTCGTTGAGTGGAAACCTTCAGGAAATGAAAGTTTAAGTCGTTTCTAAACAACCTTTAACTCTTTTAAAAAAAGACAGAAGCACTAAAGTGTCTTTCACATGAGGTTAAAAGATGTCTTCAAAAGCGTGTTCATCCAATTCCAGTTTCATTTCCGATCCGACAAGAATTTCTGATCCTTTTATAAAAGAGGGAGCGAGAGAAAGGGAAAGTTAATATCTTGGAAGCAGCCAAACTGAAGGTTTGACATGAAGAGATTACGAAAGCGCTGGCATTAAAGTGTATTCGAATCTGCGAACAGTGAAAGGAAGTAAATAAGTTTGTATTGTTGTTTGAGAATCTCGACTCGTTAATATTAATTCCTCGACGAATCAGTTTACAGCTTTGTTTCAAAGTATTTTTTGTTACTAAAATCGAAGATATGCATTATTAGAATTTTGACAAATAAATTGTTTATATTTTGCTGAATCTAATACTCAGTGCCCTGCAATGCCGGTCAAGCATCCCATGAGTAGTTTACTCATAGATGGAGGGAAAGGTTCTGTTATGATGCAGCACCCGTAGGTAGAAGTCTGACTTGGCGCCGTGTTGCTGAAGAAGGAGGGCAGTGAATTTTGAGTGGACTTTTAGAGGAAACTACTCCTCATTTTCGTATCGTATGGGAGAAAACCCGGCAAACTCCTACCAGGTGATCCAATTAACGAGGTGAGATGCTGAACGGTACAAACACTTCTGACTCTCATCGTTTATTGAAATAATGTCTACAACAAAACCGCCAGTGGATTGGACTTCAGTCCTAATTCTCACTTATGGCGCACGTTGCCACCGAGCCACTAGGCAGGCATTGTTCCTTTTTTACTATAGAAATTCAAGTAAAAATTTAGCTATTAGAACATGTATCTGATTTGGGTTCGATCCAAAATTATAATCATCTAATTCATCACCAGAGGTTTCAAGTTCATCATAAAATTTTTACGATTATTATCATTAAAATATAATCACTTTTACTCATTTTGAAAGTAAATGAATACGGATTAAATTATAAATAGTAAAATAAAACAATACATTGAGGTATTCCATTAATTTTTCTTTGTTCTAGTGTTTGTGATTTCCTGATAGTTTTCTGTTCTCACGCGTTGATGCATTCAATTAACTTTTCTTTTTATTGTGATTTCATGACGGTCTTCAGTTCTAATAATTATTTTTCTAATATTAAGATTATTTTTAAGAATTCATTTTCCTTGGAAATATATAGTAATTGCACCAATAGCTGAAAGATAATTAAATAATTTCCCTTTTCTATTATTAATATATATGCATTATATATATATATGTATATATACACTGAAGTGACAAAAGCCATGGGATAGCAATATGCAAATTTTCAGATGGCAGTAGCATCGCGTAGAACAGATATAAATGCGCAGTGCTTTCGCAGAGCTTTCATTTCTGTTCAAGTTATTCATGTGAAGAGGTTTTGACGTGATGATGACCGCACGACGGGAATTAACAGACTTTGAAAGCGGAATGTTAGTTGGAGCTAGACGCATGGGTCATGCCATTTCGGAAATCGTTAGGAAATTCAACATTCCCAGATCCACTGTGTCAAGAGTGTGCCGAGAGTATGAAATTTCAGGCATAACATCCCACCATGGACAGCGCAGTGGTCGACCGCCTGCACTTAACGACCGAGACCGGCGACGTCTGCAAAGAGTCGTAAATTCTAACAGACAAGCAACACTGCGTCAAATAACCGCAGAAATCAATATGGGACGTACAAGGGACTTGTCTGTTAGAACTGTGCGGAGAAATTTGGTTTTCTTGGGCTATTCCAGCAGAAGACCGACTCGAGTGCCTTTACTGACAGAACGACATCGCTTGCAGCGACTCTCGTGGGCACGTGAGCATATCGGTTGGTCCCTAGATGAATGGAAAACCGTGGCCTGGTCCGTTGAGTCACGATTTTAGTTGGTAAGAGCTGATGGTAGGGTTCGAGTGTGGCGCAGACCCCACGAAGCCATGGACCCAAACTGTCAGCCAGGCACTGTTCAAGCTGGTGGTGGCTCCGTAATGGTGCGGGCTATTTTTTCATGGCATGGACTTGGTCCTCTGGTGCGACTGGACCGAACATTGACTGGAAATGCTTATGCTCAGCTACTTGGAGATCACTTGCAGCCATTCATGGACTTCATGTACCCAAACAACGATGGGAGTTTTATGGATGACAATGCGCCATGTCACCGGGCCACAACTGTTCGCGATTGGTTTGAAGAACATTCTGGACAATTCCAACGAATGCTCTGGCCACCTAGATCGCCCGACATGAATCCTGTCGAGCATTTATGGGAAATCATCGAGAGGTCTGTTCGTGCCCAAAATCCTGCACCATCAACGCTTTCACAATTATGGACGTCTATCGAGACAGCATGGCTCAATATTCCTGCAGAAGACTTCCAACGACTTGTTGAGTCCATGCCACGTCGAGTTGCTGCACTTCGCCGGGCGAAAGGAGGGCCGACACGATATTAAGAGGCATCCCATGACTTTTGTCCCTTCAGTGTATATATATACGCTTTACTAATTAAATAAGTAAAGTAAGTTGTCAACAAGATAGAATGGCCAGTTAATTATTTTTTGTAGAATGAATTAAAGAGTTTATTTCTGGCTACTTTATTTATTACCACAGAAAAATTTCAAACTTATATTGAAAATTAGATTTCGAAAGTATCCCTCATGTGATAAATACTTAATTTAATACATAATAATATGTGATACATAATAATTTCTCTTGAAAAATGGAAATTAAATCATAATTATTTAAAAGGTTTTAAAATGCTACTTGCTTTTAAAATCGTTTAAATATTAAAGAGATTTAACATAGACATTAAAGTGAATTGACATAGATTTAACACAGAGATTTAATAGGAGATAATAATGTCCAACTTAAAATAAAAATTTTCTATTTTAATTATAACATTTTTTTTTATTCATGCTGTTTAATTTGTTTAACAATAAAATAAGAAAATTTTTCTGAGTTTTGTCAAAGCATAAAGATTGTGTGTTCAAGCATTTAAACAAAGCAAATTAATCATATGATAATTGAATTAAAACTCATAATACCAGGGACAATCAAATAAAAATCTGAAAAATATTTGTAGAAATAATTTATTGAGTAAATAAGAAACATGTGAACATCCCTTTTCTAGAAATCTCCCTCATGCTCAAAAAACGTTCTGTAAATCTTAAAAAATCCCTCAATTGTCAGGAAAAAAAATTTCTCTTGTTTCACTGTGCAACTGATCATACAGCACTCGTATTAACGAGTCTTGGATGAACAGTTGCAATCTTTAAACTGTCTTGATTTTACATTGGACGATGTTTCCTTCTGAACGTCTTCTGTTCTCGGACTTTTTAGAGCTTTTTGGACATGGATTTGGTCTAATAGCTAGACCATATAAGGGACCAGAAATTACGATAATATAAATGATTTCATGGACTTAAAAAGCTAGTGTACAAGGAATAGATTTTTCGAACCGATGGAGTTTGGAGCGAAACCTGATAAGAAGAAATGAAAGTTCCTAGGGCACGATAAATTTATATTTGTAATGTTATATTTTTAAGTAATTTTGTCGAATTTGTGGACAAAGAAAGATTGCGGTACTATCCAGGTGCTGGCCTTGAGGGTTGTTCTAAATTGTGGTAATGTGATGTGAGCTTATAGTATCTTTCTTGTAACTCTGAATCTGCTACAGAGGCCTGATGGCCAATTTTCTAGCGCTCTTGATTTTGTAATACAAGCTTCAGATTCAAATCTTAGCGGTGGCATGGATGTTTGTTAGTTTCTCTTAATCCAAGCTAAACTGTAGTTCCCGGTCTAATTAGCCTAAAGTGTGCAAAAAATGACCATAGAGCGGCAAACCAAATCAAACTGAATCTGCTACTTGTTTGCTGTTCTAGTGGCCATTTAGTGGTAAGTTCGGCATTAGAGAATAACCCTAACACCAGCAACAACAACATAAATAATTTCATGATTTCACATCGATGTTATTATTTTACACCAACAGCATTGTAATTTTAAGCGAAGTTATGATTCCTTATTTTATAATAGTAATTTGCAAAACATCTTTACATTGATATTTATCCATCTTTTACATCTTTTTATTAATATTCATGTAATCCTTTTTTTATAGATATCAGGAGTCGAAATGCATTACAATTGCCTTTTTTTTTTCTTTCTCGGAAATTGAACCAATTTTTTTTACTCGTTAAACATGTTTATTTAAACTAATATTAATGCTTTACGGTAAAGTAAATTACTGTCAGTACATTTCAGTGAGAAAGAGAATGTTCTTCTTCTTCTTCTTTTTTTTCGAAATTCAACCTCATCAGGAATTTAATGCAGTGACCTTACTCCAAAATACAACGAAAAGGAAAAAAAAAAAAAAAAAAAAAAAGACTTTATCTTCATAAATAAAAGATCAGGGAGCCAATAAAATAAAGGATGGTCTTTGAGTCTAGGACATAAGAAGTATAAAAAGAAAGTTAGAGAAAGTGTAGCTGTAAAGTAGAATAGCTTAAAAGAACGAAAAAAAAACAAAAGAAAAAAAAAAAAAAAAAAAAAAAAAAAAACTCCCACCACAAAGAAAATTCTATCTTCAAAAATAAAAAAATTCTCCTGTAGAAAAAAGGTTTAAGATTCTAAAAATCAATTCAAATGAAAACGGTTTACGGATCATTTAAACATCTTTTTAAACCTCCCGGTTACTCCAGAAAAGGAATTTTCAGAAACCAATAGATTTTCATTTATCAATCAGTGGCAACTAAATCTCGTCAGCTCACGGACCCTTGGAGATCTTGTCATTGAATTACTCCCTTTTTGTCTTTCTTCTTCTTACAACAGATTGCAAAACAATAAGAAAGTGTTTTTTCTCAAATAATGGCAAGGAAATTATGGAAAAACTCCTCTTCTTTTTTTCAAATTATATATTTAGTCATTTATAAAAATAAAGGATTCTACTAGATAATTCAAAACCAGGGTTGCACAGACATATGGAAAAAAAAAAAAAAAAAAAAAAAAAAAAAAAAACCTCAATAATTATCTATCATATAATATGTACATATATTAAATTCTTTTTTGTGTAATAAAAATAAATAATATGCGATAAAAAAATGAACAAGTTATCTGGGATTTGGTTGAACTTTTGTAGCAACTGAGTGCAAAAGTGATTAGTCAAATGGTTTTATTTTATCCTTTTTTTATATTGATGCCTAAAAATGTTTTTTCTTTCAAATGTAGTTGGCAAACACTTAGACATGGACGTCTTGAATGCCTTAAGGCAAGCGCTGCACAGACGTACTCACTTTTCATGACCCAGGGTGCGCGTGTAGCTTGAAGATAAGCCACGGACGCGGAGTAACAATGCCCCCGCAACGCTCTACGATCCTATTAGGACCGGGACCTACGGTTAAAAGTGGATTCCAAATCACTACATACAACCATGGCACCGCCGGGACTCGAACCCGAAACCTGTGGTATCGAGCGCCAGAGCGCTAGCCATTCTGCCATTCAGGCCCATGCCTAGAAATATTTTCTCATAAATATTTTTTAATATAGACAGGTGTGTGCATTTTAGCAAATTTTTTGCAGCGTGTGCAGTTTGCATTTTTTATTTAGCAAAAAATCCATCTACTTAGTTGAGAGCTACTTAAAATGAACTTATTTTTGGTAATAAATAAAGTAGAAATAAAAATCCATGCAGATATGAAGCTAGCATTGAGGACAAAGGAACAGTCTAATCTTTTGGCCTACAAGAAAGTTAAAAAATTAATAAAATATTTTTTGAATACATAAGTATTTACTTTGTTTTATAAAACATAGGCTGTAGCTTGTTAGTTATTTTAATCCTACATAAAAATACTGTCATTGGAAACGATTTGTGCATTTCCGTTCTAGATTTTTACTTCCTCTGTCCCATATGTTGGATTTAATTTGTACCATTAATAATAGTATCAAAAGCAAATAAATAACGCAAAATTTATAAAAAAAAAGCTAGATTAAATGAAACAATAAATTAAAAATATTACTCCCAATTTTTATTTTATGTGTTCAGATAATTTCTAGATTTTCTAATAATTTCCTTACTCCTTTTAAAAAAACACGTTTGTTTTGATTTGTCGGTCTACTGTCATCTTGAGCACACTTAATGCTAATTGGACAGGTACCTACAGTTTAACGTAGATTCCGAAGCACTCACAAAAATCCATGACATTGCCAGGATTCGAACCCGAAGCCTATGGTACCGAAGGCCAGAGTGCTGGCCAATTGGCCATCAGGCCGTTGCTTTTGTTTTGGAGATATTTAAAACCAATCTTAAAAGAAACTCTTATAACTTCACTCAAATAGAATCAGCTAAAAAGAGGCCTGATGGCCATGTGACTAGTGCGTTAGCGCTCGGTATCACAGGTTTCGGGTTCGCCCTGTTGTGCCCTGGATGTTTGCAGTGGTTCGGAATCCCCTTTAAACCGTAGGTCCAGGTCTAATAGGTTCGTAGAGAGTTGTGGGGGTAGTGTGTTGCTCGCGTCTGTAGCATATCTTCAAGCTAAACGTGACTCGTGGGTAGTATTAAATGTGTAACAGCGGTGCAGCCCTTGCTTATGGCATCAAGATCAACTATCTCTGTATTGCCAGCTGCATTAAAACAACATTCCATTTAGTTCTTTTTCTCACAATAAGGGCTTGAATAAAAGTAAAAGGATAAAAAGCTAAACTTCCAAAGTCAACAATCTGAAAAGGAAAAAAGCAACTTCTTCCCAATACTACACCCCGCCAGAGATAAGTTAAAAGAAATACATTCGTCCTTCCGATTCCTTAATAATTCTTCCCGCAGAGAGAGAGAGTGGCGGGGCTAATTCTGATCGATAACCCAATTAAGGACGGGCTTAAGTCTCGAGCTTAATTTGGTGCCTCTCGCGTGGCAAAATGAGGTAGATTTGTCAGGATTTCTGCTGAGAGAACGAAATTATCCGAAAGTAGGATCTGCAGCTACCCCAAACAACACCGGGTCTTCCCGCGCCACCTTAATTTATGGCCTACGGAAGGGATATTAGATCCATTTCACCTCTCTGATTCGAATCGAGTGATATAAACTATTTCGTCACGTTGCAAATGGGAAAACGCAAGCAAGGAAAGTTTCGTTTTCTGTTATTACGATGAATAGAATGCTTATGGTAATTTATGTGTCTTTTGCAGTTGAAATCTATTTTGGAATTATTAGGGTTTCACGGAAGTGATTTTGAGTAATCATTTATTGTTTGTTTCCTAATATATATAGAGATGCCTAATATAAATTTGAAACATGTTTAATTCTCAAGATTATTAAGTTTTATTATGACTGTCACAGTAAAATTGTGGTAATATATATAGAGTAAAATGAAAACCTATTTAATAAGATTATAATTAAAATTTATAGTACATAGTCAAAATGGTTTGGTGGATGATTTGTTGTGTTTCCATATTAAAGGAGTTTGGTGAGAAATCCGGCAAACAATGCTATATCAAATCTTTTCATTTGAGGGGATCTAGAATTTTCTAGAATTGGTTTAGAATTTTCAAAAAATCTAATTTTTTTTGATATTTCGAGTGTATAATCCTTTAAGAAATACTATTAAATAATAATGAATAAATGTTAATAATAATTTTATACCGTTAAATTTTTGTAATGATATTGACGATATTTTAATTTCTACAGCCCATTTAGCAGGTCAGCGCAGAAGCAGATAAAAGGGCCGGGCGGTCCGATGAATACATTTATCTTTCGTAGAAATGCAACAGCTCGGGTCTTCTTTATTTCCCTATATATAATATGGGCGGGATTTTATCACAAAGCCTCGAAGGAAGAAAATCCACAGCCCACATATTGTCCGGTAGGTCCTGAATCTTGGCGTAAATGGCGTGAAAGTGAAGCTGAAGGTACTTTGGAAGCCGTTGAGCATCCGCGTGCTCTAGATGATGAAGCACAAGAAATATTGAAGCCGATTGACAAGGATTTAATTGCCGATGATCTATTACAAAGATGTCTCGGCAGTAACACTCAAAACAATAATGAAAGTTTCAATTCTTGTGTATGGCAACATGCTCCAAAGCATGAATTTGACGGCAAAAAAATCGTGGACGTTGCAACATATTGTGCTGCTTGTACATCCAATGAAGGCTTGACAGCTATCTTAAAAATCAGTGATGTAATGGGCATTAAAATTGCGGCGGAGAAACCAAGCAAGCGGAGAAACTCGCCGTGACGCCTATTACGTGAAAAAATTAGTCTATACAGCCGATCGTCAGAGCACCAGTGACTCCAAAGAGACCAGAACAGCTCAGAAAAAGGCTAAATTCGAAGAAGCAGAATATGAGCGAACAGAAGGGATATTGTATGGTGCTGGTATTGCAGATTAATTGTAAGTACATATTTATGTCCGATGTATGCTTACCTTAAACTTCAAACTCACTTATTTCGAAACTACTGATTTCTGCACGGTGTGAGGAAAAGAAAAAAAACTCTACTCGGCCAATTCGTCTCAAATATTATGATGTTATTCAGTGCACTAATACCTATCTCTGGAACTAAAAAGATTTTTACGTTGAATACTTCTTATTTTTTTTGACATACAAAAAATAACAATAAAAAAAACCCCAGTCTGTTTTCTGTATGTAAATTTCAACAACGCGCCATTTTGTCCATTTTTTTATTCTAGTTCCTGCGATAACCATACTCATACTGATCAGCGAAATGTTTTTCGATTTTTGTTTACAGATAAGTGAAAGAGCCAAAACTTGACCCACCACATAGGTCCGTATTTATGAGGAGGACAACTTCAGCGCCACTCCTTAACTCGCAAAAAAAAATTTAATTACAATTTTATTTGTATACTATTAAAGTGATTTCATATATATATATATATATATATAAAGTTTGAATAACATTGTTCTCATTAAAAAAAAATCCTGAAAACTCGTCGAATTCAAGGGCGCTAGACCACCGGGTCCCCTTAAGTCGAGGATGTTGTTGTAGAGTCTAATCCTCAGTGTCCTACAGTGCGAGATGGACACGCCATGAGTAATCTACTCACGGAGAGAGGTAAAGAGGGCAGTTTTTGTTATGGAGCACCAGTGGGTAGAAGCGCCTGGCTCCTAGTCGTATATGTGTGTGTATATGCATTTGATATATATAGATATGTGTGTATGTGTGTGTATGTGTGTGTGTGTGTGTGTGTGTATGTGTATGTGTGTATACTGTGTGTGTGTATGTGCATATATATATATGTGTTTGTGTGCGCGCGTATGCATATATATATGTATGTCCGCACGCATATATATATATAAATTAATATATATTAATTAATTAATGTAGTGGAAAAGATTTTTTCCATGACTAATTGTAAGTTATAGTTATTTGGCATGATACTAGTTTGGGTTTTTTCCTAATTTCCATTTTAATTTTGGCAATAAAATGAGAATTACTTATATGATTGCAACTTTTTTTTTTTATGTTGAAAATGTATTTATTTGCAAATTATTTAAAAATATGTTTTAAGAATTTATTGTTTATTCATAAATATCAAATAATTACGGATAAACAATGATAATATTTATTTGTTACATCCAATAAATGCTCCATTATCACTTTCTTAATTCGCATTTATTAGGGAAATGTTTTTGAATATTTAGAAGTTATTTTTAAATAATTCGATTGATTCATTTGCTTGTAGAATTAAGTCTATGTCTGACAAAGTACGATTTTAAAACACATTTGATACATTAGTCAAATATGCCTTTGGGCAACTGTAACCATCACAATAGATTGCCTTAATTTGCATTTAACGAACTTTTAGTTGAACTTATTACAAGTTTAATAATCTAAGTGGGACTTATTCGTTGAGCGGAAACCTTCAGGAAATGAAAGTTCAAGTCGTTTCTAAACAACCTTAACTCTTTTCAAAAAAGACAGAAGCACCAAAGCATCTTTCGCATGAGGTTAAAAGATGTCTTCAAAAGCGTGTTCGTTCAATTCCAGTTTCATTTCCGATCCGACAAGAATTTCTGATCCTTTTATAAAAGAGGGAGCGAGAGAAAGGGAAAGTTAATATCTTGGAAGCAGCCAAACTGAAGGGGGAAAGGTTTGACATGAAGAGATTACGAAAGAGCTGACATTAAAGTGTGTTCGAATCTGTGAACAGTGAAAGGAAGTGAAAAGTTTGTATTGTAGTTTGAGAATCTCAACTCGTTAATATTAATTCCTTGACGAACCATTTTTTTTTTAAATACAGTTTTGTTTCAAAGTAATTTTTTTACTAAAATCGAAGAGATGTATTATTAGAATTTTGACAAATAAATTGTTTATTTTGCCGGGTCTAATACTCAGTGCCCTGCAATGCCGGTCAAACATCCCATGAGTAGTTTACTCATAGATGGAAGGAAAGCTTCTGTTATGATGCAGCACCCGTAGGTAGAAGTCTGACTTGGCCCCGTGTTGCTGAAGAAGGAGGGCAGTAAATTTTAAGAGGACTTTTAGAGCAAACTACTCCTTATTTATACATAGTAGGGGAGAAAACCCGGCAAACTCCTACCAGGTAGTCCAATTAATGAGGCAAGATGCTGAACATCACAAACACTACTGACTCTTATCGTTTATTGAAACAGTGTCTACAACAAAACCGCCAGTGGATTGGACTTCAGTCCTAATTCTCATTCTTGGTGCACGTTGCCACTGAGACACGAGGCAGGCATTGTTCATTCTTTATTATAGAAATTCGAGTAAAAATTTAGCCATTAGAACATTTATCTGATTTGTGTTCGATCCAAAACTATACGATTATTATCATTAAAATATAATCACTTTGAAAGTAAATGCAAACGGAGTAAGTAATAAATATAAAAACAAAACAATATTTTGATGTATTCTGTTAATCTTTCTTTGTTCCTGTGTTTGCGATTTCCTGATGGTTTTCAATTCTACTACATTAATGTATTCAATTAATGGTTCTTTATTATTGTGATTTCATGACTGTCTTCAATTCTGATACATTGATGTATATTAATCTTTCTTTATTCTTGTGCGGTTTTGAGTTGTTGCGTTTGTGTAATGGAGTTGCGATAGATACGGATCTATATGCATCACAAAACAGCAGTTATTTTAAGTTATATATATTAAATATAATAATCTTGATGCTTCTACAATTATATTATATGATGTTGTAAGAGAGAATTTTTTTTGCATATTTTTTATGTTACTAAAACACGTTAAGGAATTATTACTTATTTAAGTAACTGAACAACAAAGATTTAATAACTGAAAAGTGGGCTATCTAAAATTTTTTTAAAAAATAATAGTCAGCGGAATATATGGCGAAGCTATCAAAATATAACTAACGAAAGAAATTTTAAAAATGGTTGTTCTGACATCGGTTTGAATGAAAATTATTTAAGATCGGAAAAAAAAGAATGCTACTTTTAAAGAAAAAGAAAATGTAGTTATTGCCTATTATAAATTTTTTTATTTAATTCATTTTCCTTGAGCATCTATAGTAATTGCATCAATAACTGAAAGATAGTTTGATAATTTTCCTTTTCTTATATAAGTTAATTATGTAATGTAAGGTGTCAATAAATAGAATGGCCAGTTGATTATTTTTTGTAGAATGAATTAAAAAGAGTTTATTTCTGGCTACTTTACTTATTACCATAAAAAAATTTCCAACTTATATTGAAAATTAGATTTCGAAAGTATCCCTCATGGGATTCATAATTAATTTATAATTTATCTGGAAAAATGGAAATTGAATCATAATTAATTAAAAGATTTTAAAATGCAATGTGCTTTTGAAATCGTTTGAATATTAATGAAATTTAACATAGACACTAAAGTAATTTGACATAGATTTAACAGGGAGATTTAATAGGAGATAATATAGTCCAACTTAAAATTAATATTTTTTATTTTAACAATAATAATTTTTTGAATCATGCTGTTAAGTTTGCTTAAAGTAAAACCAAGAAAACTTTTATGAATATTAATGTATAAAGATTGTGTGTTCAAGCATTTTAACAGCAACAAAAAAAATGAATGTGATAATTGAATTAAGACTCATAATATCAGGGATAATCAAATGATAATCTTAAAAATACTCGTATAGATAATTTATTGAGCAAATGAGAAACACGCGAACCTTCTTTTTCTACAAATGTTTAAAAAACGTATTGTAAATCTTAAAAAGTCCCTCAATTGCCAGGAAAAAATTCAGTTGTTTCACTGCGCAATCGATCATACACCACTCATATTACCTTCTCATCCAATAGAAATTCACATTTGTGTTATTTATCCATAATCACTTGGTGATTTTCATTGATTTAATGATTCAACAACAATAACAACAATAGTCTGTTAGGTCACAAATCGTTGTTTTTGGTCAGGATGAAGAGAAGAAAGACGTCCCATCATTTTTAAATTTTCCATTCCGCTACTTTTTTAATGCTGCATGCATCATCGTACTACATTTATGTTTGACCATTAAAGCCAATAGGTTTTCCCAGAAGCCTGACCTTTCACTTTTTCAGGGGGGAGGGACATTTCTCCAACGACATGGACATTTTTGTACAGTTACTAGGATGACCATTGCATCTCCACCCTCTTTTTCTATCTACGGTATATTTTTTACTCTACTAGCAACAATTTCTTGCCCTACTTATAATATTCCAAGTGATTGTCCTATGAAAAAAACTGTATAAACTACGTTCTTTAATAAATGAGAATGAAAGAAGACTGGGATTTCAATCCTGAAATTTCTTTTTAAACTTTCAGTTAATTCTGAGGTGCGCCTCCAATGGATTCCTTCACATGCCACCATTAGTGGCAACGATATTGCGGTTTTTCTAGCAAAGGTGGCTTCTTCAGAGACTTCCCAATTCGATATGCTTCGCACTTATAGTGAGGTGTTCTTCGAGTTTGGGAAAACAGTTAAGGACCTCTGGAATGTCCCTCCAGCATAAGACTGATACTCGAGAGAGTGCCCTGGTGGTGCCCTGAATTTTGCATTTCATAGAAGCTAACAAACTTGCTTATCACGTTTTTACCAGTGGACACTTGAAGAGTTTCGCCTATGAACAAGGGCAGAAGATTTTTGGGACTTGCACCAAGCGTAGGACTGCTCCATCTTCGCCCGCTCAGATTTTACATTGGACGAGGTTTTCTTTTTTTTTTTGGTTTTGGTTCTGTTTGATATCTAGCGCTATGGCCTTTGGTACCAGAAGCTTCAGGTTGAAATCCCAGCGTGGCAGAAATGTTTGTTAGTGGTTCGGAATCCGCGCTAACCTGTAGGTTGTCTAACATGTGCAAAAAATGACCGTAGAGCGTCAAACCAAACCAAAATGAATCTGCTACAAGTTTGCTGTTCTAGTGACCATTTCGTGGAAAGTTCAGCATTATAAAATAACCTTAACGCCAGCAGCATTAACATAAATGATTTCTGATTACCCATGGATTTTGTTATTTTACATCAACATAATATTAATTTTAAGCGAAGTTATGATTCCTTATTTTATAATAATAATTTGTAAAGCATTTGTAAGCTGAATCTGATACATGTTTACAAACTGAATCTGATACATGTATACATGGTTGATAACTTACCATTAAATGGCCACTAGAACAGCTTCTAGTGGCCATTTAGTGGTAAGTTCGGGATTAGAGAATAACTCTAACACCAGCAACAACAATATAAATGATTTAATGATTTCACATCGATTGTACTACTGTACATCAACAGAATGATAATTTTAATCTAAGTTATGATTCCTTATTTTATAATAATAATTTGTAAAACATTTTACATCTTTTTATAGATATTCATGCAATCCATTTTTATTGATATCAGGAGTCTAAATGCATTACAATTTCCTTTTCTTTCTTTCTCAGAAATTGAATAAATTTCTTTTACTCGTTAAACATGTTTATTTAAACTAATATTAATGCTTTACCGTGAAGTAAATTACTGTCAGTACATTTCAGTGAGAAAGAATAGCAAGAGAATGTTCTTCTTTTTTTTTTTTTTCGAAATTCAACCTCATTAGGAATTTAATGCAGTGACCTTACTCGGGAAAAAAAAAAAAAAGGCGGCTTTATCTTCATAAATAAAAGAACAGGGAGCCAATAAAATAAAGGATGGTCTTGGAATCTAGGACATAAGAAATATCAAAAAAAAGTTAGACAAAGTGTAGCTGTAAAGTAGAATAGCTTAAAAGAATAAAAAAAAGACCTCCCACCACAAAGAGAATTCTATCTTCAAAAATAAAAAATTCTCCTGCAGAAAAAAAGGTTTAAGATTCTAAAAACCAATTCAAATGAAAACGGTTTACGGATCATTTAAACATCTTTTTAAACCTCCCGGTTACGCCAGAAGAGAAATTTTCAGAAACCAATAGATTGTCATTTATCAGTGGCAACTAAATCTCGTGGGCTCAAGGACCCTTGGAGATCTTGTCATTAAATTAGTCCATTTTTTTGTTTCTTTCTTCTTACAACATATTGCAAAACAATAAGAAAGTGTTTTTTCTCAAATAATGGCAAGGAAATAATGGAAAACTCCTATTCTTTTTTTCAAATTATACATTTAGTCATTTATAAAAATAAAGGATTCTACTAGATAATTCAAGACCAAGAATGCACGAGACCTATGAAGAACATTGGCAGAAAAAACCTGAATAATTATCTATCGTATAATATATACATATATGAAATTTTTTTTGTATAACAAAAAATAAATAATATGCGATAAAAAAGTTAACATTCTGTTGTTTGGGTGAATTTTTGTCGCGGCCGAGTGCAAAAGTGATTAGTCAAATGGTTTTATTTTACCCTTTTTTTATATTGATGCCTAAAAATGTCTACTCACAAATATATGTTAATGTAGACAGGCTTGTGTATTTTAACGTAATATTTAGAAAAGTTCATATCTACTTTGTTGATCACTACTTAAAATGAACATATTTTTGGTAATAAATAAAGTAGAAATAAATAAAAAAGGGGATAGAAGCCAGCATTGAAGACAAAGGATTAAATTAATCTTCTAACTTAAAGTTAAAAAAATAAATAAAATATTTTTCGGTAACTTAAATATTAATTTTTTTATAAAACTGAGGCTGGAATCTGTTATTTATTTTAATCTTTTTATCAAAATCTGATAAAAAAAAAAAAAGCTTTGAAACGGTCTGTAAATTTCTAGATTTTTACTTCTTATGTCCCATATGATGTATTTAATTTGTCACATTGTAATGGTCGCAAAAGAAAGCAGATATAGAGCGCAAAATTTATTAACAAAAATCTTGATTAAATAAAACAATAAATTAATTTATTTTGAGTGTTCTGATGGTGTCTAAATTTTTTAATAATTTCGCTCCTTCATTTTCAACACGTAGGTATGATCCCTTAGTTGATAAGCTTTGCTGTCCCTATATGCTTGAGTTTAATATGTATATGTACTTCCTCGTTTTATGAATTTTTCTTTTAAATATTCGGGAACTGCTGATCATATGGTGCCTCAAATGCTAAGTGTTTCTTCCATATTATTTGCAATTACTTCAACAGTTTTGTCGTTTCAAAGAATCACCATTAGCATAAGGTTCACCTTGACAATTATTTTCGAAATTCTTGATCGGGTCGATGTTTAATGATGATGATTTCACTTAAATTTTACAGCTATAATAATTGCACTTTTCTACAATTTTTAATTTTTCTTCTGATGCATCAAGAACTGGACAGTCGTAACTTAATCCTTTCTTGAAAACCCCCTTTTTTCATCTTATTCAACTGAAATTAAACAATTGATATCGATTATAGGATGAAAGTAAAAAAAAAAAAAAATTATTATAATTTGTAATAATTAAGTTAGCCTAGAAATGGAAAGATGTGTCAAATACATCTTAGATGTCATGGAACATTGTTTTTGATTGAAAGCTTCGGAATTATGCGCTATAACATAGCTTGCAACTGCATTCCCCAATAATTCCAGTTTAAATATTCACTTGATACTATTATTATGAGATCGAGGAAGTATAGCATGCACTTGATGTCCAATCTTTTACTTTAAAGGTACAGTCTGAGTAAAAACTTTAAGGCCAGTAGACATTTTTGAGAAAATGGAAACATTTAAACTGAGGAATTAAAATACCATATGATTGATAATTATTGAGCTTAAATAAAAGTAAAAAAAGTAGAAAAATTAATTTGCAAATATTTTATTATTAGAAAATATTACAGAACACACAGATGAATATTTGAACCTGAGTTTATATCATTCATCTTCGATAGTAGATTTCAGCTCTGTTGTTGATATAAAATGTCTCCCATTTGCATAAACTCTTCTTGCTAAGTCAGCCCAAAGGTTCTCGATTGGGTTGAGGTCAGGTGATATAGCTGGCCATTTCACAGTTTCAACATTGTTGACTTGGAACCATTTTTTTGTGCTGTTACTCGAATGGATCGGTGCATTGTCTTGCTGATATTTCCAATTTTCTCCAGCAATACATTCAGCATTTGGCAAAAGATGATTTGTTAGGACATTTTGGTATCCTTGTGAATTCATTCTACCTGAAAACGAATGCAATTGAGCCCACACCATTGTAAGAAAAACAGCCCCAAGTCATGACAGATCCTCCACCTAATTCGCCATTGGAGAATATTTCTTTTTCCTTTCTTATATCATGCCAGTAGAAATTCCAGCCATCTGGTCCTTCCAAATTCCATTTTTTTTCGTCAGAAAAAATAATTTCTATCCATTGGTTGTTCCAGGTCATGACTTTCTGGCCAAAGTTCAAACGCTCTATTTTGTGTCTCTGCAGTAACTGAGGCTTAGTCAATTTTGCTGTATAAGTGTACCTTCTAGACCTTCTAATTGTGTTATAAATAGTTTTTTGACAAACTTTTAAACCTGTCGTTGGAATCAGTTTTCTAGTTGAGTACTTTCCAGTAGTTGGAAGTTGGCAAACTCTTCTTTCATCATGCGAGGACAAAGCTTTAGGTCTTCCCCCAGTATTCTTTTTACCATAATTGTCTTTCAATTTTAAAAAATTGTTGACTACAGTCTTTGTTCTTCCTATCTTTATCGCAATAGCACGACTACTTATTCCTGTTGAAGACAAAGCTTCGATTTGTCCTCTTTCACGATCAGTTAACTTCTTACCCTTCGCCATCTTCACAAAGATCACCAATACTTCGAAGAAACGTATGACAAATATGAAAATTGCAGCGTTGTCACAAGCTAGTAGTTGCAATGGTAATTACACGATTATATTATATTTATTTTTAAAAAATGACTGGTGGCCTTAAAGTTTTTACTCAGGCAGAAATACTAACTTTGTAAATAACCACATGTTTCTCATAATTATGTATTTACAAATTATGTTTATAGCATTTATTTCTTATCAATGAACTTTAATAATTAATATTATTTGAATCCCTTTTATTTCATTTTACATTTTCTCAAAAAATTTTACTGGCCTTAAAGTTTTTACTCAGGCTGTATTCTTTTTTACCTGATGAATAGCCAAATGTTACATAAATATTTTCATTATTATTATTATATTTCTTTCCCTAGAATTTCAAGCTACCAGATGACACTCGTCATTTATTAATGGCAAAAAAGAATTACGTATGAGAAATGACGTCGCATTTCTTTGTTCCTTCGTTCCGTTTTAATACTTCTCTTCTTGTTGCACTATTGCTTGCGTCTATTGATTTTGTTTTTACTGGTTATTAAAAGTTTTACATTTATCATTGTTTTCAAATGTATTATTTACATATTCCTTGCTGAACTTCACATAAAACTTTGTAAATAGGTTATTATTATAATAAAGCTTACCAACTTATTCATTTGATTTAAAACGAGTTATTATTTAAATATTGTAAATGTTTTTATGTTTATATGTTTTTGGAAACCAAAGAAGTTTCCTTTTCTGTAACAGGGCTTGTCTGCTGGTAAAAAATAGAATATGGTAAATATATTTTGAAGCATTATTTTTAAAAACATAACTTATAGCAACATTCTCCAATAACACTCTTTTAAATATTCACTTCCTACTATTATTATGGAACAGATGAAGTATTTTTTTTTTCAGTTCCAAACTTTGCTGTTTTAGTTATTCATAAAACACATTGCGATTTATTTTGAAGACAGATTTAAAGACTAACGTTTCGCTTAACTTTCGAATATATTTGACAGGAGAAATTAAACGGATATCATTCGAAGTTACTCGACTGCAACAAATGTTTAAGAGGCATTATATTTTAAAAATATGTTGTGTCCGTATAAAAATCAATGCACATAAACATCGCTCTACGAACTGATGCTTTTTGGCAAACATTCTTGGTGCAGTTCCAAAATTCTAACAAACACTGTCAGCTTTTAGAAAATGAAAATATATTGATATTATTCAAATTATGTTACAAGAGTTGAGAATCAGTTTTGAGAACGTTTTGGAATGAGTAATTGTTCTGAAATAAATAAGCAATCAGAATGCTTCCCTGAAGATATTAAAAACCGACATGCTATAAACTAAAAATATTTAATTTTTGAGAAGTAAATAGAAACAAATGAAATGTTTTTGGAAGTTAAAACAAACATCATTGCGCAAATCTGTCTTCAACATATATTACACGGTGGTTTCTAAGTAATTAAAGCGTCGACTTTTTAGACCTTAAAATAAATTAAGAACAGTGATGGACTTATCTGTTTTTTGCAGATACTTTTCTTGCTATCTGCCTCAAATGTTCATTTTAATCGTAATTGTTAATTTTTTTAAAAAGATCTTTAGATTTTGATCTAAGATTAAAGCAATGTCAACCAACGAATATTTATTATTTTTTTTAAAAGTCAGTTTTACAATTACATTTTTTTTTATCTTTTTACTTTTTACACAAAGAAATAAGATTTTTTCAAATATTTGCCACTTAAAATATCTTGTATAGTGTGCAGGTTGGGTCACCAGGGTGCAACTGGGTGGGGCTGGGTTGAGATACATAAGGCTCAGGTTGGAGAACTCATAGGTTTATTTATACACGCCCAAACACCACACACATACAATTAGAGACATGCAATATGTAACATATTTAATTTGAGATTCGTGGAAGGACTCAACTTCTAAGACGAAAACCCGAAACTAGACGGAGTTCGTGAAATAGACTTCCTCTCCGAGTGAGAGTCTGTAGGCCAACTGATCCTTTCTCCTCTTGTAATGGGTAGGAGGAATGACGGTTACAGTAATTTTTTTATGATACTATACACTATTAAAACTGCAGTAAAAATTTTTAAAGCCAATTGTTTACTAGAACTATCGTATTTAAATGAAAATATTTGCCTGAAAAGTTGATACAAATTGCTTCTATGTTATTGTTTAACAGTATTTAAATATAAAATATTTAATATTCAGCTAGTTACAGAAAACCTGAAACGCATCAGAGCACCTCTTGATCTATAAATATTTATTTATGTTACATTATATTCTGTATTATTGGATTTTTTTAAAGGCAGTTTTACAATTAAGCACTGAAGTTTGAAGCTTTCTCTGGCTTCCTTGAAATTTTCTTTTTATAAAAGTGAAATGTCTATTGCAATTTCCGGATACTTCTCTGAATTCCTTTTTGAAATCGATGACTAAAAGCATTAATTTTTTACCAACAAATGCGAGGGATGAAGTTTTAACATGATAGAAGAGAGATAAATGTGTTCTGTCTTAAAGAAAATATTTTAAAAATGACTTTTTTTTATGTTTTAATATAAATCACGCAAGTGAAAGAGCCAAAAAACTTCTGTGGTTGAAAGGAAATAATTTCTCCCGAAATAAATTGATATACTAGCATTCTTAAATACTAGTAAATTCCTATTTAAAAAAATATATATGCAATTATTATTTTATTTTTCCAGACATAAACTGATAATAACACAAATTGAAAAAAAAACGTATTAATCCCTTCATAAATTTTAAATTAAAAAAAATTATGGCAATACATAATTATCTTTTATTGATTTAAAATATATCCTCATTTAATTGACACCCATTTTAAATAAAGGAATTAGAAATAATTTATTAACTAAGCCAGCCTAAATATTGTTTAAAAAACTTAATTTTCAGCTTAATTAAATAATGATTAAATAATTAATTAAAGAATAATTAAAGTACTATGTAAAGAAATGAATTAAAAAATAATTAAGAATAAATAAAGAATTAAGTAAAGAAATTATTTATAGAATAATTTAATAATAATTAAAGAATTAAGTAAAGAAATTAATTAAAGAATAATTTTTCTGTATGTTATATAAATATTACAACTTTCTTTTTATTTGCAAGTTTATATTGTTCAAAATTGGTAATAATTATCATAAATAAAAGATCAACAATTCATTTTAAGTAATAAATGAACATTATCGAATAACTTATCATGATTATCGTCGATTAAAATATTAGAAAATACAAGCAAATATGTATTTGGTAAGCATTCCATATGCTTGCATTACATAACATTAGACATTAACGTTTTAGTTAATTCTTTTAACATCTATAACAAATTAGAAAAAATAAGTAATTAACCATTTTAAAAATAAAACAAAACATTTAATTTTTATATAAACTTTAAATCATTATTCATATAATTCTAATAAGAGTTATGACACATAAGAAATAAAAACAACAACTTTTAAACTGCTTTGTTAAATTTTAGCTTTTAGTAATAATTCATTTAAAGAAACTGTTAAAATATGAATATCGCCAGTCATTACTCTTTAAGTAATTAACAACAATAAATGGAAATAATTGCTGATAAAGTAACCCAAATACTAACAATGCAATCATTTGTTATGTGTCGGACGAGATTTATTTCGAAGGTTTAACTTTACTGCTCACAGAAACAGCAACAAAATAAACATTTTAATGAATTATCTAACGAAAACATTTGCCGACAAGCTATTCACATATTTTCTCCCGTGTAAAGTAACTTAACAAAGTGCAATTCAAATTCCCTTTCTACTTTAATAAATAAAAGCATTTCTACCTCCCAGGGTTAAATAAAGAAAAAGGGTGCCAGATAAATGTTTTCTTGCAAATGATGCGTTGCTAAGCAACGCCTTACATTCGCCAGAAATACGGAACAATAGATATTAAGAAGTTTGCGAAAACAATTTATGGAAAAAAAAGGGACTCGGCCATTGTCATCATCTGTTAAGTTTTTATGAAGAGGGCCGAAATGAGAAAAATGAAGAATGACTTTCTTTGCTGGAAAACTGTCTCAATAAATTCTTTTTTTTAGAAATTTTAAATATGTTTTAAAGATGTTCTTTTGAAATGTTTCAGCTACACAAATTAATACGCACGTTCATTCGTTTCGAATTAGGAATAGAAGTACGTTAAGGAATTGGTACCTTCGTTGAATTTAAATTTCATACTACATATATTTTTTGAACTACATCTCTCTATCTATATTTCTCTATATACATTTAACATTATGATACTAATGTGCCCAAAAAGTAAGACCAATTATTTTTTTTCAAAAACTCTTTATTTATTCTTCCAAATTTATTTCATCGCCTTCAAAGTAATCCCCTCCGGACACAATGCACTTAAGCCAACTTTTTTTTCCGATCCTCAATGCATGCTAAAAAGTCATCGGCAGGGATGGCCTTCAAAGCGCGCGGCGATTCACGTTGAATCGCTTCAATCGACTCAAAACGGTGTCCTCGGAGTGGTCTTTTGAGTTTAGGAGCGTCAAACGGTGTGAATACGGTGGTTCTGGAACGATATGGGTTACATTTTGGGCGATAACGTCACGAAGAATCAATGCAGTGTGAGTTGGCGCATTCAGTGTTTTCGGTATCAATCGAGATTTGACGTGTTTGAGGCCCAAAATGGAATGGACCGATCCTTTTGAAATTCCAACATCATCAGCAAGGTCTCTAATTGTATATTGACGGTTTGCAAGCGCCAAATCTTTAATTTTTTAGACGTGATGACGTTCTTTTGAAATGTTTCAGCTATACAAATCTTATGACATTCATTCTTTTCGAACTGGGAATCGAAGTATGAGGAGGAATTGGCATCTTTTTTTAACTTAAATTTCATACTACATACATATTTTGAACTACATATATCTATCTATCTCTCTATCTATATATTTAACATTATGATACAATTCGCATCATAGACTATTGTATATAATTGTACCGTGTTTCTCTCTAAATTCTAATTCAAATTACAGATTAAAAATAATACCCACATACACACACATATATACTGGATGATTATAATTAAAGTCCCGCTTTCAAAATGCTGTAAAAAAAAAGAAACACTCATTACAGCATTTTTTACAGCAGTTTGAAAGTGGGATTTTAATTATAATCAACCAGTATTATGTATGGCAAGCATAGAACAGTGCTTTGTAATAGCAGCGTTTTATATAAATTCATGTTTGTGAAAATTGCAACACCATGAAGGACTTACGCGAATGAGCTGAAATTTTCTGGAAATGCAAATTAGTTTATGATATGCAAATGATTAGAATTTCGAATCCGTAGCTCATGCGTATGCTGAGCAGCGCCCTCTGAACGGCGGATGGATCCGAATAAATAGACGGCTATAGCGAGGCGTGTATGGTTATCGGTGGTTATCTGCTAGTGGTAAACGTTAGCTCAATCGTGACTTATGCCTCTTCGACGAAAGAGAGCGAGATTTGAACAACTTACAGAGTTTGAACGGGGGAGAATCATCGATTTCTTCATGGTGTTGCAATTTTCACAAACATGAGTTTATAATGATTTGAATTTATTTCGTAAGATATTAAATTTTATTTTAGACTTTCGAAATAAACAGAAGACTTTAATAAGAAAGAAAATAATGCAAGCATTATTGCAATGAGCTTAAGTAAATTAAACAAATTGCATTTTGCATTGTTTCAAAATGTTAAGAATTCGCTTTGCTTTCACAGAAGCGTGTACGAAACGATGAACAGAAGAGTTTGATTAATATTAATCTCTAAAGGGAATTATTGTTCATTGCTCCTTTAAAAGCTAAAAATAATGGGAACTGTAATTAAAGCTGCGTTTTTTTCAATTTGTATTCTGTAAATAATTTATTCTGTCAAGAAATCTAAATCAAATAAAGTATTAAAGAATAAAAGAATAATTAATTCAAATTATGATAATTATAATGCTAGTAATATATATATAATGCTAGTATTATATATACACTCAAGAGCCAAAACATTATGACCACCCCTACATTTTGCAATGAACTCGCCTGGATGACGTGGAAGGCACGTGATCAGGTGGAAGTGGTATTTAACTGGTATTAAGTGGTGGTATTAATCCATGCCAAGGCGGGTTGAAGCTGTGTTGCGCTCCAAAGGTGGGCCAACTCGTTATTGACAGGTGGTCATAATGTTTTGGCTCTTGAGTGTATTACAAGTTCAGACAAACAGGGTTACAAATATGATGAGTTCTGCTTCTATATTCTTATCTGAATAAGTTGGATTCTTGTTTTCCATCACTTGGAAACTCAACCATATGATTGGACTAGAAACCCTTCTTCTTTTAAACTTCAAGTGATTTTGATTTAACATTGACTGAAGAAGAAAAACTAAGCGCTATATTCACTGTTAGTGGATTAAGTCTCGTGAAAATCAAGAATAGTCTCTTTAAATCTTTTGGATTCCTATAAAAGGAGAAAGCCTGTCTGTCTAAAAAGTCAATGAATGCCTATCAATTTCTATTGATGCAATTTTCAAAGTCATGTTTATGTGAATTAGGATTTTCTACCGTCACTTCGAGCTTTGTACTTTTTTTCGATTAGTTTATTGTTTTAAAGGCGGCAGAATGAACCAATACTTCATTTGTTCTGTGATTATTTACATTTAAAAACAGAACAAATCTGGAAAAGCAACGATTTTTCTGAAAATTGGAGATAAATTTGCAAAACGTTTACTGAAATGATTAAATTTTATGGAGAGATTTTTATATCCTATACTAATGTTATAAATAGTACCATCGTTCCCATTTTTCTTTTATAATAGAGAGGTTGTCAAAATATTTTGATTTCCTCGTTACTTGAATTCTGCCTCCTTTTTAAGTTAATTAAAGTTATTTGTCATGAAAAAAAAAAACTAAAAGGACATTTTCTTAACTCTAATGACTTAGGATTTTGTTTTACCAGGCTAAGAAAAATAATCTTGATTTTCTCTTCTGACATCAATTTAATTAACGCAAAAAACGAAACAGTTTAATGATTAAATTTGAAAAAATCTCAGATGAGATAACACCTGATAAAGTTTGTCACAAACAGTATAGTTTAAATTCAGTGTGCTTTTAATAAGTTTTAATAATTATAAAAATTAATGAGAAATTATATCTAAATATAAGAGTTTTACTTTAAAGTTTTGCAAAAGGAGACTGCACTAGAGGACGAAAAAGTATTGTATTTATTATTATATTCAAAGATTTTGAAAAAAAAATATTTTTTATTAAGTGAAAGTTAGATAATCCTAGTATAGGATGATAATATGTGTAATTTAAAACAAATATATATTTTTTATTTTGGTTTTGTATTTGTTTATTCATATGCTACTCTTCCTGAACGAACAACATGCTTCGGGTGCGTATCCTGGCTATGCCATGGATGTTTGTTGTGGCATCCACCTTAAACCGTTGGACCTCGAGTGCAAAAAATGATCGTAGAGCAACAAACCAAAACCTGCACGTCATTTATTACATTATTGTCATTTTTATTGTCTATTATACACAAATATAAATCAAAGATACCCAATCCACAAGCTTTAATCTTTTCCAAAAAGTAAATTTATATATCTGTTTGAAATAACTGTATTTTTTTACACATTTAAAAGTCAATATGTTTTTAAATTTAACCATAGAATTTAAAAAGATTTTTTAATGCTTCTACAAACAAAAATTGCATGATATTAACTATTGGAAGACAAAAATCATAATTTCGAAATCGTAAAAAAGATTTTAATGTTAAAAGCGAAAGTAATTACAAATATTCAATAAAATACCTTTAAAAATAATTCTGAAACTATTTTTTACGCTTGACTAAAGCATTAAATAAATATTGATTAGTTTTAAAATTATTGAAAAATTATTACCTTGCAATTCATTAGTCCTTAATAAGAATTAAATAAATTTGAATAGAATATAAGTAATAAAATTTATATCTTTTTTTAAGTTAAATTTAAGCTCTTTTTGTAAAAATATTGGGTTGTTCAGAAAGTAATTTTTGTTTCCCGTTTCCTTTGTTGGACTTCATGTAATTTTCATAGTCAACTTCGCAAATAAACCACATTGTCCTTATATATTTTGACAATTGACATAGCAAGATTTGTTTCTGAAAAAAATTGTTTGATTTTGTGTAATAATTTTATATGGTGTCCTATCAAATATGGAAAGTCGAAAGCAGCATTTTCGTAATATTTTACTTTTTTTAATATCGAAAAGAGGCAAATGCTGTTCAAACAAGAAAAAAAATTATTCGATGTGTGTGAAGAAGATGTATTGATAGAACGCCAGTACCAAAACTAGTTTGCAATATTTCGTTCCAGCAATTTCGATGTTGAAGATGCACTAAGTTGTGGAAAACCAGTTGAAGCTGATGAAGGCTATAAAGACATTGATTGATGTAAATGGCCGAATAACAACTCGTGATATCTTCGATATATTAAATGTATCGAATTCGATAGCTCGTGATCCCATGATACGCCTTGGTTTAATTTCATAATTCGTCATATGGGTTCCACATATTTTGCAGAAAGAAATTTGCTCCATCGTATTGACATTTGTGATTTGCTTCTCAAACATAGATAAAAGAATCATTTTTGAAGTGAATCCTCACTGGGGACAAGAAATGGGTTGTCGACAACATTGTTAAACGCAAGAGATTATGAAGTAAAAAAGATGAAACGGCTCAAAGCACTTTGAAAACTGCTATTCATTAAAAAAAGATGATTCTGTCTGTTTGGTGGGATTTCAAGGTAATTATTTTTTTTATTTAACTCTTTCAGAACCACGATCAACTCTGAAGTACACTAGTCCTCAATTGGACCAAATTGAATCATTCACTCAAACACAAAAGGTCAGAATCGTTATTATTATGTTAGATGTTTAGTGTTCCACCAAAGTAAAACGAGACCACATACAAATTTGGTAACTCGCCAAAACTTTTACATCTTTGAAGGGATATATTACTACACCTACAATATTCTTCATATTTCGAATTCTCGTGTTATTACTTGATCCGGTCTCTACAAAAGGGTTTAGACGGCAAAACCTTTACTTCAAATGAGAACGCCTAAAAAATGATTTGGGGCGGTCTTTTGCCAGCAAAGAAGGAAAGTTTCACGAGCATAGAATGATGCTAAAGCCAGAAAGACGGTAAAAGGTATTGGACCAGAAAGAAGAATATATAATACAATTACCAGGGGGGCGAAGTGGATCCACCTCCGCGTGGTGCCCCCTGGTAACGTCACTTAAGATGGCCAAGAGATCCTCTGTCTCCTGCGGGGATGTGCGCGGCACGCTCTATAACGTGACGTCTCTTCCACAGGTGTAATATTAACGCCCAGTCGTGGGCTTCCATAAGCGGTGGGGGTGTTGTACTTAATACCCCCACCGCTTATGGCAGCCCACGACTGGGCATTAATATTACACCTGGGGAAGAGACGTAAAAAACCCCCTATCCGTGGAGCCGAATAAGGTGGTACCCCGGCAGCCTCAGTGGGTGCTGTCGTGCTTCAGGTCATTCAGTTACTGTATACCTTCGGGTGGGACGGGTTATTATATTTTGAATAATACAATTACCCGAAATTACTTCCTGAACAATCCGATAAGATAATAACTTTAATTAAAAAGCTTAAATATTTTGAAAGCAAAATATATATTGTTATTCGTAGTTCCAAGTAAGCTTACTATAAAAATATGAGAGTTATATTCCTACGAGTAATGTGCAATACACTGTCACTTGGTGCCTCAAGTTTTGGGCTCGAATCACGACGATAACATGGACGTTTGTAGCGATTCGGAATCCACTCGGCCCGGTCTAATATGACTGGGCTTAGAGCTACCAAACCAACACCGAACCACACTCGGAACCTGCTAGTAGATAAACGGATTTGACCCATCATGGCCTGTAGTGCCAGGGGATTATGGTTTTACAGAAAGAATAGATTCGGTGCAATTTGACACAGAACTTCTCGTATCTCGTATCAAGGATCTAACTACCATTTGGAGTTTTATGTGCTGTATCTAGTACGGGCAATTTCATTTCCTAATCTCCAAGATAAGCATTACGCCATTTAACTTCTTACTGTTGCAGGATACCCAAATCCTAAGGCACACTCTGGATATCCTGCACCTAGCAACTCCTTAAAGACACTAAAAGTATTTCGGATTAATGAGTTAAATTTATGGATTTGTGAAAAGAATTTTTTTTTTTTTTTTTTTGCAGATCTGACTCAAAATTCTTTGCAACGAAATCATAATCATGAGCAATCTTAACTAATATAAAGACGTATTGAAGTAAATCAAAGTTATTCTTATGAAATAGATGTACATTTAAATATTCCCCCTCCCCAAAGTCATTATTATTCTTACTTTTTTATAGCTGCAGAACAGCATGTCCTTGGGTATTCATTGGCTACACTGAATCTACAACAAAAATATTTTGTTTTTAGGTATTAATCTTAATTTTTTTAAATAAAAGTTTTGGTTTCCGGTCTGATACGACACGCAAATGCAGAGCAGTTGCGAATAAAAGTAACCCCGAAAAGCGATGAATTTCCCTCAATGGATAAGCTGTTCATAACATATAGAAGTGAAATCCGAAATTCAACGATGTTCAGCAACAACAACGACAATAAAAAATGGATTTAAGAGACGTGTTCTGGACTCGCAATCTAACTTGAGCAGTTAGCTGGCAAAGAGGACAAAGGTTTGAATCTTTGGAGGCATTCGGAGTAAATCAGAAAAGGAGAATCTAGGTGGAGAGTGTGTGGGTATCGTATTGACAGTGAGACAGCCTATTGGAAGTTGGTGGGCTGGTTTTTGCCATGTGAACCCCAAATAAGAGGAAGTTATCCCTGAATATAAGTCTATAAAGCAGTAGATCTCAAAAGGTGCGCCCTACACAGCTTACAAAGACAACAAAGTATGAATCTGTTGGAGACATTCAGAGCTGGTCACAAACGTAGAGGCCCTATGGAGAGGATGTGGGTGCCCCAAATGTGAGGAACATTTAGATGTGGATTTTCATCATATGAATTCCAATTTATAAGATGTTGCCCCTAAATATAAGTCTTTAAAGCAATAGATATCAAACGATGCGCCCTATAAAATTTCCCGGTGCGTCCTGTGGTAGTCCAGAGAAATATGTCCCCAGATATAAAAACAATTATAGTTACTCTTGTTCTTTCCAGTTTTCCCATTCAAAGATAACCATTCATTACAAGTAACTAACATTTCTGTTGCTTTTTCACATACAATTCGCCAAAAAGCAATAATGCGCCAAAGAAGGTTTCCAAGAAACTAAGAGGGGTATCTACCATGATTGGTTATTAAATGCGTTAGCATCAATATGTTTTTGAATGCTAAAAAAATTCCATTGCATCCTCTGAGACTCTGTAAGTTGCAGCCTTTAGACTTGATAATGTGGATATAAAATGGTAGGCCGTTGGTAACGGGTGATAAATTTGTAGATATTGCGCCTACAATTATTCGTAGGATTTTAAATGCTCCACAACTTCAAAAAGTTAGAGAACTATTGACCTAAAGCAACACTTCTCCTTTTAAATAGAGAGACAGAAAGTCCCCTTATTAGATATTGATATGTGACTGAATTTTTTTTCCCTTTGTTATTATTGGTGTTTGATAATAAAGTGATCTAATTTGTATTTACATTTAATTTCTAAATGCTACTTTATTAACGTTTACTTTACGTATTGTATTTTTCAATGAAAGGTATTTTAAATGTTTTAAAAACATTGCTTAAAAATAAAATTTTAAAGTTGGCGACATTTTTTTTATTAAAAAAATTTGATAACACTTTACTGGCATCAAAACATAGCACATTCTATTTTTTAAAAACCTGTCATTTTCTTTTGTCGAACAAAGTAATTAAATTTCCAAACTGAAGGAATTCATTGGGGATCCAAACAAACGGAATTTAACCTAAGGTTGTGATGTATATGCCATGATAAATCCGTAAGCCGAAAGGTCCCTCCAGTGAACATGGGAAGGAGGATAGAAGAAAATCAGGCTTTGCCGTGGGAATGTTCGTTTTAATTGCTATATCAAATTTGCATACAGTATAAAAACTTACTTCAATGCAACCTGGATTACACTGAATTTTCTACAAATATGATATGCATGACTGTAGGTAACAAGATGTCCACACCGACTACAGCAATGCTAATTTAATAAAATGATTTAAATACTATAGTTTTGATGGCTATGTGATCTTATTGTATATCATATATCTTTAAAATAAATGTTATAATCACTGTAAACTATATTAATAAAAATGTACTATTTTTGAAACCAAATAAATTTCTCTGAATTATTTTGTGACGAAATAAACGAAAAGCTAGACTACACGAAATAGAAGAAAATACCAGACATAATTTGTTCATGTATAAAATGAAGGAATATTTTGGCTTCCGATTGGTTGTTTACGTAAAGACTTTTGTAAACATTATTGATTAAAACATTTGAAATTGAAATTAAAGATATTTCGCGTAACTAAAAAATTTATTTATTAAAATTACTTTCTTCTCTTAAGTAAAACCTCTTTCCATTTTCATTCTGCGTAATTTGATTAGTAAAATTATTACGAATATAATTAATTAAAATTGACCTTTAAAAAAAGGATGTATATAAATCTAATTTGAAGTAAAAAAATTACAAACGAAATTATTTAAATTATGTATTTATTACATAATAACAAATTATAAACAGATTCATACATTTCAAAAATGTAAAATATGTAAAATGGTATGTACAATGAATATATACAATATATACATTTAAAAACGTAGAATATGAAAAATGATATGTACAATGAATATATACAATATATACGTTTCAATAACGTAAAATATGAGAAAGGGTATGTACAATGAATATATACAGTATATACGTTTTAAAAACGTAAATGATATTTACAAATGATGATATTTACAATGAACGATGATATTTACAATGAATGATGATATTTACAATGAATGATGATATTTACAATGAATGATGATATTTACAATGAACAATGATATTTACAATGAATTTTAGATTTGTGATTTTATTATTATGAAGTGAAATTTTGATATCTTTTGCCAACGAACAATATTTAAAATACATGAAACAATAACTATGCATCAATTATAAAACCACATAAACATAAAACATAAATACATGGATCTTGAAAACATAAAACATAAATACATGAAACGTAAAAACAAAAAACATAAAACATAACTTATAACACATAACAAATATATACACAAAGTTTTCTTCCATATTAATGCTTCTTTTTCAGTTCTATTTGAGTTCTTTAAAGTTCCTAGTAGAGTTGGTTTATTGACTATTGTAATGGATGAAGAATTATTTATCTCTTGATTTTTGTAGCTATTAATGCAACTGTTTTTAATGGCTAAATGGGTTTTTTACAGTGGTTTTCCAAACTGAACTACTATTGTTGGAGATAGTTCAGATGGTGGTGATGATTTATAAATTGAAGAATGGTAGGCCCTATAGTAGACGGTTGGTTTAAGGATGTTGTTTTTCAGATGGTATTGTTCAACCGTCGGATAGCACAGCAATTGGTCGATGGTGGGTTTTCGCAATTCTATTGTAATTGATGGAAATTTGCCCTGAGGTGTTAAAGGGCTATTGTGGGCTTCATCTTCTAAATTAATGGTAGGTTTGAGGCATGGTTCTTTTAGTTCAAATTGTTCAACTGTCGGATATACTATCATTTCATCGACATTTAGTTTTCCAGAATTAATTATAACAGTTTGAATTATTGTCGGTTTATTGTTTTTTAGTTTAATGGAGTCGAAGAAGAAGTAATCTAGAATTTTGGAAACCAAACCCAGTGTGCAAATTATGAGGCAGTTAATGGGCGAAGCAATAAAGTAAACTATTAGGAAAAGCCATGCTAAGAACACGTATTCATTATCCATTTTTTCCGCTCTTATATCATTCAGAAGCTTGTAAATATGGACAAAATTATAGCGTTGTCAACTTTATCAATGTAAATTACATTCTAACATTTTTCATTGTTGCACGATGCTTAATTTATTTTAAACAATGCTCGTAACTTAACAATGAAATATACAGTTTAATTTTTTGTAAAAAATATCATTTCAACTGTTCTAAAACACTTCCACTCTTGTAAAAGGTTGCATTGTTATTGGATAGAAGCGCTTTTAGCAAGATTGTGATTTTGAATGGATTCTAAGCTGTACTGCTTATATAAATGAAAAAAAAACTTTACTAATAGGAAAAAAATAAAACAGGGATAACACCATGTTTTCCGATTTCCTATTTTTAATATTTTTCTGTTTTGTATACTTTCAAGACACAATTTAAGCCTACTGTTTTTCTTTGGCACCTATTTGATGAACATTATTTGAGTAGTATTTTCGCAAAATTTCGTTCAATTTCAGTGAATAGAAAACTAATAATCAAAAATATTCCGATTTCTTCAAATTTTTTTGAAACCAATGCAATATTATATATTACTTTACATTGGTTACATAGTTTACATTGTTATTTATACATGTTTCCATTTTTATATTATGTCCACATACAATCGTTATGTAAACTCATGTTTGTGAAAATTGCAACACCATGACGGACATACGCGAGTCAGCTGAAATCTTCAGGAAATGCAAATTAGCGCATGATATGCAAACGATTAGAATTTAAAATCCGTAGCGCATGCGTATGCTGAGCAGCGCCCTCTGAACAGCGGATGGATCCGAATAAATAGACGGCTGTAGCGAGGCGTGTATGGTTAACTGCTAGTGGTAAACGTTAGCTCAATCGTTACTTATGCCTCTTCGACGAAAGAGAGCGAGATTTGAACAACTTACAGAGTTTGAACGGGAGAGAATCATCGGCCTTCGTGAAGCTGGATTGTCTTATCGTGCAGTAGCCGCTCGTGTGCAGCGTAACAGCAGCACAGTGATGCGTCTTTGGAAGCAGTGGACGGACGAGTGTCGGACAACTCGGAAATCCGGGAGTGGACCCCGAAATGGTCCGCATGGCGCTGACGGACCGTACAGCTTCCTCTAGACAATTGGCAGCAAAGTGGTCAATAGCTATAGGTGTTTCATTGTGTGCTTCATCAATTCGTAGACGTCTGCTACAGCGTGGACTGCGCGCAAGGACTCCTTTATACAGGATCCCTCTCACGCTAAACCACCACCGCCTGCGGTTACAATGGGCCGCTCAGCATAGAGACTGGCGTGCTGATTGGCAGCATGTAGTGTTTTCTGACGAATCCCGGTTTAATTTGTGGTACCATGATGGCCGCATTCGTATCAGACGCTATGCCGGTGAACGCCACCTTCCGAAGTGCATTATCGAACGCCACAGTGGACGAACACCCGGAGTTATGGTCTGAGGTACCATAGCATATCATGGACGATCTCAATTGCTAAGAATTGTGGGCAATCTGAACAGCAACCGGTACATCAGTGAAGTTCTACAGCCCCAAGCTGTTCCCTTCCATCAAAGCTTGCCAGGCGCTGTATTTCAACAGGACAATGCCCGCCCTCATATCGCTAGGACTGTTCAATCCTTCTTTGCAACGCGGCAGGTGCAGCTTCTTCCTTGGCCTGCGTATTCTTGCTGAACACTTCTCTGATAACTTTGCTGAACATATAATTCGCTTTGTAATTGCATATATATTCAATATATATAAATTTGCTTTGCACAAGAATTTTTTGGTGTAACTGCCTGAAATTTATATTCCATATGAAGAAAACTCGGAAACCTCCTGCTGGGCAATCAACACGATTATGGACATAGGCACAATTGCCCTTGAATTCAAAATTAATTTAATGAATTCACTATTTTTGAAACCCACATTTGCAGAAGACGCCGCCATTGGATTCGAACCTCATCATCTCTCATGGCCCCTAAATGATTTTAATATTCGGTTGATGAAACTCCATTAATAAATTATAAATTTATGTCCGATACATATTCTCTTTTTTTTACATCAACTGTAAATGTATATTTACACCCATTTATGACATTTTTCTCGTTGAAAAGGTGAAAAAACATTCGATGTTGACATTTTATAACGAAATGCTTTTTTTGAAAAATTTCAAAGTTCAAATATTTGACAACAAAAGCTCTTGAATTTTTAGCATGTTATATGAATGAGTTTTCCAGAGAAAATATCCAGCAACTGTCAAATATTTTTCACGAATTTGGTTCAGAAAACTCAATGAGTCTCGAATACCTTACTACGTTGAAACTTCCAATATTTTCAGAAGCATGAATTTTTTTTATGATAGAATAGCAATGATACACGTTAAAATTTGATATGAGATTCTTTTTTTTTCATATCAATGCATTATACCCAGAAAAACCATAACGACATCTTATTAATAATTTAATTCTTCTGGAATTTGCGTATCATTTTTAACAGATAAACATATTTAATCTCACCAGATATAATGATGCATATTTATACGTTTTGTTTTATTATACTTAACAATTAAGTAGTAGTGGCAGATCCCTAACATCGCCATTAAGTGAGAAGAAAAATTCAAGAGAGGTTTGTAAAAGTGTTAAAAGGATTTGTGTTTTACGACTTAAAATCCCGAAATTATGATAAACTATTAGAATCTTTATAATTAATAATGTTATGCATTTTGAATGGATTCGTGATCCGTCGCCAAACCGCACAATATGATTTGCAGCTGAGTCCAAATTAGTAATAAATAAACTAGAATAACCAACATATACTATACGTAGAAAATGGTGATTGCATTATATTTTGTAGGTTGTAATGCAATCACCTTGAGGTGTTATTATTTATGTGGCTATTGAACTTCCTCTTGCAATAACCCATGTTTTTGTAAAATCATGACTAAATTATGCTTCATGAATTGAATACTCTTGTTGATCATTGGTTTACTCAAGTATAATTTGGGTATGGTTCAAGTATATATATATATATATATATCGCGAGATAAAGACAAACAAATTATTTCCCCCTTATAAGGTATGTCAACATGACAAGGCACTGATGTTATCTGAAGTCCAGTCTTTGGACAGCTATTCATAACGGATAAATTTTTTTTTCTACATCGATCCCATAAACTCTCACATCTTTTAAATCCAAATCGTCCACTAAGGAGGTGGTTAAAGACAGTTACAAACCGTAGGGTTTGTAACCATCTTTGCACATAATAATAGAATACAAAAATTTGCTTACACGGCTACAAAATAAATCGCTGCTAAATAGAATTTATAGTGGACTAAACAAGAACTACTATAACTTGTCTTACATCCTCAATAAATTTCAACACAATATTCCTTTCAACAATTGCTCAGTCACATAAAAACTGTTTCTTTTGCATGCACCCTTCTCAGTCTTTTCTCCATTTTTAAATTCTAGTTGTATCTCGTCAGATCCAACATATTAATCTTATTTATTAATCTATTATCTAGTAGAAAGGCTTCTTATGGCATTGGTATTTGAGGAATAGTATCAAATAAGACAAAACTTGGGAGGGGTTGGAGCATCGCCGCCATAGCAGAAACAAGTAATATAAAAAATTTTTTTGAAGTCAACTCCGATTTTTTTTCACTATATTGCAGAAAGTCCTTTAGAAATAATTTTAATTCATTTTTTTAAGTTTATCTGGCGCCATCTATTGGCAGATACATGCAACTCAAATCTAAAAAAAACTAAAATTAATTAATTAAATTTAATAAATGAATTAATATTTGAAAAAATTGTATTAACATCCAGTGTCATCCACTACAAGTTCAAAAAAATAGATTTGAACTTGAGTGGATGAATACAAAGTAATTTAAGAACGATTGAAAATTTGAACAAGATATATATAGGGAGAGTGGGAGCTAATAGAAGGAATTGAAAAAATAGTCATGAATGAAATGGTCGAACGTGAAATTGATGTTGATGGCATTTTTTGACTAGCTAGGAGTCGTTTTTCACTAATTCATTAAATTATGTCAAACAATAAAAGTTCTCTTCTACTAAAATTTCATGAGGCGTTTCAGAGGAGCAGGAGGCCGAAAGTTTTGAGATATCATGATAAAGTACTTGCGTACTTCTAACTCTTTTATTTGCGAATTTTTCTGGCCAAGCGCTCTACAACTATCATCATGCAAACCTCAATGTTTTCCAAATTTGACTGTTAAATGTTTTTTATTCTTAAAGTTCAAATCTACTAGGAAAGGTCGATGATTTTAAACTACGAGAAAGATCGAATAAAAGTAGGTCGGAAAATGGATTTCTAGAAGGCATTCTAACAAAGAAAAAACTCTTAGAGAGCTGTGTATAAATAATGATAGAACTTATTTTGGAAGAAATAAGTCTGACGAAAATTCAATTTTTATCAATTATTGTTTGATTTAAGAAAAAAGGTTTATTTTGCTGCATATCTTCATATTTTAAATAAGAAAAAATAGTAAAGAGTTTTAAAGTACACTTTACCAGATATTTTTTTTTATATTTGTAGTTCAATTTCAATCTCAAGGTAATAGAAGATTTTACTTACGTATGTTACAAATAGCCACCGAAGGGATATGATTTATTGACCTACCGGAAGGACTTTTAGGGATAATTTGCAGCATCGCATCGTAGGGGAAAAAGACATAAAACTCCCAGCAGACAACTTGTCTTTCGATGCCAGATGCTAAACATACGCAGACAAAATCGCCTTCGAGTCACCTCGTGTTCGAAAGTAATACCAGGGGATTCAAATCTGATTTCTCCTACATGCTACCTGATCACGTTGCTATTCGGCCACATTCCGATTGTGGTCATTCCTTTAATTTTATATTTAAAAAAAATTTAAATTACACTTATTAAAAAGAACTATTACCACTCAATACCATTTTAAAGTCCTTTTAATTAAAAAAAAAAATGAAATATTGAATATTTAGAATGAATTATAGATATGCCAAATTTATGGTACAGAATCATCTGCAAGGTTAATAAGCGGAATAAATTGTAATTAATTTTTACAGAGGATTCTAGTTAGTTTCCTATAATTCTTTTAAAATGGTGTAGTTGTCAAATGTTTTTGTTATTTGCTTTCTACTTCTTCCTTTTTAAGTTAATCGAAGGAATTTATCACCAAAGGAAAGATAAAAAGAAAACCACCAGAAGCTTTTATTAATTCTGTTGACGTTGGATTTTAATTAAAAAAGTGAAGGCAGTAATTTTTGCATTAAAAATAGTGTGCAATTGCAATAGAAGGCATTTATTTTTTTAACTGTATCGATTTGGCCTTTGATTTGTTATTTTCACCTTTTTGAAGCATTGCAACTTCAACAGCAAGGCAGCAGCCATACATTTTATGGAATAAAATTCTGCGAATGATAAATTGCTTAGCGTTTCATCAGATAAACTTTTTTCGGTTAGTTGAATACCTGATATAGAAAAATGCATCTCGATTTTGCTGAGATCAATTCAATTTAATGAGAAAAAAACAGTTTAATCATTAAATTTGAAATGAGACGACATGAGATAATACTTGGAAACATTGGAGACAGGTTTAAATTTAGTGAGCTATTAAATAGATTTAATAACTATCTATGAATACATTTTAAAAAGTTGATATCGAAATATATAATTTTAATTTAAAAATTTTGATAGTTTTCTTTTAAATTAGATTTTTTTAAAAAAATGCATTAATTAATAATTTTTTAAAAAAAAAAAAAAAAAAAAAAAAAAAAAAAAAAAGAGAATTTGAGGACGTTTTACTTTGGGTGATAAAAAAAGTAATTTTTGAACTAATTTTTTTTGAATACTAAACAAAATTTAAACTCAGTTTATTAAAAACCAAGTCCTTAAACAAATTCAGTCTTCTTGTTCAGTTAATAATAATTATTATAAATCTGTTAATAATAATTATTATAAATCAGTTAATAATAATTATTATAAATCAGTTAATAATAATTATTATAAATCAGTTAATAATAATTATTATAAATCAGTTAATAATAATTATTATAATTATGATGATCATAAGATTTATACGACAAATGAAGACGACAGATGAATACGACAAATCTAAAGACAATAAAGCCCTCCATTAGGAATGGGAAAGACGATGGACACCTCTTTAAGTATGCTCGTTTTAAATTACGATGGCAAAATAGAGATACAGAGTAAAGAGCCTCTTCCAAGTTAAGATTACCTCATTTAACACAGTTTAGTTACTGTACTATATTTTTGAAATTTATCATAATTTTATTGAATTATACAGTGACTAAATTTTCTCAAATTGAAGAACACGATATATTTGAAATAAAAAAAAAAAAAAAATAATAATAATAAAAAAAAAAAAAAAAAAAAAAAAAAATTTAAAATGCAAATTAAAATGAAGTGAATAATTTGCTTCTGAATTGTTGCAAAATAAAAGCTTCACTTTTTTACCATAGCAAAAAAATTTTAAATTAAAATTTTAAAAAATCATCAAACTGTAAACAAGTTATTTATTGAAAGTACTTTCTTCTCTTAAATAAAACCTCTATTCCACTTCCATTCTGTGTAATTTAATTTGTAAAATTAAAACAAAAAATTATTAATTACAAGTGACATTTAAAAACAAACCTTGTATTACTAGCATTTTGTAATTGGTATTATTCTTATATTCGTTAATACTTTACTTGATTCAGGTGTTTTAAAGGGTAAACCTCTTACAGAATATAAATTGAAGGAAATGCAACTTTAATTACAACTCTCATTATTTTCAGCTTTTAAAGGAGCAGGCGATAAAGATTCTTTTCAGAGATTAATATTAATGAAACTTTTCTCTTCAGCGTTTTGCACACGCTTCTAGGAAAGCAAAGCGAATTCTTAATTTTTAAAACAACTCAAATGCAATTTGTTTAATTTACTTAAATTAACGCTTGTAATGTATTCTTTCTTATAACCGCATTTCTAAACTCTTCTGTTTATTTCGAGTAGTCAAATGAATAATTTTATATCTTATGAAATAAATTCAAATTAATTATTACAGATATAAAAGATTTTGGTAAGAAACGGGTATACTTGCACGAACAACAAGCAAATTTATACGAAGATTATATCCTATTTATTCATTTTTTCACAACATAGGCGGACTTCATGTACTGCTTAAGTAAGTAAATATTCTAACGTTATTATGAATTTATTTAATTATATAATAATTAAATAAATTTTTCTAATAACATAAGCGAACCTCAGGTACGCACTTATTGGTACGCTATGATAAGAAAAACAATTAATTTTGGTTAACGGTGTAAATTGGTAACGCTAATAAAAATTAACGGTTCATTTTAACATCTATTAATTTTGATGTGTTTATTAAGTTAGATAAGTGAATAGTATTTTACCAGATTATAATTTTTAATCTGAACATAAAGCATGCTTTATAGGAAAGTCTACAGGAGTAATTTGATAAATTGTTCAGTTTTAATTTCTATATACAGCTATTGTATATATCTTTTCATGTCCGGAAATTAAAATTTGCAGTTCAGTAAACATTCTAACGTTATTATGAATTTATTTAATTATAATTCTATATAATAGTAAAATAAATTCATATAAATTAATACATTTATAAATTATAGGGGACCCAGGTTAAGAATCGATATACCATCAGGAACATTCGGCTTTTTCAACTCCATACATATTTAATTTTTCTTAACGTAAGTGGACCATGCTTACCACATTTGTATGCCACAAACAATCTAAGATGGATTATGACTCGAAGACATAACTTTCAACGAGGGCTTTAAGTGGTAACTGTCCCACATTTGAGTGTTGTATGAAAGACCCTCCAGAACATTCTCATCGAGCAGTCTAACTGTCGTTGAGAGTATATATATAGTGGTAGCTGTCCCACATTTGAGTATCGTATGAAAAAAATCCAGAACATTCTCACCGGCCAGTCTTGTCGTTACGAGTGACTTCATACATGCTATCTTAATTACCAACGAGTCTCGTCGTTTCTGAAAGCAGTGACAGAAACGAAGGCCATCATTTATTTCAAATCGGAACTCAGCAGCTCACTAGTTGCGCACATCACCATTTTGCCACTATTCGTGTTATACTTGATTATGAATTCATATTATACATTAGACATATTCTAATTAGATCAAAATAAGAGCATGTGAAAGAGAACATGTGAGTTTCTTTTAGTAAAGCATATATAAACACACACAAATGCCAGCTCATTTTTTTTAATGAAATGTATACAAAAAAATAATAATAATTTTGCTATGCTGAATAGCTTCTCCAATTTAAAATAGATATCAAACTATTTAGAATCCTAGTAAATTCAGAAGTAAATACACATGTCGTAAAAAAAAATATTATCAAAGAGCAAAAACCGTATTGCTTTTTTTTCTCTGACGTATAAAAATATGTGGACAAAAGAATATGAAGGATTCTGGAGCCGGATAAAAACCCTTCATAAAAATGGAACTCGATTTCTGTTTGCTTTACACATTTCTCCGTTATATATCGTGACTTCCAAACAGCTGTCTAAAAATTGGACTTCAGATGACGTCAGTGTCACGTTTCGTATTGACATACCTTATCAAGGGGAAAACATTTCGAGTAAAAGTGGTTCAGATCTTATAAAGCCGCTATTTCAGATAAAATACTGACTAAACATTTTTTTAACTTTTAAGGGAAATTGTAAGATAGCAGTTCACTTAAAATCCCATATTTGGTTAATGTATATATGGATATACTTTTATATATACATTTTTGAATGAATTTTTGTAAATAAACCTTTCTATTTTCTTATATGCATAAATTTTTCACTTTTTGTTTATCATATATATATGTGTGTGTGTGTGTGTGTGTACGTAAAGAATTAATGGAGAAATAAATAACAATTCAACTTGAAACGTCAATTAATAATACAATAATTAATTTTTATTATATAGAAATGCACGATTTCGAATTATTTTAAAATTATTTTGAAAAATTACGTTTGCAAAAATATTTAAAATAATATTTTTGTCATAAAAATTGTTCCTGTAATTATAGTCGTCTCACTAACTTTATACAAAAAATACTAAGTGAAATTAAAATTACTTTGTTATTACGAACAAAAATTAACCGATCCTTAATTATTAAAGAGGTAGTTTTGTAATTATTTCTTCTTAAAATGGGTTTAAAAAACTGTTACATTCGAAGAACTTCACCACTGGTAACTTTTTTTTAAAGGCATTCTCACATTTTGAGCATATTTATCTGTTCATTAATAGAGAATTAATAGAGAATTATTTAATAAACAACAATGTAACCCTGTAAGTTATTAAGTCAATTAAATAACATAATAATAATAATTTTTTTTTATATAGAAATACAAGATTTCGAATTTTTTAAAATTATTTTAGTTTTACTGAAAAATTGGATTTGCAAAAACATTTACAATAGTATTTTTGTAATATTTAATTGTTCCTGCAATTATAGTCTTCTGACTAAATTTATGCAAAGCGAAACTACAAAGTTAAATTAAAAATTACTTTGTTTTTAAGAAGAAAATTTAACTTTAAACAGGCAACTTAACTTTAAAAAGGTAGTTTTATAATTATCCTTTTTAAAATGTGTTAAAAAATTTGCTATATTCAAAGAACTTCACCACTTTTAATTTTTGATTTTCATTATTAAAAGGCATTTCCACAGTCTGAGTATACCTGTTCTTTACAATTTTCATAAATGTGAGTAAATTGCTTTAAAATTTTTTCTTAAGAGTTGTTTTTTTAATGGGGAGCTGTATTTTGTAACACCCTTTACATTTTTTACAAAGCACTTATTATATACAATAAAATATTATCAGTTGCAAAGCACTATTACTAGACATAACTGTTTGCAAAGCCCTACTATTTGACACAACTGTTTGCAAAGCCCTGTTATTTCACAAAATAATATATTAACATTTTACGCACAATAAAAATTATTAGTGCTAACATATGACTTGTTGTTTTATTTATTTATTTTTTTATATTTTGTAGGAAAATGATAAATTAAACTAATTTTCACAATGTTTCTTTTGTTTTTAATTCATGTTAGAAAAATTTTATTTAAAAAAAATTAAAAGCCACTTATGAATTTTAAATTCTAATATGAACCATTTACTTTTGCACTGGACCAAACTAATTAAAGATCGTGGTAGTATTGAAAATGCTCTACTCATGGCTCAGTGGTAACGTTCACCCCTGGTGAACATTAAGGCTGAGTTCGCTGGCAACATTGTTGTAGACACTATTTTAACCACGTGAAGACTCGATGACGTTTGTGATGTTCAGCATCTTGCCTCATTATTCAGACTACCTGGCGGAGGTTTTTTCCCATTCAATACGCAAGTGCGAGGCAGTTCCCCTTAAAATTCCTCCAGGAAGGCACTACCGTCCTTCTTCAGCGCCACAGAGCCAAGTCTGACTTCTACCTACGAGCGTTCCATCACAACTGAAGCTGCCCGTTTCCCTCCATCCATGAGTAAACTACTCATGGGATTTCCGTTCCAAGGGTCTATGGAATTTTCGCCAGACACTGAGGATTAGTCACAACAACAACGGTATTAGAAATAGAATGGCTGGACTTGTGAAATTGTCCACGTTGTTTCTTGAATTTCGAAGCAAATGTAAATTATTAAAAGAACATCAACAAGATTCAAGAAGACAGCAACTTTCGTTGATACCAAACAATTTATTAAATAGCAGTTAGCCATTATATTACAAGAACATCACCCAAATTCATTAGCCACATGAAGAAGCCGACGACCAATAACATGAGTCCATGAAGCCGCAGTTAGCTGCGATATTACAAGAACATCAACCAAATTAACTAGTTACAGGAATTAAACCAATAATCACTAATGATTCAAATGATTTCACTAGCTATAATAAAAAATTCTTAGTAGAATGAATTGTCTTTTTATTTTATAAATGGCCTGTATTTTGTAACATATTTTGCATTGTTTTCAAAGCTCTTTTATTATACACAATAAAATATATCAGTGGCAAAGCACTGTTATTACAAGCAAACTGTTAGCACTGTTATTATAAAATATATATATATATATATATATAATAATATATATATATATAAGATCCTGGTAAGGAACAAATGTTCCAGCCGAAATAACAAGCAAATTTATACAAATATTAGTATTTACTTCTCTCTGCACAACATAGACGGCCTACTATGAACAGCTAAAGACAGGAAAAACAATTAACTTTGGTTAAAGGTGTTAATTGTTAATACTAATAAAAATTAAATGTTCATTTTAAAGTCTATTAATTTTGTTGTGTGTTGTTTTTGTTTGCTGTGTACCAGTTTATAATTTTGAATTTTAAACATGTTTTATTTTCAAATTCAAGAACAGAAATTTGTTAGACTGTTCAATTTTAATTTTTATATACAGCTATTGTACATATTATTTTTTATGCTTGGAAATTGAAATTTGTAATTCAGTATTCTATATAACATTATTATGAATATATTTACTAATTCTATATAATAGTAAAATAAATTCATATAAATTATTACATTTATAAATTTTAAGGAACCCTGCTTAAGAACCGATATACCATCAGGAACATTCGCCAGTTCAAGTCATTTCATATTTAATTTTTTTTAACACTGGCGGACCAAATGTTCCTCTTTTGCATGCCAGAAATAACCGATGATAGGATAAGAGGCGAGGACACAGTTTTCTGCATGGGTGTTTAGTGGTAACTGCTCCACATTTGCGTGTCGTATGAAAGACAATCCAAAATTGTCTTACTGGGCAGTCTGACTGTCTTTGCGAGTTATTTCATACACGTTATCTAAACTGGCAACGAGTCTCCTCGTTTTTTATAGCAGGGACTGAAACGAACGCCACCATTTCTCTCAAATCGGAGCTCACCCGCTCACTAGCTGCTCACGTCACCATTGTGCCCCAATTCGGGCTATACTTGATTATGAATTCATATTAAACTCTACACTTATACGAGTATTAATTATAGCCAAATAACAGCAAGTTTTTTTAGTAAAACATGCATAAATAAACCCAAATGCTAGCTTGACGTTTTAATGGAAACGTACACAAAAATTAATAATAATGAATAGAAATATAAATGAATAGATTCTTCTGTTTAAAATAGCTATCAAACTATGTACTATCAAACTATGTACTAACCGTATTGACCTTGTAAATTCAGAAGTAAATACTACTAAGGAAATACACATGTCATAAAAAAAATATTATCTAAGAGCAAAAACCGTATTGACTTTTTTTCTCTGACATATACATATTACTCTGACGTATATACGTATATACGTTTGACGTGACGTATTTTTACTCTGACGTATATATGTGGACAAAAGAATATGAAGGATTCTGGAGCCGGATAAAAACCCTTCATAAAAATGGAACTCGATTTCTGTTTACTTTACACATTTCTCCGTTATACACTGAAGTGACAAAATCATGGGATAGTAATATGCAAATTTTCAGATGGCAGTAGCATCGCGTCGAACAGGTATAAATGCGCAGTGCTTTCGCAGAGCTTTCATTTCTGTTCAAGTTATTCATGTGAAGAGGTTTTGACGTGATGATGACCGCACGACGGGAATTAACAGACTTTGAACGCGGAATGTTAGTTGGAGCTAGACGCATGGGTCATGCCATTTCGGAAATCGTTAGGGAATTCAACATTCCCAGATCCACTGTGGCAAGAGTGTGCCGAGAGTATGAAATTTCAGGCATAACATCCCACCGTGGACAGCGCAGTGGTCGACCACCTGCACTTAACGACCGAGACCGGCGACGTCTGCAAAGAGTCGTAAATTCTAACACACAAGCAACACTGCGTCAAATAACCGCAGAAATCAATGTGGGACGTACAAGGGATTTGTCTGTTAGAACTGTGCGGAGAAATTTGGCTTTCTTGGGCTATTCCAGCAGAAGACCGACTCGAGTGCCTTTACTGACAGAACGACATCGCTTGCAGCGACTCTCGTGGGCACGTGAGCATATCGGTTGGTCCCTAGATGAATGGAAAACCGTGGCCTGATCCGATGAGTCACGATTTCAGTTGGTAAGAGCTGATGGTAGGGTTCGAGTGTGGCGCAGACCCCACGAAGCCCTGGACCCAAACTGTCAGCGAGGCACTGTTCAAGCTGGTGGTGGCTCCGTAATGGTGTGGGCTGTTTTTTCATGGCATGGACTTGGTCCTCTGGTGCGACTGGACCGAACATTGACTGGAAATGCTTATGTTCAGCTACTTGGAGATCACTTGCAGCCATTCATGGACTTCATGTACCCAAACAACGATGGGATTTTTATGGATGACAATGCGCCATGTCATCGGGCCACAACTGTTCGCGATTGGTTTGAAGAACATTCTGGACAATTCCAACTAATGATCTGGCCACCTAGATTGCCCGACATGAATCCCATCGAGCATTTATGAGACATCATCGAGAGGTCTGTTCGTGCCCAAAATCCTGCACCATCAACGCTTTCACAATTATGGACGTCTATCGAGACAGCATGGCTCAATATTCCTGCAGAAGACTTGTTGAGTCCATGCCACGTCGAGTTGCTGCACTTCGCCGGGCGAAAGGAGGGCCGACACGATATTAAGAGGTATCCCATGACTTTTGTCACTTCAATGTATATCGTTACTTCCAAACAGCTGTCTAAAAATTGGACTTCAGATGACGTCAGTGTCACGTTTCGTATTGACATACCTTATCAAGGGGAAAACAGTTTGAGTAAAAATGGTTCAAATCTTATAAAGCCTCTATTTCAGATAAAATATTGACTGCACTTTTTTAACTTCGAAGGCAAAAGCATTTAAGAATGCAGGGCATTTAAAATCCCATGTTTGGTTAACATATAAATGGATATACTTTTAACAAAATGTTTTGAATATGCTTTGAATAAACTGAATATACAATTATCCAGAAATAGTTTTTTGCATTTAGATTTCATTTTTAAATGCTGCAGAATTGAAATTCACATTAAATATTTTATTTTTGAATGAAAAATATTTTAAATGTTTTTAAACCTTGTTTAAAAATAAATTTTTAAAGTTGGTACAATTTTTTTAATAAACAACATTGGTAACATTTGCTGGCATCAAACCATGGTGTATTCTAATTTAAAAATCTTACGTTATTTTTATTCATGGAACAAAGTAATTAAATTTTTGAACTGGAGAAATTCTATATGAATCCAGAAAATCAAAATCGAACTAAAGTTGCAATTTATACTCCATGATAAATCCGTAGGTTCGTTCCGTAACCCGTAGGTTTGTTCAAATTCATCATTTGAACAAATAAAGGAGGATAGAAAAAAAACAGTTCTTGCAATGAGGATGTTTGATTTAATAGCGATGCCGAAATTGCGTAAAGTGTAACGAACCTCCTTAGATGCACCCTAGATGATGCTGAATATGCTTCATATGTGACTTGCATGAATGTAGGTAACAAGATGCCTACTCAAACTACAACAATGCTAATTTAATTAGATAATTTAAATATTATAATCCTGTATTAATAATGGGGTTTAAGTATTATAACCTTACGTGAACTTGTTGTAAAAGATATATCTTTAAAATATGTCCTATACTCACTGTAAACCATATTAATAAAAATGTAATACTATTTTTTGAAACTTAATAAATTTCTCTGAATTATTCGGTGATTGATTATTCTCAATGTGAAGGACACCAAATAACAGAAAATAATAGAAATAGCTTGAAAAAAAAATAAAATGAATGGAATACTTAGGTTTCCAATTTGTTGTATAATAAAAGCTTTAGTAAACATTGTTGATTAAAATATTGTAGATTAAAATTAAAAATAATTCGTGTAATTGAGCAAGTTATTTATTAAAATTTTTTTCTTCTCCCATGTAAAACCAATATTACACTTCCATTTTGTGTTATTAGCAGAAAAAAAAAAGATATAATTTGCCGAAATATAAAATGAAGCGAATATTTCGCTTTCCGATTTATTATGTACGTTAAAGCTTTAATAAACATTATTGATTAAAATATTTTAAATTAAAATTAAAAATAATTCATGTAATTGAACAAGTTATATATTAAAAATACATTCTTCTCTTAAGTAAAACTACTACTTCATTTCCATTCTTTAATTTCGTAAAATTAAAAAGAATAGAATTAGTTAAAATTGACATTTAAAAACAAGTCGATATATAAGTCTAATTTGAAAGGAAAGAAATGACAAACAATTTTTTTTAATTTATGTATTTATTACATAATAGCAAATGATATACAGATTCATACATTTTAAAAACGTAAATGATGAAATTTGATATGTACAATGAAAATATACAATTACATATGTTTCAAAAACGTAAAAAAATGAATGATCATATGTACAATGAATATACAGTAATGTATACGTTTTAAAAACCTAAAAGATATTTACAATGAATGATGATATTTACAATAGACGATGATATTTACAATGAAAGATGATATTTACAATGAAAGGTGATATTTACAATGAATAATGATATTTACAATAGACGATGATATTTACAATGAACGATGATATTTACAAAGAATAATGATATTTATTGATGAATGACAATATTTAAAATACATGAAAACACAAACTATAAACGCACATTAACATAAAATATATATAAAAAAAACATATAACATATAAACATAAAACATATAACACATAAACATTCAAACATAAAACATAAACATGACACATATATATATACATAAAGTTTGTTTTCCACATGAATGCTTTTATCAGTTCTGCTATTGTCTATTGTAATGGATGAAGGATTCTTTGTCTAATTTTTGTAACTATTAATGCAATTGTTTTTAATGACTAAATGTTTTTTAAAAGTGGTTTTCCGAACTGAACTACCATTGCTGGAGATACTTTAGATGATGGTGATGATTTACGAAGCGAATGGTAGGCCCTATAGTAGACTGTCGGTTTAAGGATGGTGTCTTCCAGATGGTATTGGTCGACAGTAGGATAGCACAGCAATTGATCGACAGTGGGCTTTCGCAATTCTATCGTTATTTCTGGAATTTCGCCGTGAGATGTTAAAAGGCTGCCCTGGGATTGGTCTCCTAACATGATGGTTGGTTTGAGACATGGACCTTTAAGTTCATATTGCTCAACTGTCGGATAGACGACCATTTCATCGATATTCAGTTTTCCGCAGTCAATTACGACAATTTGAATTATTTTGCTGTCTGCCGTTGTACTGTTTTTTTGTTCATTGGTGGAAAAGATGGTAGAATCCAGAAAGTTTAAAGCCCAAACCAGTGAGCATATTATGAGGCAGTCGAACGGTGACGCAATGAAGTAAATAATCAGGCCAAGCCAGGTTAGTAACATTTGAATATTATCCATTTTCAGATCATTCAAAAGCTAGCAAATGTGGACAAAAATATAGCGCAGTCAACTTTATCAATGTAAATTACATTCTAACTTCTTTTCATTATTGCACAATGCTTAACTAGTTTTAAACAATGCTCGCAACTTAACAAAGAAACAGACAGTTAAATAATTTTTCAAGAATATGAATTTTTTATTGTTCCAGGACACTTGCACTGTTGTAAATGGTGAGTGTTAAAAAAAAGTGTTTTATGAAAGTTCTGTTTGCGCATTTGAGTGGATTATAAGTTGTATTGCATATATGAAGGAAAAAAATACCTTTACAAATAGGAAACTAAATAAAACAGTGATAACACCATGAATTCAGATACTATGTTTTTAATACAGGGGGTTATAAAAAAAAATGGAAACACCTGTGAATTAAAGTGACATTTTTGAATACGCTTTGAAAGCATTAAAATATAATAATAGCTGCCAGTTTTTTTTAAAAATAGAAATGTATATATTCTGGTAGTATGTGGTAGCTTTATTGAAGTTTTTTAAGCCGTCGATTTATTTCGAACACGTCAAATATCGGATCTTTCATAAGACGCCAAATTGTAGGAGCCCGTCTAGTTGGAGCTAGTGTAACGGAAACATCCCAACTTTTAGGCGTTTCTAGAGGTACGGTGTCTAAAGTGATGACAACGTACACACAACGTGGCAAGACAAGCTCGGCAAAGCAAAATAGTGGACGGAAAGAGAAGCTCAGTGAAAGAGACCGAAGGGTATTGAAGAGGATTGTGATGTTTCAAAAGCAAACAACTGGAGCAAAAGTGACCGCAGAGCTCAATCAACATCTGAATTTTCCAATGTCAATCATTACAGTTAAAAGGCACCTTCATAAACAGGACATTTACACCAGAGCAGCAATTCCCAAGCCACTTATAACAGATGTTAATACCAAACGTCGTCTACAGTGGTGCCACTCTCACGAAACTTGGTCGATTGATAAGTGGAAGAAAGTAATATGGTCTGACGAATCGTCTTTCACACCCTTCCCTACGAGAGGAAGGGTTTACGTTTGAAAGACACCTGCATAAGCATATGATCGTGATTGTCTCCTTCCAACTGTCAAGCATGGAAGTGGATCTGTCATGATATGGGGGATCACGATTTGATGAACACGAAGATGAAGTTAAACATCTACCTTGGCCCTACAGTCACCCGACCTGAATATCATTGAGCCATTATGGTCTATTTTAGAGCGTTCAATACGGAATAGATATTCTCCAGTAGTATCTCTCCCAGAACTTTTTCAATATCTCCATGAAGAATGGTACAATATTCCTCTAAACACTATTCAGCACTGGTATGAATCGTTTTCGAGGCGAATCCAAGCTGTATTACATGCCAAAGGCTGTCCTACCCCAGACTAATAAAGTATTCTTTATAAATCTATGGTATTTCTATTATTTTGATAACCCCCTGTATGTTTCTAGTTTCCATTTCATTTCATACAGAATTTAAGCCTATTGCATACTTTAGCGCTAATTTGAAGAACATTTTCCGAATAGTGTCTTTGTAAAATTTCAATGAATAGAAACCTCATAATCGAAAATATTCTGATCTCTTCTTAATGTTTTGAAATCAATTTAAACCTATATATAAATATAGTAATGTATATTTCTTCGCATATTTATATATTATATCTACGCGCAAACACTTATATATTATAGGTATAATCATTTGACAAATCTTCATTTATAGTGTCATATTTACTCTAAAATATTGTATTCTGAGTTCCCTATAATTTGAGAGTTGGTGCTTGGGTAACAATTGCACAATAACTCTTACTCCTGAACATATTAGCTACCATTGGGCCACTAATAGGAATTTGTGTATTTATTAGAAACTTATAATAGCTGCTCTTGCATGGAAATAATTTAAAATGTTCAATAATAAATTACATACGCTTTAAATTTGAGAGGAAATTGAAATCTATATATCTATAAATACATACCTCGTGGGTCACTTACATATACCTCGAACAACCCAACGATGGGCTTTTGCAAGAATTCTTTGGTGTAGCTCCCTCAAATTTATGTTCCATATGAAGAATAGTCGGATATACCCAATATTGTAGTACACGCTATCATAAGATATACATATGGTATCTCCTTCCTGATAAATAAACTCTTCATATGTTACCAGTCCTGTATAAGCTGGTCTATAAATAGCTGTTCAAGATCAAATTTTGTAGAAGGTTTTTTTTTTACTATGTAAAGGATGTATTAATATAGGATGTATTAATATGCAAAAGGAGCAAAAAGATGTATTAATATAAATAATTTTTATAGATAAAGGAAATAAATTTTAAAGTATAGTATTTCACATATAAACAAAAAGATATAAAAGAGCAAAAAAAAAATTTTTTTTTGAAATGTATTAAAATTCCTAAAAGTTAAAAATTAAATGAAAAAAGTTAAGTTTTAAATAATAATAATTAAAATTTTAAAATTAAAAATTAAATTTTAATTAATTAATTTTTTAAAATTAATTTAAATTATTTTTAAATAATTAAAATTTTAAGTTTTTAGATTAAAAAGCATGCACACATTTTTTTAACACATATTTAACATTTTTTGTTTTATTAGCAGTGGGCCACGTATTCCACTTGTATATGCCACGAAAAAAACCACCCACTAGTGATAAATGGGGGCTAGGGGAATTTCAAGCGTAGCTTCTACGCGTTTGCGAAAACCTGGACATTTTCACCATCTCTTTTGCTGAAAACCCGAATGAATAATTTTTACCTTTTTTTTTTTTTATGGATACACGGATAATTCTCATCATCTTTTATGTTGAAAACCCGGATATCTCTCATCATTATTAGGATGGAAACCGGGACAACTCTAACCAGCAATTTGACTACAGAAGCGAGTTGCTTTCCACATCTTGACGCAATCACCATTAAGTCTCCTTGAATCCGATGGCTAGAGCTCTGGCCGTTGGTACTGAAGGCTTCAGGTTCAAATCCTGGCGGTGGCATCGGTGTTTGTTGGTGGTTCGGAATCCCCGTTAAACTGTAGGTTACGGTCTATTTAGCCTAAAGTGTGCACAAGATGATCGTAGAGCGACAAGCCAAACCAAACCTTGAATCCGAAAACAGTGGCCTACAGAAAGCGGATTTGAAAATGCGCCATTAGCTATTCCCATTAGTACAGCGCCATGAGAAGAGTTATAATTATTGCAAAAATAAAGGTTTTAAGTTTACTATAAAGGCCTCTAACGTTTTAAGTTTTAACAGAGCTTCACCAGGAGGAATAATAAATAAAAACATCTTCAATTACTCTACGAAGAAATATGCTCTACAAGCTGGAGGTTTTTTTTGGTGGTATTCAAGGACGAAATAATGATAAATGCTGCTTCTTTGATCCAGATGATCCAGATGCTCATGTATGCCAAATCATGGTACCTCAAGGTTCAGGACCATATACAACTATGATTATATGATCAATCACTTATCATTGTCATACTTAAATTGGAAAGGTTTTTTCATGTGATCCATGAAGGACACCAACCTCATATCAGCTAAATATTCTTTAGATAGTTGGAAAAAGTAAAAGAATATTAAATATCAATAGTACAGAAAAAAATATAAGAATCGAACTGAATTTGTTTTAATTTAACCAGTTTTTTCAAAGGAGAATTCCTTAAAGCACAAGTAATTTTCTTTACTGTTAGAGTTTTCTATTAATAAAATTTTACTAAATAGGACTTTAAGTTTAATTTTGTATAAATTAATTGTTAGAGGCATAGTATTAATTATATTTAATTATTTAAAATATATCGTATGAAAGTATGATGTATTAGAAGAATATTTGATTTCCCACGGTTTTCAAATTTTTAAATCCTCAATTTATATACTTCGAGAAATATAAGACCGTTTTAAAACGATTTAGATCTTAAGCCGATAAGCTTCGAGATAAGCCGAAATTTATATACACTGAGTAATGCAAAACTATTATAAGATTATTTGAAACTTAACCGAGAGTATTAAATAAAATTTTCATCAGATAGTCTGGTTAAATGTTCCTGATTTTTGAAAAATTCAAATCATTCAAATTCAAATCGCACAAATTTAGAAAGAAAATGACCTTTCTATAATTGAAATAAATGATTATTATTGCGATGTACGTCATCAGTCTTCATTTATACAACGCTCCTTATAATAATGTTAAGCGATATAGAATTCGATGGATTTCTGCTGTAGCGAAACCTATTTCGAAATTTGATAAGCGAAAAAGAACCAAAGTCCTCTCTTCATTAGCTGATATCAGTAAGTTAAAGATAGGAAAATCCCTAGTTGAAAATACCGAAGGGAAAAAATACCGAAATGAAATAACTGAAGGTGTTTCTTCAAAATTGTGGTAAAGGTTTGGAGTGGTTTTTTACTCTTAATACATCCTTGGTACCACTAAGTATGTTATAAAATTGATGACCAAGTGGTTGGTGACCGCTGGTCAAGATGTCTCATAGTTTGAAACAATAATAATAATTTTTAATATTCAACTTTATTAATAATTATTGCATTCAATTAACTTTTTTATACATTAAAAATTAAATAAAGACTCTAAAATTTTGGTAAATAATACTACTTATATAATAATCGTTCTGAAATATTCAATCATTTTTTCTAACACCACAACGTAAGTAAGTTTGTATTATTACGTCAAAAAATATTTCAATTATGAACCTTAATTTCGCTGAATATTCAAATACTTATGTGATTTTAACACTTGTTTCATGAAAATCCAAAGATAAAATATAAAATTAAGTACAAGTTCATATACTCTTTTTTTCCATGAACTGTAAACGTATATTTACTCCCATTTATGAACACTTCTTCATTGAAAAGGTAAAAAAAATATTACAAGTTGATATTTTATAAAGAAATTTTTTTTTATAGTTTCAGAGTTCAACTATATGACAACAAGAGCTCTTGAATATTTAGCACGTTATTTGAATGAGTTTTCCAGAGAAAATATCCAGCGACTGTCAAATATTTCTCATGAATTTTTGTTGAGGAAATTCAATGAGTCTCGAATACTTTACTACTTTGAAATATCCAATATTTTCCAGAAGCATGCCTTTTTTTTTGTCATAGAATAGCAATGGTATACATTACCATTCAATATGACATTTTTTTCCTATCATTATATTACATTCAAAAAAATCCTAACGACATCTTTTTAATAATTTAATTCACCTGGATGTTACATAGTATTTTTAATAGATAAATATAATGTCACCAGTTACAATAATGCATATGTAATCTTTTTGTTTTTATTATGTTTAATAATTACATTATAGGGCAGTTCTCTTGTATAGCCATTAAAATGAGAAAAAAAATCCAAAAGAGGTTTGCAGAAATGTTAAAAAAATTTGTATTTCACAACTTGAAATTCCGAAATTATGATAAACTGATTGAATCTTTACAACTAATAATGTTATGTGTTTTGATTGTAGCCGCCAAAGCGAACATAATGATTCGCAGATGAATCCAAATTAGTAATTAAATAAACTAGAGTAAAGGCTCGTTCCCACCGAGGCGAGAGACGTGAAGATGCAAGAGGCAAGCGACCAAATTTTTTCGACCCCTTCACAGCGAAACGTCAGAAATAGCATTACGCCTAGTGAAAAGTTGGGCAACTCCAAGCGGAGGACTGCAAACCGGTTTCAGGCGACCGCGGTGAGGTCAAATTTTGGTCGCTTGCATCTTGTCGCCTTGGTGAGCACGAGCCTTTAAGAACATATAATACAGACAAATGCCTAAATAATAGAAAATGACGTGTTATTATTCTTGTGGCTATTAAACTTCCTCTTGCAGTAACCAATGTTCTTACTAAATTATGCTTCATGGAATAAATACTGTTATTGGTCGTTGGTGTATTCAAGTAGCTAAAGAATTTGGATAATATTTCTTGTATTATCATGATTATATTCTGCTTAATAGATTAACTATGGTTATTGGCTAACGGTTTATTTATATCACTAATGAATTCTGTCGATGTTCTTGTAATATCGTGATTAATTATGATGCATTTATTAAATGCAATTATTAGTCGTTGGTTTATTCAAGTGTCTAATGATTTTGTGTGGTTTCCTTGTATTATTATTAAATTCTGCTTTCATATAGTTATTGGCATATCACTACGTATTATTCATGTCACTAATGAATTCTGGCGATTTTCTTGTAATATCAGGATTACATTATGCTTCATGGATAGTAAGGTTATTGGACATTGGCTTATTCATATCACTAAAGAATACTAGCGATGTTCTTGAAATATTATGGCTAAATTATGATTATTGAATTGAGCTCGGTTATTGGTCGTTGGATTATTCATGTGTTTAATGAATATAGGTGAATAATGGCTAACTTCACAAAGTAATGGGATCGTTTAACTGTGCTGTATTCTGTGACTAAAGAATATTATTGATGCTCTTGTTTTGTAATGACTAACATTTGATTCGAGACATAAGAAACAACGTGAACTATTCCACAAGTCAAATAATACTGTTTTATTAGATTTTATGATTTGTGGTATTTTCTATATAATCATTATATTTCAAAGTTGTTTTTATTTCAGTGAAACGAACATGCTTCCATATTATAAAATTAAATTTCAAAATAGATTTCAGACTTTTTTAGAATTTCTGAACTCAGATTTAAAAAAAAGAGGCCATATTGAAAATTCGTTTAATCCATCAGTTTTCTACAAAAGGCATCGATAATGAAGACAAAGATACATTGGCATTCGTAATACTTTACTGGGATTATTAACATTGCATTGCACTTCTACCTACGGGTACTTTTACAATCTATAAGTTACTGCCCACAAAATAGAATTAACAAATCCTAGAACATAACGAAAAAATTTAAACAAATTTTACCACATTTGTAAAGAATAAAAATGTATTAAATGTACAAAATAACTAATCAATAAAACTTTCAGTTTTTTCAAAAATTTATATTTGTTCTTAATAATATTACACGAATAATGTTTCTGCAGAAATATGTGTTTATGTACTTTCTCAGAAAGTCAAAAAGAGTTAAAAATATTCAAGTCTTGTATTATTAATAACTATAACTATCAGTTGCATAGCATATTCACAACCGTTGCACCTTATCCTCAGTGTCCTGCTGTGCGAGACGGACTTCGCATGAGTAAGTTACTCGTATATGTATGGAAAGGTGCTGCTTTAGTTGTAATGGAGAACCCGTAGGTAGAAGTCTGACTGCGCCCCGTGTCGCGCTGAAGAGAGAGAGAGAGAGAGAGAGCAGTGCCTTCCGAGTTCCGAGTTTTAGAGAAATTAATGTGATTTGAGTCCATTGGTGATAGCTGTTATGACGTTGAGTAGAATTAACCTTGAGTTTTCAAGAGTTTTTTTCTTATTTTCTCATATTTTTTATGAGCGGTAGATCGAACAAATATAAAGATTAGGCTTAATTTACATTTCGAAAAGATTAAATCTTGAAGAAAGACCATTTCTATGAAAATAGATGCAAAATTAGCAAAACGTTTATTATCAGTATTATTATCAGATGTTACAACAGGCTAATGGAAAGACATGTTTTTGTTGGTGTCAATGCTATGAATGGTAACATCGTTTTAAATAGAAAAAAAAAAATCCTCCAAAAATGATCTGAAAACTGGTTGCTGTTTCTTGTCAATAGATGAATTTTAAGTTGAGAAGTGCTGTATTTGATACGTGCCATTCAACGTTTAATTAACAGTGAAATTGAGGAAGGTATAAGCATAAGGAAAATTTTAATGTCACTCAATTTTACCAGCAAATTTGCAAATGCATAACTTAACGAAAAATTTCTCGTCTTTTCCTTAAAATACAGTAAAAAAAGTTCATGGGAATAAGACTCCTTGAAGCCCGAAATTATAAATTAATTTTGTAAAATTAATCCTAGCAACATTCGCATTACACGCAGACATTTATGATAATAAAGGTTCATATGAAAATAAAAATAAAGTTTAAAAGGATTCTGTTGATAAACACAAACGTTGTGGCTCTGCTATGAATGTGGGTGCCTCATATTGACAGGACTGTATTGACAGTCTGGCTGGTAATTGGAAGTTGATGCTGAATTTTGCCATATGACTCGTAAATAAGGGGTGCTTATTTCTGAAAGTAAATTCGTAATGGAGACACTTCAACTACTCGTCGATAGACGGATAGAGAGTCCCTGATGTATAAAAAACATTGACTTGAGATTGAATTTATTTTAATCTGTTACTATTGGTATGTAATAATCAGCATATATTTTGCATTGATATTTGATTTTCAAATGCTGCAGAATAGAAATTTATATTAATTTTTTTGTTTTTCAATTGCAATTATTTAAAATATTCTTACACTTGGTTTAAAAACAAAAGTTTTAAATTTAGGTTGGTTTTTTTTATAAAAATCATTGGTAAACGTTTGCAGGCCTCAAAACATGTTACATTGCATTTTAATTATTTCGACATTAATTTTCTTTACGTGAACCCAAATTAATTGGTTTCCGAACTGGAGGATAAAGAATCGTTATGAATTACGGCAAACGAAGCCAAACTATGTATCTCATCATCATCATCATCACCACCATGATCATCAGTGGCGCAACAGCCCCATAGAAGGACAAAGCCGTCAGCCTACTGGCAGAATTCTAGACAGGAGATGTTAACTTTTTACGAGGTAGGGTTATCAGTTCTATGCCCAACGCTCTACGATCTATTAGACCGGGACCTACTATTTAAAGTTGATTCCGAACCACTACAAACATCCATGACAACGTTGGGACTCGAACCGAAACCTGTGGCACCGAGCACCAGAACGCTAGTCACTCGGCCAATCAGGCCCACTAATGTATATACCATAATAAATCTGCAGTCCGATCTTGTTATCAGAGAGGGATATGATAAATCTATAGACAGGAAAGCCCTCCATTAGGAATGGGAAAGAAGATGAAAGCACATCAGATGCTGTCGTAAGAACGTTCGTTTTAAATTGTGATGGTAAAATTGAGATGTGTAAAGAACCTCCTCCATGTTAAGATGACTTCATTTAACACTGTTTAGTTTAGAGCGTAAACGTATCGTCCCTGCATTAAAGGGAGTCTTACTGTACCATATTTTAGAAACTTAGTATAATCTTACTAAATTATTTGGTGTGCAAATTTTCTCAAATTGAAAAACACGATCTAACTAAAAATATTTAAAACAATTTTTTCAAATGCAATTTAAGGTGAACCGAATACTTTGGCATCAGTATTATTGCAATGTAAAAGCTTTAGTAAGCATCATCGCAAAATATTTTAAATTAAAATTTAAAAAAATTGTCAAACTGTGAGCAAGTTATTTATTGAAATTACTTTGTTCTCTTAAATAAAATCTCTATTCCACTTCCACTCTGTGTAATTTGATTTGTAAAATTAAATAAAAAAAAAAAAAAAAAGTCTATTAAAGTCATTTAAAAACAAGTCTATATATAAATCTAATTTGAAAGAAAAAAAAGACAAACAAAATTATTTTAAAATATGTATTTATTACATAACATAAAATTATATACAGATTCATACATTTCAAAAATGTAAGTAATGGAAATTGGTATGTACAAGGAATATATACAAATATATACGGTTTAAAAGCGCAAAAAACGAATGATGATATGTACAATGAATATATACAATTACATACGTTTCAAAAACGTAAATGATATGTACAATGAATCATGATATTTACAATGAATGATGATATTTACAATGAATGATGATATTTACAATGAACGATGATATTTACAATGAAAAACAACATTTAAAATAAATAAACACATAAAGTATAACATATAAAAAAAACATATAAAAACATAAACTTGAAACATATAACATAAAACATAAACACAAAACTACATAAATACTCAAACATAAAAACATGAAACATTTAACAAATATGATAAAAGTTTTTTTTCCACATTAAACTTCTGTTTCGAGTTTTTGTTCTCTATGGTATTTGATGTGGGATGTAGGTTTTCTATTGTTGACTATTGAATGAGGCATTTTTTCTGTAACTATTGCTGCAATTTGTTCTCAATGGCAAAATAAATTTTTTAATATTGTTTTCCGAACTGTATTAGTATTGTTGGATTTACTTCAAATGGCAGTGTTGATTTATGGATGGTAGAATGGTAGGCTCGGTAGTAGACGGTTGGTTTAATAATTTTGTCTTTCAGGTGATATTGTTCCACTGTTGGGTAGCAAAGTAATTGATCAATGGTGGGTTTTCTAAGTTCTATTGTAACTGATGCAATTTCTTCATTAGATGTTAAAAGGCTGCTTTGAGATTGGCTTTGTTCGAAATTGACGATTGGTTTGAGAAAATTATCTCCAAGTTCATATTGTTCAGTAGTTGGCTGGACGATCATTTCATCTATGGTTAAAGTTTCTGGATTGGTTATTACAATATGGATTATTTTACTTGGCGTCTGTTTATTATTTTTTTGTTTGATGGAGCCAAAAAAGATATAGTCCAGAATAGTGCAAACCAGTGTTAGTGAACAGATTAGAAGGAAGCTCAGAGGTGAAAAAATGCAGCAAACTATTAGGAACAGCCATGCCAATATTATATTATCTTTATTATTCATTTTGTTGCGGTATTCTATTGTCAAGAAGCTGAAAAATGTGGACAGGAAATTCAACATTGTCAACATTATGAATATAAAATACATTCTAAATTTGTTCATTATTGCTCTTTACAAGCTTACAAATTTAAACAATACTAGCCACTTTAACAGTAAAATATTTTGTTGTACTTTTTAAAACAATGATTGAATATTCATTGTCACAGTGTTCTAAAATTCTGCTTATATAAAAGACAGATCATAATATATATTTATTTAAAGGGATAGCTTGGCTGCGAATCCCTGCGTGCTACACTTGGAAGTGTCTACACAAAATTATAAGTGTGTAGTGCTTGCAAGCTACTCGTTACACCATGGGCATTGATGAATTTTTTACAAATCTTGTGGATTTGGGGGATTCAAGATGTCTGGCATTTTGAAACAATAAAAGCATCTTTAACGTTTTATGTGAAAAAATTAATTTCTGTTAATAAATTATATTATTCAGAAACAGTGCACTATAGAAAATGTTAAAATTTTTTTAATAATTGTAAGACGTTATTAAACTTGAATTATTACACAAAAATATTCCCTATATTTCTGAAAATTTTCATGTACAAAGAAATGATTTTCTGTTTTAAGAGAGAGGGGAAAACAATCGATAAATATAAATTTAAATATATATACATAAATATTTATTTATCAATTGTAAATGCACATGTACTGAGATTTCTTCTTTGAAATAGTGAAAGATATTAGACGCTAACATGTTTTAGAAAAATGATTTTTCAAAAGTTTCAGAGTTGAAATATCTAAATACAAAAGAACTTGATTTTTTCGTATGTTATTTGAATTAATTTTTCAGAGAACCCAACAATTTTTCATAGAATCCAACAACTTCAATAATCTAACAACTGCCAGTTGTTATATAGTATGAATTACTGAGAAATGAATAAGTATGAATTTTGAGAGTTACTGAGTGAATTCCGAATATCTTCCTATATTGAAACTTAAAATGTTTTCAGAAGTCTTATGCATTTTATGAAGGGAAAGAAATAGCACATACTAAGAAAAAATATTTTCTATGTATTCTTAGCAAGTTATTTTACTCATAAAAACGAGAATGATATCTTATTAACAAATTAATTTATCTGGTTTTAACATGACATTCGTAATAGGTAAATTATTTAATCTTATTAAGGATATGGATGCATCTGTATATGTTTGATTTTTATCATGTGTCATATGATAATTCCTAGTATGAATTATCTGAAGTTGTAATAATGTATATACAGTGTGACAAAGAATTTCTTAGAGGCAGGGTTTAAAAATTAAATAAAACAAGTAATTCAATTTTTTTAAATTTTTTATCTAACTAATGTCCTTTCGCTTCAATACATTTGATAATAACGACTCGAATGTCTGTTCGAGTTCCCTTTATGGCATGGCATCTAAAGTACGCGTCAAACATGTTTGTATAGTCACATTGTCATTAATTTGGTTTGGTTCGTCGCTCTACGGTCATCATGTGCACAATTAGGCTAAGCAAACCGGGATCTACAGTTTAAAGTGGATTCTGAACAATTACAAGCATTCATGGTACCCTCCGGAACTCGAACCCTGTGGTACCGAGCGCCAGAGCGCTAGCCACACGGAAGTCAATCTGAAATATAATACTATAAGATGTCTTCAACAAAATTTAACCTTAATATTGCCAACCTTAATAACAAATCACATAAAAAGAGTTTCTTTTGCATTCACCCTCATTAGTCTTTTCTAACATTTTAAATTCTAGTTGTATCTCGTCAGCTCCAATCTATTAATCTTACACACCATCTATGAAACTAAGTAGAAAGGCCTATTCTGGCATTGCTACTCAAGGGATAGTATCAAATATGACGAAATTTAGGATGGGTTGGAGCATCGTCGCCAAGACAGAAAAGAAAAAGTCATGCCAGAGTTGATCGACCGTGAAATTGACGTCGAATGCACTTTTTGACTGTCATGAGTTCATTAAATTATGTCAAACAGTCACAGAACAATTTTACTTGAATTTTATGAGGCGTTTGAGAGGAGCAGTGCTACAAAGGAGACCTGAAGTTTTGACAAACAGATTTGGATACTTCATCATGATAGTCATGATGAAGCAACTGGCAACCAAACATTTCATTATGAGTATCTGCGAATTTTTTCGACAAAGCGCACGACAATTGTCATCATGTAGTCTCCATATTCTACAAATTTGATAATTGATTTAATTTTTTTTTATTTAAAGTTTGAATCCACTATGAAGAGTAAACTGCTTTAAGCTGAAGAAAGATCGAAAAATGGATTTTTAGAAGGTATTCCAACAAGGAAGAACACGTAGAGAGCTGTACATGAATAGCAATGAAAAGTATTTTGGAAGAAATAATTCTTACGGAAATGCAATTTTATCAATTATTGACTTATTTTAAGAAAAGGTTTTTTTTTTTTGCTGCAGATCTTCATATTTTAAATTAGAAAAGATTTAAAGAAAAATTAGAAAAGAATTTAAAAGTAAAATTTACCAGATAAAATTTTTTTGTAGTTTAATTTCAATCTCTAGCTAATCGAAGATTTTACTTACGCATGTTACACACCGGCACCGAAGGAATAGGAGTGAGGGACAAAGCCTTCTGGGTAACTTCCACCTTGTATCGTACGGGAAAAAACATAAAAAACTCTCATCAGGTAGCTTACCTATCGATGCCAAATTCTAAACATACGCAATCGCAATCGTAATCGTCATCGAGTCTCCTCTTGTCCGAGAGCAATACCAGCGGATTCGAATCTGAATTCTCCTTCATGCTAGCTGATGATGCTGCTATTAGACCACCATCGGGCTTGGTCATTCCTTTAATTTTATATTTAAAAAAAAATTTAAATTATACTTTTTAAAAAATTTTTGCAATCAAAAGAATTATTATCATTCAATTACATTTCGAAGTCTTTTTAATTTAAAAAAAATGAAATACCACTGTGTCCAAAAAGTAAGTACAATTTCCAATTTAAAATTTCCAGGGATTAAGGAATTTCTATTTTTTTTTCTTTCGTAGGTTGACATCCTTGACATCTGTGTGAAATTTGACATCAAAATATTCATTAGTGTTTGAGTTACGCTTATCTGAATGAATTGCATTAGACTTTGTTTGCGGAAACCTATAGAATGTTGCAGAAGGCATTCGGTGAGCATTCCTATATCGAAAAGAAATGTTTAGAAGTGATATAAACAGTTGAAAGAAGGCAGAGAACGCATTGAAGACGAAGAGCCCTCTGGTCGCCCATCCACTTCAACCGACGAAGCTCACGTCCAAACAATTAAAGATTTGGTGCTTGCAAACCGTCGATTTACAATGAGACCTTGCTAATGATGTTGAAATTTCAAAAGGATCGGTCAATTTTGGGCCTCAAATGCGTCAAATCTCGATTGGTACCAATACTCGATTTTTCGGCAAAAATGAAACCCATATCGCTTCACAACCAACGTATTCACGCCTTGCGACTTCAGTCTATTCCCTAAACTCAAAAGACCACTCCAGGATCACCGTTTTGAGTCGATTGAAGAGATTCAACGTGAATCGCCGCGCGCTTTGAAGACCATCCCTGCCGATGACTTTTTGGCATGCATTGAGGATTGGAAAAAACGTGTCCGGAGGGGTTTACTTTGAAGGCGATTAAATAAATTTGGAAGAATAAATAAATTTTTTGTAAAAAAAATAATTGGTCTCACTTTTTGTGTACAGTAGTATTGAATATTTAAGATGAATTATTGAAATGCCAAATTTATGGTATAGGATCATCTGAAAGCTATTAAATTAATTTTGAATTTATCTTTTTTTTAAATCTGTTATTAATTTTTAAGGAGGATTCTATTTGGCTACCTATATTTCTTTAAAAATGGCGAGGCTGTCAAATAGTTTCGTATTTTTTTGGTACTTGCGTTCTACTTCTTCCTTACTAAATTAATCAAACGAATTTATCACCGAAGCAAAGATAAAAATAAAACTACCTAAAGCTTTATTCTGTTGATATTGGATTTTAATATAAAAAATGAATGTAGTTATTTTTATGCATTAAAAATAATGTGTAATTATACTAGAAGGCATTTCTTTTATTTAACTGTATTGATTCTGCCTTTGATTTGTTATTTTCACTGTTTTGAAACATTGGAATTTCAAGAGCAAGACAGCAGTCATACATTTTAAGGAATAAAATTCTGCGAATGATAAATTGTTTAGTGCTTCATCAGATAAACTTTTTTCGATTAGTTAAATATTTGAATTAGAAAAATGCATATCGACTTTTCTGACATCAATTCACTTTAAAGTGAAAAAAAATCTCAGTTTAACAGTCATTAAATTTGAAACAAGCTGACATGAGTTAATACTTGGAAATTTTTTTGTCATAAAAAAAAAGACTGGTTTAAATGTAGTGAGCTATTAAATAGATTTAATAATAACTATCTATGAATATATTTTTACAAACTGATATCGAAATATAGTATTTTGATTTTAAAGTTTTGAAAGTTTGCTTGACATTAGATGTTAAAAAATGCTATATTAATTAATAGGTTCAAAACATCAAAAAATTAAAACGAGAAAAAAATGCGAAAAGAGGAATGCTTTGCACAATATGAAATGAAAACAGGTGTTATTTATAATGAATAAAAATTATATCGATTTGATTTTTACAATTATTCCTATGTAATTTTTACTCCTATCTATGTTTCCTTTGATTCATTTATTTCTTTATTATTATTTTAATTTTCTATAATGCTCATATGTATATCCAAGATACTTTATCTCCGAGTATTAACACCCAAATAAAGCAAATATTGAAAAGACATTAGTTAATTTATGTCTATTGTGAAATCAGTATTTTACTTTATTCATTTGAAATAATTGCATATTTACTAGAAAATATGTTTAGAAATCGCTCTATAAGATTAGAAAATTATTTATTAATTCCGCAAAACAAAATTCAAGATACTAATTTTTAAAATTTATAAATTTTTGATTATATTTGAAGAAATTTTTGATGTTCCAAAATGAAATAATTAAAAAATTTTCAATGTGATCTTGTTAAAAAAGAATTTTAGTCATTTTATAAAACTTGATTTGAACATTAAATAATCATGTATCATTAGATTTATTAAAATTAATTGGTTTTTCATTTAAAGCGCAATTAATACCAGGAAGGAAATAATTGTCATTCAATTTTTTCACGAAGATAAATTCAACGAATTTTAAACATTAAAAGAGCAAAAATCCCAATTTCCCAAATTATCAATTTCCAAAGTCCTTCGGAAAAATTATAACAAATAAATTTTAGTTTAAAAACACTCAAAAACACGCTTTTAGAGTTAATCAAACTAAAATGTAAAAAACATTTGTTTACATAGGAATAAAATTACTGACGAGAACATTAAGCGTGGGGTGCTCGATATCAATAGTTATAATTTTTCACTAGTTTCATTCCGAAATGCAGAGTTAGTTTAAAAATGTCATACAAAGTATCCCGCACTTTTAGAACAGTGACATTAATTTTCTCGTCAGTAATTTTATTCTTATGTTAACAATTATTTTTTACTTTTTAGTTTGATTAACTCTAAAAGCATGTTTTTGAACTATAATATTTAAATGAGGTCCCGGTACGGATGACTGGAACTATAGTTCTTAAATAATTTAATTGTGAGTAAAACAAAGGCTAAATGCGAATATGTCAAGCCAGCCAGGATTCGAACAGGGAATCTCCTGACCCGTTGTCAGGCGCGTTATCCGTTGTGCCACTGTCCCAAGTAAGTTTGTATGTCTTAGGTACTTTCATTCTACATGGGTTAAATTGCTCTTCATAAGTTAAAATAAAATCACTCGTCCTGGCGATCCTAATCATGATGAGATAATAAACCTATAAAAATATTTTATTGTCGTCGGTCTTTGACAAGCCTACAACGTTTAAATTAAATCTGATCGCTTAAAGTAGGGTAAAATCGAGAGCCCAAAGAGTCAGTTACAGACAAACATACAGGTGAAACTAATAAAAGCGTATTAAAAATAAGATATTAAAAAAATTAATAATTATATATAAATAATTATAAAAAATTGACAAAAAATATATGTTATATAAAAAATTAACAAAAAATAAATATTTTATTAAAAAAAAAAAAAATTATTATTTAAATTTTTTTTTTATTCTGAAATGTGCTACCTGTTTTGAACACGCAAGCCTTAAAAGAATGAGCGTTCAATTTTTGCGAGTAGTATGCATTACTGTCACTTTTGTAAAAGGAGCAGAAAAGGAGCAGTTAATCCCACAATGCTTCTAATCAGAGGAACGGTTGCCAATTTAAAATTTTTATCCCCTCCAATTTGGGTAAATTTCCTCTGAAAGTCCTATTTAAATACAAGGTCTGATTCTTTTCTTACCATCTTATTGTTGTTTAGCAATGGTTCCCAAACCGTCCTTAAGTCCCTTTTCAGAACAAAAAATATTCTGAGCCTTCCATTTTCTTTAAGCAAACAAACAGGTTTATATAGTGCAAAATATTTTCCTTTTTGTTTTTATGCACCTTCTACCTACGTCTTAAAATACAGTAAATAAAGATGTTGTAAATAAGACAACTTGAGGCATGAAATGATAAAGTTTTGGTTTCTAATCTGACACGAAACGTAAATATCAGAGCAGTTACACCTGAAACTCCTCGCTGAATTGATGAACTAATGAACTGTTTATAACATATATAAATGAAACCAGAGGCTCACAACAACAACAACAAAGTCCATTTCAGAGATATGCAGTAGTTTCGTAATCTAATTTGAGTAGTCAGCTTGCAAAGAGGACAAAGGCTTGAATCCGTTGGCGACATCCGGTACAGACCAGAAACGGAGAGACTCGGTGGAGAGGATGTGGGTGCCTCCGTATTGACAGTTAGACAGTATATTGGAAATTGGAGAGGGCGTTTGCCATACGAACCCCAAATTGTAGGAAGTTAACCCTGGATTTGTTGTTGTTGTTGTTGTTTCTTATCCCACTTGGCTGACCAAGCCCAAGAGCCCATACGTACTCATGATTGAAGGGGAACGAAGCAGCTTCTGTTGTGATGGAGCACCCGTAGGTAGAAGTCTGACGTTGGCTCCGTGACGCTCTTACAGTCATAGGAGACCGGGACCTACGGCTTAAAGTGGATTCCGAACCACTACAAACATCCATGGCACCGCCGGGATTCGAACCCGAAACCTGTGGCACCGAGCGCCAGAGCGCTAGACATCGGCCATTCAGGTCCCAAATTTGTGAATGCCAACGGCACGCGGTGTTCCCAGGTGGTCACCCACCCAAGTACTGACCGCGCCCTATGATGCTTGACTTCGGTGATCTAACGAGAACCGGTATATTCAGCATGGTATGGCCGTTGGCATCCCTGGATGTAAATCCCTAAAGCAGAGATATGAAAAAAATGCGCTCTGTGGTATTTCAGAGAAATATGTTCCTAAATATAATAATAATAATAAAAGTAATATTAAATAATAATCAATCGCCATCGAATCTCCTCATTTCCGAAAGCAATGACTCCAAGGGTCTCCTTAGAAGATTCGAACCTCAGAATTCCAGCACTCTAGCTTCGCATGTTGCCATTGAGTCTGAAGTCCGTCATTGTTATTCTTTCAAACTGCTATTCAAAATAAATGTTGTTAAAATAACACTTAAGTGAAAAAAATTTAAAATAATATTTATTGAAAAAAGTTAAAATCACCCAATAGTATTTTAAGTGTTTATAGCATTGTCATAATTTTTAAAAAAATAAATGTTATTTTAAAGAGGCATATAAATTTTTTTCGTAAAGAATCATTTGATATATGGAGTAAAATCCAATTAATTTTTGAATAGTTTTTTATTTTGCCTTTGGTTTTTATTTTAAAATAGTGAGGCTGCCAAAATATATTTTTTTTATTTGTTTCTTCCTCCTTCTTATTATTTATTATTCAAAACTATCTACCTCATTCTTATTTAAGTTATTCAAAGATATTTATTACTAAAGAAAAGAGAAAAAAAAACCTTATTAAGAACTTTTATTAATTCTATTGACGTTGGATTTTAATTTTAAAAGTGATTATATTCATAATTCATAATTTTTTCATTAAAAACAGAGCGTATTTACAAAGGGAGGCATTAATTTTATTTAAGTGCAGTGATTTTTCATTTGATTTGTTATTTGAATCATCGGAATTCAGCTATTTTGCGGCGATAATGTATTTAATGGAATGGAATTGAGCAAATGATAAATTATTCAGTATTTTATCAAACAAATTACTTTCAGTTATTTGAATACACGGTTTAAGAAAAATACTTTTCGATTTTTATGGCATCAATTTAATTTAATGTGGGAAAAAATCAATTTAAACAAATTTGTACTGAGCTGATATGAGATTATGAATGATAAAATCATGCCAAAGATAGACTGGTGTAAATTTAGGAAACTATTAATTAAGTTTAATGACTATCTATTAATATATTTTTACAAGATAATCAGAAGTTGGTGCAGAAATATAGGATATTCACCATTTCAGCCGTGCAAATAGAGATTGTATTTGATGAGGGGAAAATATTTTATTTTTTGTTATATCTAATGGTATCGGAAGAAAAACGAGGAAAAAATACGGTTTTTATACTATACAATGAGATAATTTATCATGATATAAGATTATGGAATACATAACTCATAACTATTGTAATTATGTTAGTTTTGCTATTTTAATTTTTAATTCCAGTATTATTTTTATTAATATCAATGTTTCTTGTATTGCAATCAATACATTTTTATTTTTTTAAATTTCTATTACAATACACCCCTCTAATCTGACATTCATCAATCCGATACGCAGAAACTACTACAAAAATGTCATGTAACAACGTCTTTAAAGCATTAAAAAGTATATTGAAAAAATAGCAAAACTCGTGTATTTGAAAAAGTGTGTTGTTTTTTATTGCTATAAAAACTGGAAGTCAAAAATTACTTTAAAAAAATCGTAACCATGAGCAATGGAGAACAAATGCAAACATATTTAAAGACTTTCTGAAGAATTTCAGAGTTTCATAGAGAACAGAAGTACATTTGAAATTCTTCCTAAAAAGACATCACTATTCTTATCTTGTTGTTTTTGTAGAACAGCAAGTCCCGACATCCTGGATACGCCGTATCTATGGTAAAAAGGTTCTGTAGCAACGAATTCAAGGCTCTGAGAATTATTTTCAAATAATAGTTTAAACTTTTGTGTTTGCAAGAATCCATTTTTCATCTCAGTGAGAAATGGGACTCAAAAGTCACTGTGACAAATTATAAATATAAGCGATTGCAGTGAGGTATAAAGTTTTGTTTCTGTTTCAAATTGATTCGTATGACGCAGACTACATATTCTTCTAACTTATGAAAACAAATTTTAATCCATAAATGTTTAAGATTTTAGACAAAATACATATACAGAGTTATTATGGTAAAAATCCATTTATCATTCTATTTGTTCTGTAATATTAAAAAAAAGAATTTATTTAAGGTAAAGTGCTGGAATAAATTCAATATTTAATATACAAATTCAATATTTATTTCCATTAGTTTTCGGGATAGTTCATTGAATTCAGTTAATACTATATATATCACAAAATTTATTTTCATTTTTGAAATATAAATCATGCAATTAAAGAAAATTTTAAAAAAATCGTTTCTTTAAATAAACAAAATTAACTAGTCTGGAAATTTCTTTAAATCGACAAAGTGAACTGGTCTGTGATTGCTGTTCATCTGTAACGAGTAAAAAAAATCTTGTACTTCGCAACAATTATGGCATTGGATTTATTAATAAATTTACAGCTGTTTTATAGAGATGGCTTTTTTTACCAGCAAATACAAATGACGTCGACGATTTGCCAGATTGACGGAGAGCCTAGCCAAATATATATATATTATTAATTTATCTAGAAAAATTAACTTATTATTTATTTTTATTAACTAATACAAAATTAATGCATATATATTTTTTTAATGTTATTATTATAATCTTTAAGAAGGTGTAAACAAAAATGCACTATAGAAACAAAACCAATTGGAGGTGAAATTGTGACTCAGCGAAGAATTGCATGGTAATTCAAAAAGGAGGAAATCGAACGTTAATGAATACTATTCAGAACAGCCATTGCGATTTTTGAAATCAGAAATGTCGTAATCATAATTGCTTAGATCATTCAAAACAGAATTATTAATATTGGGAATGGAGTTATAAAAATTTTGTGCAATTTTATAAACAAATTGTTTAAAACTTGTGAGGGAAAAAGCATCTGATATAAATACAAATGATGAAAATGCTTTATTTTAACGAGATGCATATGTTAAAAAAAGTTAAATATTTGTATACAGGAGAACTCCGCAAATTAGAAACTATTCCATTAAAATTGCTGTGAGTACCAAAGAAAGTGACAACAGCTTTCACAAATTCATATAGACTTTAACGACTAACAAAACTGAATGTTCTCGGAAAAGATGAGTGTTTTATTGCTGTATGTCATGAATTCACTTTCTCTAACATGTTCTTTGATCGTGGAAGCCAGCTTTGTTGTCGAACTCAGTTTGTAGTGCACCAAGAAAAATACAAGGGAAGTTGTTGTCTGCTAACAAAGGAGAAATCCCTTTTCATTCCTTTCGGAAATCGCCACAGCATGTAATCCTCAACTTTTTTTATATCTAACAACTTTCTTACATTGACAAATTGCTTTTCACTTCTTTTTGAATAAGTGCAGGTTTTGAGAAACATTTTATAAAAAAAGAAACTTCTGAAGATATACAAAGATTGTTGATAATAAATGTATTTATGTTTTTTTCTAATTCATGGATTGTTTTATTTTTATTGGTTGATAATGAAAAAAATACAAAAAATATATTAATCTTGTTCTTTATTTCAGAAATGTTACCTTCTAAATGAAATCTTAATTATTAACTTAAATCATGTATTTTTCCGTATTTTTGTAAAATTACAAGACTCGTGAGTTAATAACATAGTTATACTCTTTACAGAAAATTAAAAATTCGATAATTAAAAATTTAACATATATTTTAAGAAATGCGTGTTTTTAAAGGAAACGTATGTAAATGACGTAAAAGAGGAAAACATTACGTGATAAGAAAAAATGATGACACGTAAATGAAAAAAAAATATGTGCAATGAATAAATACAAACTGATGCATTTCAAAAATATAAAAGTGAAAAATGACATTTACAAGGACTTTACAATTTTTTTAATCTGTGTTTTTTAAATTTTTATTTTTAACGTTTTCTTTTTAGAATTTTGTTTCTTAAAAGTTTTGTTTATATAACATTTCTTTTTAATTTTTTATTTTGATAGAAATTTTTAAATTTTTTATTTTGATAGAAATTTTTTAATTTTTTTGTTAAGTTTGACTATTTTTGAAAAAAATATAGAGTATAATATAGAGTTTGAACAACATTTGAAAAAATATAGAGTATAATAAAACATAAAATTACATAATAAAAATAAAAACCCATAAAACACAAAATATAAACAGAATAATAATTTTTACAATAAGATAGTTACAACGATAATTTTTCTTCTAGTTTTGTCAAGGAGCTCAAAAATGGGGACAAAATGCACAATATTGTCATTATCAGTGTAAAATAAATTCTAATTTGTCTTCGTTAATGCACTGAAAAACAGTACTGTTTTAAATACATAAACATAAAAAGATATACAGATAAACATAAAGTACATAACCATACAGATATTAAAACATAACATAAAAAATGTACATCCTAATTTTTGCATATTATGCTTATAGTTTTGTTTGTTTGTTTTTATAGCATTGGATACAGATTTTCTATTATTAGTTTGTTTATTGTATTGAATGAGTAATTCTTTTATCATTTCTGTAATTATTACTGTAAATTGTTCTGAAGGAAAAATGAATTTTTTAATATAGTTTTACGAACTATATTACTATTATATAATTTTTAACTGTATTACATTTGTTAGAGTTACTTTAGATAGTGACGATAAAAAGATTTGTTTAAGAATAGATGAATGGTAGGCTCGGTAGTAGATGGTTGGTTTAAGTATTTTGTCTTTCAGCTGATGTTGTTCCACAGTTGGATAACAAAGCAATTGATCGATGGTGGCTTTCTCAGTTTTATTGTTACAGCTGCAATTTCTTCATGAGATCTTAAAAAAGGCTGTGAGCTCGACTTTGTTCAAAATTGATGGCTGGTTTGAGGATATTATCTCCAAGTTGATATTGCTCCATTGTTGGCTGGACGATCATTTCATTTATGTTTAATTTTACAAGATTGATTATTACAATATGAATTTTTTGCATGGTATCAGTTAATTATCTTTTTGTTTGATGCAGGCGAAGAAGATATAATCCAGAATATTGAAAGCCAGTATTAGTGGGCAGATTAGAAGGAAGTTAAAGGGCGATGAAATGCCCTGAAACTGTTTGGCCAAGGCATCACAATAATATTTTATTTTTATTATCCATTTTATTCTGGTTTTCTTTGGTCAAGGAGCTGAAAAATGGGGACAAAATATATAACGTTATCATCATTACATTATAATCGCTTCATTATAGCACTGGAAAAAAGTAGTTCTCTAAAACAGTGATTGCCACTTTAACAATGAAATAGATTGTTGAGTTGTTTTAAAAAAAAATTAAATATTCATCGTTTTAAATTTTGCTTATTTAAAAATTATTCTTTCGTATTTTAAGAGTTTCTTTGCTATTTAACAGAAGTGTTTCAAATATGTACTATTTGCAAATTGGAATGCGTTATGAATTGTATTACATGCATGGAAAAAATAACATTATTATTACGAAACTAAATAAAACAATTGAAACTACTCGCACATTAAATTCATATGCTATGCTATTCTATTTATTATGTTTCTGTTCATGTTTTCAACATGTTTCATTTGTTCATTTATTCTGTTCATGTTTCATATTGTTTTCCCTTTGATTTCGTATCAGTGATGCATTGTTGATTATTACATTGGCAAATTTTGTTGAAATCCGAGGAATCGAAATACCACAATTAAAAATTTCCTGATATTTTATTAATTTTTGATAGCTAATTTATATATATATGTAGATTTACACCGGTTCCAATAGATTCATCCCGGTCGAACCTACAGTTTTGTTAGACTTCTCTACCAGTCTAACAATAGCTTGACTTTTGCAGTGGGTGTCTAGGGGATTTGACATACAAAACGCAGTTACGGGACGTCACTTTAAATAAAGCCATTTATTGTTACGATATTTTACAATGATATTTACATTGATTGTTAATTAAGGAATGAATACATTCTCTCGCTGCTTGACGCAGCCTCCCCAATCGCTCCTGCCAGCGTTTTGTCCGCGCCCATCTGCGGGGCTTTCTTTTCTCATCCACAGGGACCTGTCCCCTTCTCATGGGGTCAGAGTTCAAAGTTGAATACTCCCCCACATTGTAAGCAGGTTCTGTCAAAGACAAGCAACCGTATGTGTCGCCGCCTGCTGATTTCCACATAAATAAATCCTACATATATATAATCAAAAGGGAACTACTAAGGAATAAATCAAAGAGCAATTAGTATCTCCAAAGTATTCGTTATACGTTAGATAGGTAGTATGTATAATTATGTATACATACTACCTATCTAACGTAACGAATATAACGTATAACGTATATATGTATACAATTTCTAAATAATCTTCATTTCTAGGGCACTTTTTCTTTCAATCTTTATTGTAAAATTTTGATATCCTTCAAACTCATCGTAAATCCTTAACTAGTGCAGTGCTCAGGTAGGGTGCATATTTTGTTTTGATGTATTGTCTGAACAAACCCTTTTATTTATTTCAGATGTAAATACTTCCAGTTTTAATGATGTAATAATATAAATAATTAATTAATCTAAGAAATTCATAAGGGTGCTTCACATTTTATTGCTTGGGGCATTTGTGAGTTGCTAAAACAACACTGAACATTCCCATACTTCAGTAAAAAAAAACCTTATTGTTAGTTTTACACTTAAAAAAGTCTCTTTGAAATTTTTTTGTTTTTAGTTTTATAGGTTAATTGAAAGGTTCACCACAGTTCTGCAAATGCTTTTCAAAGTTGATTTTTTCCATTTTGACACAATTTTGAACAATGGAAACAAAGAGTTGATTGCGAATTAAAATGAAAGAGCTTTGTCAGAATGAGATGCAAGAATAAAAAAAAAAAAAAATAGGGTTAAAGAGAAAAATAATTTTTTCTTAGTTTTAATATTTTTTTTAAAGATCATTATGCTAGCAACCAAACAATTGAAAAAATGATTTTATTATTTAGATTCATTTTCAAAGAAACCCTAAATGTTCAACTTCTTCTTTAATTTAGCTGATTGAATGTATAAGGCATTCGGTTTGTTCTGAACTTAATTAACTTCTTTTGAAGAAATAAAAAAAATAATTAAAGCACAAAATTTTAAATATAAAATAAAACTTTATAACTACATCGAAGATGAAGGAATAAATGCTGTCTACTATATAAAAGTTATGTTTAAAACTTATTAGTTTAATTGCAGACAGTAATTGTGTACAGTAATTATTGCAAATAGTAATTAAAAAATTAAATTTAATATTTCTTAATCAGTCGTCAAATATAAAAATATATGATTACAAAAATAACATCACTTTCATAAGTATTTTTTTTTTACCTATTTAGCTTCATCTTTTCCATTTTAATTGCTGTTAATAATTTAATACTGATTAAATTAAGTAATTTTAGCAGTATGCACAATGATCTTATTCAGGTAATTTCAAGACATGAAAAAAATTACTTTCAAATGCAAATCTCAAAAATATTCAATGGAAAGAATTACCCATCTATTTGATATCTGTTGAGGTTTCTAAGCAGACTTTTGAATAGATTGATGAATGATGTAACCCCCTCCCCCAAATTAGAATAAATCTAATTATTATAAAATGCTTATATCAAACATATTTTTAGGATGATTTTATTTAGTATATCTACATGATAATGTTTAATTCAAAAATATATTTACATAAAATGTATAATGTATAAACGTTTTCCAAACTTTGTTCCTAAAAAGAGAATTTGAAAAAGAAAAGAGAAAAAAAAAAAAAAAAAAAAATTTACAAAATGAACAGAGTATAAACAAAACATTGAAAAGATAAAAATAGTGAAATATTTCAATACTTTTTTTTTAGCCACCAATATATATTATGAACAGTTACAGCAAAGAAAAAAAAAAAAAAAAAAAAAACCTAAAAAAAAAAGGACAGAGAATACAACAACATGCCAAATGCTGAAACAGAGTTCATTAATCTAACATAATGCCAAGTTGTAGATCTTTTAGCCACTGAAAAGTATTACCAGGTGAACCACGGGGAGGTAGATCTACTGCGTACCTATATTTCAATACATGTGTTGAAATTTGACGATATATACATGAAGCCAGCCAGTGGATCGCGTAGAAAATTGTAAGCCAATATGTTATATAAAGACAATATTTTATTTAAATGGACATTTTTCAATACAAGTAATACATGAAACGTGGAAAGTAAACATTTTATTTAAAGCCAGGAAACATACATGTAGCCTGTGGACGGTGCAGTAAATTGTACGTCAATATTTTATTTAAATGCTCCCATTTTTCAATACAAGTGAGGAAACATACATGAAGCCAGCCTGTGGATATTTTATTTAAAGTGCAGTAAATTTACGTCAATATTTTATTTAAATGCTCCCATTTTTCAATACAAGTGAGGAAACATACATGAAGCCAGCCTGTGGACAGTGCAGTAAATTGTACGTCAATATTTTATTTAAATGCTCCCATTTTTCAATACAAGTGAGGAAACATACATGAAGCCAGCCTGTGGACGGTGCAGTAAATTGTACGTCAATATTTTATTTAAATGCTCCCATTTTTTTCAATACAAGTGAGGAAACATACATGAAGCCAGCCCAGTAAATTGTACGTCAATATTTTATTTAAATGCTCCCATTTTTCAATACAAGTGAGGAAACATACATGAAGCCAAGTGCAGTAAATTGTACGTCAATATTTTATTTAAATGCTCCCATTTTTTCAATGAAACATACATACGTCAATATTTTATTTAAATGCTCCCATTTTTCAATACAAGTGAGGAAACATACATGAAGCCAGCCTGTGGACAGTGCAGTAAATTGTACGTCAATATTTTATTTAAATGCTCCCATTTTTCAATACAAGTGAGGAAACATACATGAAGCCAGCCTGTGGACAGTGCAGTAAATTGTACGTCAATATTTTATTTAAATGCTCCCATTTTTCAATACAAGTGAGGAAACATACATGAAGCCAGCCTGTGGACAGTGCAGTAAATTGTACGTCAATATTTTATTTAAATGCTCCCATTTTTCAATACAAGTGAGGAAACATACATGAAGCCAGCCTGTACGTCAATATTTTATTTAAATGGAGCCGACAGTGCAGTAAATTGTACGTCAATATTTTATTTAAATGCTCCCATTTTTCAATACAAGTGAGGAAACATACATGAAGCCAGCCTGTGGACGGTGCAGTAAATTGTACGTCAATATTTTATTTAAATGCTCCCATTTTTCAATACAAGTGAGGAAACATACATGAAGCCAGCCTGTGGACGGTGCAGTAAATTGTACGTCAATATTTTATTTAAATGCTCCCATTTTTCAATACAAGTGAGGAAACATACATGAAGCCAGCCTGTGGACGGTGCAGTAAATTGTACGTCAATATTTTATTTAAATGCTCCCATTTTTCAATACAAGTGAGGAAACATACATGAAGCCAGCCTGTGGACAGTGCAGTAAATTGTACGTCAATATTTTATTTAAATGCTCCCATTTTTCAATACAAGTGAGGAAACATACATGAAGCCAGCCTGTGGACAGTGCAGTAAATTGTACGTCAATATTTTATTTAAATGCTCCCATTTTTCAATACAAGTGAGGAAACATACATGAAGCCAGCCTGTGGACAGTGCAGTAAATTGTACGTCAATATTTTATTTAAATGCTCCCATTTTTCAATACAAGTGAGGAAACATACATGAAGCCAGCCTGTGGACAGTGCAGTAAATTGTACGTCAATATTTTATTTAAATGCTCCCATTTTTCAATACAAGTGAGGAAACATACATGAAGCCAGCCTGTGGACAGTGCAGTAAATTGTACGTCAATATTTTATTTAAATGCTCCCATTTTTCAATACAAGTGAGGAAACATACATGAAGCCAGCCTGTGGACGGTGCAGTAAATTGTACGTCAATATTTTATTTAAATGCTCCCATTTTTCAATACAAGTGAGGAAACATACATGAAGCCAGCCTGTGGACAGTGCAGTAAATTGTACGTCAATATTTTATTTAAATGCTCCCATTTTTCAATACAAGTGAGGAAACATACATGAAGCCAGCCTGTGGACAGTGCAGTAAATTGTACGTCAATATTTTTATTTAAATGCTCCCATTTTTCAATACAAGTGAGGAAACATACATGAAGCCAGCCTGTGGACAGTGCAGTAAATTGTACGTCAATATTTTATTTAAATGCTCCCATTTTTCAATACAAGTGAGGAAACATACATGAAGCCAGCCTGTGGACAGTGCAGTAAATTGTACGTCAATATTTTATTTAAATGCTCCCATTTTTCAATACAAGTGAGGAAACATACATGAAGCCAGCCTGTGGACAGTGCAGTAAATTGTACGTCAATATTTTATTTAAATGCTCCCATTTTTCAATACAAGTGAGGAAACATACATGAAGCCAGCCTGTGGACAGTGCAGTAAATTGTACGTCAATATTTTATTTAAATGCTCCCATTTTTCAATACAAGTGAGGAAACATACATGAAGCCAGCCTGTGGACGGTGCAGTAAATTGTACGTCAATATTTTATTTAAATGCTCCCATTTTTCAATACAAGTGAGGAAACATACATGAAGCCAGCCTGTGGACAGTGCAGTAAATTGTACGTCAATATTTTATTTAAATGCTCCCATTTTTCAATACAAGTGAGGAAACATACATGAAGCCAGCCTGTGGACAGTGCAGTAAATTGTACGTCAATATTTTATTTAAATGCTCCCATTTTTCAATACAAGTGAGGAAACATACATGAAGCCAGCCTGTGGACAGTGCAGTAAATTGTACGTCAATATTTTATTTAAATGCTCCCATTTTTCAATACAAGTGAGGAAACATACATGAAGCCAGCCTGTGGACGGTGCAGTAAATTGTACGTCAATATTTTATTTAAATGCTCCCATTTTTCAATACAAGTGAGGAAACATACATGAAGCCAGCCTGTGGACAGTGCAGTAAATTGTACGTCAATATTTTATTTAAATGCTCCCATTTTTCAATACAAGTGAGGAAACATACATGAAGCCAGCCTGTGGACGGTGCAGTAAATTGTACGTCAATATTTTATTTAAATGCTCCCATTTTTCAATACAAGTGAGGAAACATACATGAAGCCAGCCTGTGGACGGTGCAGTAAATTGTACGTCAATATTTTATTTAAATGCTCCCATTTTTCAATACAAGTGAGGAAACATACATGAAGCCAGCCTGTGGACAGTGCAGTAAATTTGTACGTCAATATTTTATTTAAATGCTCCCATTTTTCAATACAAGTGAGGAAACATACATGAAGCCAGCCTGTGGACAGTGCAGTAAATTGTACGTCAATATTTTATTTAAATGCTCCCATTTTTCAATACAAGTGAGGAAACATACATGAAGCCAGCCTGTGGACAGTGCAGTAAATTGTACGTCAATATTTTATTTAAATGCTCCCATTTTTCAATACAAGTGAGGAAACATACATGAAGCCAGCCTGTGGACAGTGCAGTAAATTGTACGTCAATATTTTATTTAAATGCTCCCATTTTTCAATACAAGTGAGGAAACATACATGAAGCCAGCCTGTGGACAGTGCAGTAAATTGTACGTCAATATTTTATTTAAATGCTCCCATTTTTCAATACAAGTGAGGAAACATACATGAAGCCAGCCTGTGGACAGTGCAGTAAATTGTACGTCAATATTTTATTTAAATGCTCCCATTTTTCAATACAAGTGAGGAAACATACATGAAGCCAGCCTGTGGACAGTGCAGTAAATTGTACGTCAATATTTTATTTAAATGCTCCCATTTTTCAATACAAGTGAGGAAACATACATGAAGCCAGCCTGTGGACAGTGCAGTAAATTGTACGTCAATATTTTATTTAAATGCTCCCATTTTTCAATACAAGTGAGGAAACATACATGAAGCCAGCCTGTGGACAGTGCAGTAAATTGTACGTCAATATTTTATTTAAATGCTCCCATTTTTCAATACAGGTGAGGAAACATACATGAAGCCAGCCTGTGGACAGTGCAGTAAATTGTACGTCAATATTTTATTTAAATGCTCCCATTTTTCAATACAAGTGAGGAAACATACATGAAGCCAGCCTGTGGACAGTGCAGTAAATTTTACGTTATTTAAAGACGTTATTCGAACCTGCAATTTCTTCATCCGATGATTCATAACCTAGTTTTTGTATATCTTTTAATAACTCATATCCAGGCTTACTAATTAATAGATTATTTAGGTAGCAATTTATTTATAGTTTATTAATTAATTATTCTTCATTTATGGCATGGTGAAAGTATATGATATGTGAGGTAAAAATTTAAAAATGGTTTGTAATTTTCATTCAATTAAGTAATAACTAACATGATCTTTTTGTTATAATTAAAAGGATTTAATCATTTTATGATTTTGATAATATTAAAATGTTTATCTTTAAATGTTATACTGTTTTAGTAATGAGAAAGAGATATAATTCTTTTATATACTTTTTATGTTCGTATAGAAATATATTTTGAATTCATTCAGGTGACTGTAAAGAACTCAAATTAGATTTTATTCTTTCATTAATTCGATTTAATGCATATTTTATTGAACAGCACTTTGAAAAATGAAATTTATAGGGTTTTTTTTTTTTAAATATTCCGGTTTCTTATCTTACTAATTAAAGGAAAATAAAATTAGAAATAATTAAAGTTTTGAAACAATAGACAAAACAGCAGGGATTAAATATTTTGCAAAGCAAATAAAGATTACAATTTAGGATTATGAGTGTTTTAGTTAACTATGTTGTGTATGGTTTAGTGATAAAGGTAGAAATCCCCTTTTTATATAAATGCCATTAGAACTTTAATACGTATTAAAAATAGATGATGAATGGGATTTTGTGATATTTTCTTTCGCTTATTTATTTCAATTTATTTAATTTATCTTAAAATAATCAGGTACATGAGTTAAATGTTTTATATTAATAAGTGGAAAAAACTTTGCCTATAAATTTTGCTGTATAAAAGGCTTTACTCACTACTAATTTCACTTACAAACCTCTTCCATTTGCAGATACATAGCAATCTATATAATTAAGCAATTATTTTGTCTCAGACAGTCAATTATCAAAACTCATCATTAGAACAATTATCTGATTAGAACTCAAAGAAGAGATTATTGTTTATAAATAGGCTAATAAATTTGTTTTGTTTAAATTAATTGATTAAGATAATGAACATTATTTCAAATGCAAAATACAAATAATTTGTTATGAAGAAACAGAATCCTGTGCTGTTTTTATAAATATTAATTGCTATTTATAATGGTAATGGAGTTCATCGTGATCGATTTTTATCGTTAAATGTTATTGAAAAATGAATGAAAATAATGTTTTGTTGCAATTATGAAATAATCTTCTTGCAAAAGGAATTGCACATAGTTAATCATGTATATTTAAAAAAAAGATACCGACATATAATAAAAATAATCTACTCTAATGTAACAATTATTAATAAACAAGTAATTGTGTAAATAAAGAACAAAAGCTTTATATTATACGTGATCACACGTTCCAAACCGTGATCGAATAAGGAAATATTTTTTCAGTACAATAAAAAAAGTTCTGACAGTTTCTCTTCTTGCTATATTTTATTGTCAATAAAAACTCGTTTGAAATTTTGACCATTTAATTATAAGGAATTTATTAATAAGTACTACATGTGCGATAAGATTTCTTTTTTTTCGTCGGACACTTGAATATATGTAAAGATTTATTTTATCCACATAAAAAAACTCATACAAAATAAAATAATAATATGTGTGATTATTTTTATTGTTAAAATTTATCTTATTTTATACGCAAGAAAACAATTTTCATGATTTTTTATTAAGCAATTTAATGCACTTTTTATATGCATAATCCCTGGAACTTATTATTACTTTATTCTTTAATACCCCCAAATATAAATGTCAGATTTTTTCTGAACTGTTTTTAAATTTTTCTTAACTTTTATGCAAGTTATGAATGCAATGTGCCTGATGGCCGAGTGACTAGAGCTCGTTGCCACAGGTTTCGTTTTCGAGTCCAAGAGAGACTATGGACGTTTCTAGTGATTTGGAATCCAATTTAAACCATCTGTCCCCGTCTAGAGAGTAAGGCCTACCCCGTAAAAAGAAAACATCTCATTTCTCGAAATCTACCAGTAAATAGATGGCCTGGCCCAACATGAGGCTGTTGCGCCAATGGAGCAGAAGTATGAATGCAATACGTAGTTACACTCAAGAGCCAAAACATTATGACCACCCCTACATTCTGCAATGAACTAGCCTGGATGACTTGGAAGGCACGTGATCAGGTGGAAGTGGTATTAAGTGGTGGTATTAATCCATGCCAAGGCGGGTTGAAGCTGTGTTGCGCGCCAAAGGTGGGCCAACTCGTTATTGACTGGTGATCATAATGTTTTGGCTCTTGAGTGTATTTCATAACCTCTTAATAGATTATTCTCAATTTTCTATCGCTTAGGAAACACCTTGGCTTAACTCATGCTAAAATTAATTTTTAATTCCGAGCTAAAATAAGTGTTGTGGGATACCTCATATTACACAACAAAAGTGAGGCAAACATGAGTGAACAATCCTTCCATTGAGATTTCCTTTTATTTTACAGACATATTATTGGCTGTCCTTTAGTACAAAAGCGATTCATGAGAATCTGCATCTTATTTATTATTATGATCACCTGCATTTATTTTCTGTTATGTTTTTCAAAACGAGTAAAAGTGAAAGCACCTTCTGTGATAATGACAGTGGTATTGTGGCCGAGAACAGCTCAGGTGATAAATAAGTAAAGACTAAATATATAGTTGAATTTTTATAATACAAATAAATAAAATATTACAGAAACATAATTCAAACAATGCATATTTTAGGAAGTAAATTTCTCCTGAAACAAAATTATTTTAAAACATTTTTCTTTAAAACGTTAATATTAACGCAAAATGTTCATAAAGCGTTAATATTCACTAAAATGTTCATAAAGCGTTAATACTAACGTACAGTTAGATTCACTTCTGTACAACATGTCTTTTGATGCCTACTGACTCTGTGCTAGCTCCTAGACGAGAATAGCTACTGTTACAACTCTCTTCGCTCTGGATTTGCAGGAGATATATTTCTGGTTACATTTAACACTAATCAGTCATCCATGTCATCAGACATAGTGACATTGTCATAATAGCATGAGAATAGTACCGTTAGTTAGTAAGATTAAATTTAATGTAAAATATTATGAATTTGATGTATATCAGGAGAAAACTATTATCTTTTGGTTTATGGAAGTTATTATTTTTAACTAAATTTGAAGTTTAAATTTATTTCTAAGGATATAAATTCGTTCCATTAGAAAAATATATCAATCTTAAGAAAAGGTGAAATTCCTTTTCTTAAGTTCCTCCTGTGAGTTCTCAAACCTGTGTCTTAAATATCTCAACCCCCAGCCAGTTACAAGCTGGTTGTCCAACCTGCATATTACAGTTTTACTTTCTTGAAAATTCCAAACATAAACAAAATCAAATAAGTCCCAGATTTTTATATAACGAAAATTTATTATTTATAGTTGTATGTAAGTATTCAACTTTTTTTTTCCAATGCAGCTGGCAAACACTTAGACACTTGTCTTGGGTGCCTTAAGGCAAGCGCTGCACAGACGTTACTCGCTTTGCATTACCCAGTGGGCGCGTGTAACTTGAAGATAAGCCAAGGACGTGGAGTAACAATGCCCCCGCAACGCTCTGCGATCATATTAGACCGGGACCTACGGTTTAAAGTGGATTCCGAACCACTACAAACATCCATGTCACCACCGGGACTCGAATCTGTGGTACCGAGCGCCAGAGCGCTAGCCACTCCTCCATTCAGGCCCCTGTATTCAACTATGAATAACAAAGAAAAAATTAACAGCACAAATATAGGAAACAACATTAATACATTGAAACATTAAAAAAACCTACAATCAGTTAATTGATTGAAACTACTGGTATTTGAAAATGCGAGTTAATATAATTTTTTTTGGGAATCATATTTTTTAATGGGAAGGACATTGATTACTTAAAATTTCATAAAGCAATTTATATTGTTGTGTTTTATTTTATTTTTAATAAATAACATTAATAAATTCTATTTAAATTTTGTAATTTTACGCTTTATATTTAATTTTTGAAATATTCTTTATTTGAAAGTTGTTTAAGCCGGGCTCTCAAATTATTGCTAATTGAAAATGTACTTTTATTAGAATATTAAGCTTTCTTTTTAATTTGTAATAACTACATCAGATAAAGTCAGACACTTATCTATTTAAATTATTCAGTTAGCTGGTTTAAATAATAATAATAATGATTTGCATTGAATGAATTAGCTTCTACTTTTAACTAAGCAAATATAATAAGCAGCTTTAGCAACATAAAAGATCCTCCAAGTTATGTTACGTGAATCCCCAAATGATACGTGAATGAATATTTAAAGTTTCTAATGGTTAAGACAGCTTTGCAGGTACAGCTTTAGAAAAAGAATTTGGGGTGATTGTTGCAGTATAGTAATCATTTTTGTAATATGATCATGGTATACAATGTGATACTGATAGGCAATATGGCAAAATGTATCACATTATGTTGATCGTATGCAATGTGATAGTCGTATATAGTATGAGATCCCTGGTGAAAAATAAATTCCACTCTTTATTTCGTGCAACATGTGCATTATAATCTTAAAAATATTAAAGGCAAATTTATTAGCTAGCGTAGTCATGTATATTAACGATTTAAACAGGGAACTTTTATGTTACATAGATCATTTTTCTGATACCTCTATGTCTTATTTATTGTTATTTAATTTTGAATTTATCAGTTTAGTTTGGTTTCCAAATGGAAGCGTAATACATTTTGAGTGATTTTGATTTAACTAACATGTCACGTGCTTGCACTTCAATATGTTGCGAATGAGTTAATATTCTCGGCGGAAACGAAATTCTTCGCGAGTTAAATGATGTCTGTTCCAAGTCAGCTACATTCTTGAAAGACGGCAAATTAGAATTTAAAATAAGTCTACGTTATCTAAACTTTGGAAATTTCCCTCCGATTAAATAATTACTTTGCAAGTTTGTCCTTAAATTCAGGTTACTCCACTTTCCAGACTGTAATGCCACCAGGTTCTGCGTGATAGAATTAAAACTCTTTCAAATTAAATTTGAAAATTTACACAACCTAAATATTCGTAGCAGCAACTGTAATTAAATTAGATATACTTGAATGAATCAGATAAATTACATTTTAACTATTTGAATAACCTTTTTTTTATTGTAGAAACAATCTTTAAAATACAATATTTACACATAAAAGTCATTCAAATCTTATATTAATAATTAAAGAATTTCTTTTTATAATCAATTATGAAAACCTTTTTTTTTGTTATTACTACAGCAGAATCCTAATATATTAGCAGATTCAGAGTTATTGAGGGTAATTGATGAGAGCTTGCTACTTTACAAACACTGCAGAAAAAGAAAGTAATGTTTCTTTTTCAGGATACATTAGTTCTTATTCTTATCTTAGTTTTTTAATTTAGTCTTTCTACGTAACTTGAGAAAACTGTATTTGTTGTGTTTCCTTAGTAGGTCCAAGTGACAAATTGTTCATTATTTAATCAATAATTTCTCCTACAAAAAATGAATAATGTTTTCGCATCATCTGAAGCAAAAGTCACTTAACCTCATTCAAGAATAATGGGAATTTGATCTAGATCTTCACCAAGCACTGCAGTTCATACCGATGTATATGGTAGTAACTGGCAGTGAAAGCACGTTATGATATTTGGAATGTTCTGATTTGACGGAATACTATGATCATAATAACTTGTCTGTAGAACATTCTCCTGCTTACAAATTCCTGACAATTCACTCCCCAATGAAAGGGATTCAATTGGTTTAGAATACAATACTCCATTCGGTGTCAGATTATTAGTTACATCAGTTATACTGTGAAATAACATTACCCCACTTGATCGCACATTCAACAATTTTTGTAGTAGCTATTGGTTCGAGTTTCACGACATTAGAAAAATTGAATTTTATTAAATTTGTGATGCCGTTCACTTTCCTTTTCATTCATTTGATTTGCAAATTAAAGAGTGGAGGACATGTGAGTGGTATGGCGTGACAGCTTACCAGGCGGCTGAGTGGATGAAAATATTTTAAACTTTTTTTTTTATTAATTGGATAAATTAGGCTTCAAATATAGGAATACAGTTCAGTAAAATTTAAGTAATAATTTGTTTCCTTCCATTTAAAAGCTATGACGGCACTTAATTTATTTACTTGGCGACTTGGAGCAAATTTAGTGCAAGCCCTATAGGATTCTTGAACTTCACCATGATTAGTTTCAAATCTTAATAGGATCATTGTTTTGATTTAAATTCATTATGAAGCAAATTAAAGCAACATAAACAGTTAACAATTACACCATGATGAAGATATCGTTATTATGATAAAACTAACCAATTCTCTTATTGAACGTAAACAAGCTTTTGGATTTGAGTTTGCAAACATTGGGAAAATTGTTTTTTAAAAAAACTTTTAAAATTAATTTGTGATGTCGTTAACATTTCTATTCATTCATTTGATTTGCAAATTAAATTGTGACGATGTGAAGTTGTGAATATATTGATGTTCAGAAAATGAACAGAATAACGCAACCTACTTCTGGGACAAGATCTTAGGTAAGAAATTTAAATTAAAATTTCTTTAGGCTGTCAATGAAGTTTGAATTAAAGAAGAAATGATATTTTAATAATTTAATTTTTAAATTTTCCGGTTGTAGTTCATCAGAAATGTTTGCCAAGCACTCGTTGTAAAGATCTAGCCTGCCTGTATTTAAATAAAAATAATAAAATAATATGTAAAATATAATTATAATTATAAATAAAATCTAAGTAAACTTTGTCAATTAAAAGTTTAGCATATTAATTGGAAAATCGGATATTATTTTGGATAACTATAAAACATCTATAGATAATATTGAAGTTGTTATAAATTTAACGAAACTTTATCAATTTTTTATTGATTATTTAGCTATAATATTTAGCACACTAATATTTTGTATTGCATAGGCTACACTAAATAAGAGTTTAATAGTTTGAATATAAAATCAATATTAAATCTCTACTTTAGTGAGAACAATTTAAATTAAGAACCAAAAAATTTATTTACTTTTTTGAACAGTTTCATTAAATAAAAACTAATTACATAGTGCACACCTTCTTCTTGATTCCGTATTTGCATTAATTGTTGTAATAACTTTATTACTCAAAATTTATGTATTTTGTATTATCACTTTAAGTAGTTCAACAATCGCGTTTTTATATTAAAAATAATAAACAATGCATGGCATTTAAACAACAAAATTCATTTTGATAATGTTACATTTTTTGTAAAGCGTTATTACGATACAATATATGACACTTAAACTATACAATTCAAAATTTATTTTTGCTGTTATTAAACATTTTAACCATTAAACTTATGTGTACTTATTGTTACAAATTCTAATAAACTAAAATTCAAATGATATTATAATAACAGATATAACTAATAATAATATGAATAGTAAAAAATTAATGAAATTAATAATAGGAATAGTACTAAATAAGTAAAATCAATAATATGATTAGTAAAAAAATGAATGAAATCAATAATATAAATAGTAAAAAAATGAATGGAATGAATAATATGAGCAGTAAAAAAAAAAATCACATGATTTTTTTTTAACCAGAAATAAAATTGTATCATTACAATATTTATTTCCAAAATTTAATTGGAGATCTACTTTTAAAAAAGAAAATTTTTAAAAGTAAAAGTAGAAAATTTTTAAAAGTAGATTTAAAAGTAAAATGTTTTAAAAAAAAATTTTTTAAAACATTTATTTCTATTTTTAATTTATAAGTTAAGTGTACTTTTAATATTATAAAAATATTGATTTTAAAGCTTATTATTTGTCGGTTTGGGTACATTAAAAAACAAGATTCCATAAATTAACTTACTGAAATATTAAATTTTTTTTGTAACATTAAAGGATGTACATGTTCTAGGCGTTTAGAAATTATCTTTCTTGTTTATGGTCGAAGTTTGACAAATTTATCTTTGGGATCAGCCTTCTTTTGAACAAATTTCACGAAATGTATTGTGCTGTTAATTACTTCGCTAATAACTTTTCTATTCTTCTGAGAGTTAAGACAGCCCAGATTATTAAAATCATAAGAGCCTTATATCAGTTTTGAGAAGTTGTTATTTTTTTGATTTGCTATTTTTTTCTGTGAGAAAAGAACTATTTTTTTTTTAGTTTACTCTTTCTTGATAATTAAATATGCGAAAAAGATAACTGAAAAATTAAAACCGAGGTTTGACGTTATGTTTAAGTAAAAATTATTGTTCAGAATTAATGAAAGGAAAAGAATTTTGGTATGAAAATAAAGGATTTACTGCTTCTGATTTAGACTTACAATCTAGATTATTTCTAAGAAAATAGTTTTTATTTATAATCTAAGAAACTATTTTTTTACTTACAATACTTTAATAATATTTTGAAATTTGCTGTTTTAATTAATTTATTAACTAATTCATTTTTATATATTGTGCAGCAATGTATCGATCAAAATATATATATATTTTTTCTTCTAATGCAGCTGGCAAACACTTAGACATGGACGTCTTGGATGTCTTAAGGCAAGCGCTGCACAGCTACTCACTTTGTTACAAAGCTACTCACTTTGCATTACCCAGGGGGCGCGTGTAACTTGAAGATCAGCCACGGGAGTAACAATGCCCCCGCAACGCTCTACGATCATATTAGAGCGGGACCTACGATTTAAAGTGGATTCCGAACCACTGCATACATCCACGGCACCGCCGGGACTCGAACCCGAAACCTGTGGTACAGAGCGCCAGAGCGCTAGCTACTCGGTCATTCAGGCCCCCTCAAAATAGATATAAAACAGCGAAATTCAAATCGATGCGTAAAGCATTCCAATGAAAAATAATGGATATGTAATTGTTGTTTAGAACTAAAGATGGAGAAAAATTATTTGTAAAATAAAGAGTAATTATTGTTTTTTAAAAAACAAAATTATTGTATTGTTCTAATAACTTTATTAATCAATAAAATTTATGTGTATTTTGTATTATCGCGTAACAATCACGTTTTCATATTAAAAATATCAAAATATGTATGGCATTTAAACAGCAAATTTCATTTTGATAATCATACATTTTTTGTAATGTATTATTGCGATACAATATATGACACTCAATCTATTGAATTCAAATTTTATTTTTGCTGTTATTAAACATTTTAACCATGAAATTTATATGTACTTATTGTTACAAATTGCAATAAACTAAAATTCAAATGATATTATTATTATGACAGATATCACGAAACAATTAAATTTAGAACTAATAATAATATGAATGTTAAAAAAAAAGTAATGAAATTCATAGTATGAATAATAAAAAAATGAATGAAATTGATAATATTAATAGTAAAAAAATCGCACTACCTTTCTAATAAAAAAAAATGTTGTATTATTACAGTAATAATTTCCGCAATTTAATTTGAAGTATACTTTTAAAAGAATATTGTTTAAAACAATTACTTATATTTTTAATTAAGTGTACTCTTAATATTGTAAAATACTGATTTTAGTTTTTTATTAGTTGGTTTCGATTAATTAAAAAACAAAAGATTTCTTAAATGGACTTACTGCAATATTAAAAGTTTTTTTCTAACATGAGAAGATGTGCACGTTCTAGGCGTTTAGAAATTATCTCTCTTGTTTACGGTCTAAGTTTAACAAATTTATCTTTCGGAATCAGCTTTCTTTTGAACAAATTTCACGAAAAGTATTGTGCTGCTAATTACCTCGCTAATAACTTTTCTGTTCTTCTGAGAGTTAAGACGGCGAGATTATTAAAATCATAAGAGCCTTAGATCAGTTTTCGAAAGTTGTTATTTTTTTGGATTAGGTATTTTTTCTTGGAGAAAGAAACAATATTTTTTCAGTTTCCTTGATGGCTAAATATGCGGAAAAGATTGCTGAAAGATTAGAACGGAGGTTTGACGTTATGTTAAAGCAAAATTATTGTTCAGAATTAATGAAAGGGAATGAATTTTGGTATGAAAATAAAGGATTCACTGCTTCTTATTTAGAGTTACATTCTTGATTATTTTTAAGAAACTAGTTTTTATTTAAATTTCTATGGAACTCTTTTTTCACTTACAGTTCTTATAAATTTATTGTTTTAATTAATTTATTTAATTTCTGATTTTGCAACTAATAATCTAAATAAAATTATTGAAATTAATAATATGAATTGCAAATAATGAGTGAACTAATAATATGAATAGTAAAACATGAATGAAATTCATAACATGAATTATAAAAAAAGAATGAAATTAATAACGTAAATAGTAAAAAAAATGAATGAAATTAATATGAATGGTAAAAACATCCCACGGCCTATCCAATCAGAAATAAAATAGTATAATCAGAATATTAATTTCCACAATTTAATCGTGTCTCCTTTCAAATTAAATATAAAGTCGTGTCATTACAGTATTAATTTCCACAAATTAAATTGAAATCTACATTTAAAGTATTGTTTAAAACAATTATTTCTATTTTTTCATTATAAGTTAAGTGTTTTTTTAATATTATAAAATTATTGATTTTAAAGCTTATTATTATTTGTTGGTTTCGATACATTAAAAAACAAAAGATTCCGTAAATTGACTTAATGAAATATTAAAAAAAAAATTTCTAACATTAAAAGATGTGCACGTTCTAGGCGTTTAGAAATTATCTTTCTTGTTTATGGTCTAAGTTTGACAAATTTATCTTTTGGATCAGCTTTTTTTGAACAAATTTCACGAAAAGTATTGTGCTGCTAATTACCTCGCTAATAACTTTTCTATTCTTCTGAGAGTTAAGACGGCGAGATTATTAAAATCATAAGAGCCTTAGATCAGTTTTCGAAAGTTGTTATTTTTTTGGTTTAGGTATTTTTTCTTGGAGAAAGAAACAATATTTTTTCAGTTTCCTTGATAGCTAAATATGCGGAAAAGATTGCTGAAAGATTAGAACCGAGGTTTGACGTTATGTTAAAGCAAAATTATTGTTCAGAATTAATGAAAGGGAATGAATTTTGGTATGAAAATAAAGAAATTACTGCTTCTGCTTTAGATTTACAATCTTGATTATTTATAAGAAACTAGTTTTTATTTATAATCTAAGAAACTATTTTTTTTTTTACTTACAACACTTTATAGTACTTTGAAATATATTGTTTTAATTTTTTTTTTTAATTTCTGATTTTGCAACGAAAGTCATTCATCTATTTATAGAAGGTAGACGAATAAGTTTTTAACGAAGAGAATTAAGTTTTAAAACTGTTTTTAAATGTTCTTCATAGATTAGGTGACAATTTATAGATTAAAATAGATACATAGCAGCGAAATTCATATTCTATAATTTAAGCAACCTCAATTTGTGCTAATATTTTAACTCAATTAAGATGTGGAGGTATTGTGGCTCTTAAAGCCACCTAGGAACTCCGTAATCGGTACGCCCGTTGCCCCGAAATTCATATTGATGCATAAATCATTTCAATGAAAAATAATGGATAAGAAATGGCTGTTTAGAACTAAGGAGGGAGAAATATTATTTGTAAAAAAAAGAGGAATTATTGTTCTTTGATTTTAAATTATTGATTATATTCAAAAATATTTATAAGAAATTAAAAATCAAAATTAAAACTTGAAGCCTTTTATTGAATGAACTATTCAAATAAAATATTGATATTATCATTTTTAAGAGTAAAAGAAATAAGAATATACTAATTCTTTATAAAATCTTTTTGTTCTTATATTTATGAATTTTTTTTATGATATTTATTTTTTTTTCTTAAACGAGGAATGTTGTTTCTGAAGTTTAACCTTATTGTTGGAATGATTAAATTTTGTATTTGTTAATTTTTTCATACTTATTTTTTGGATTTATAAGTTAACATTTTACACCAATTAGTATTTATAAAGTTATAAATTAAGAAAACGTTCAGTCATAAATAAATAACTGGGATTTGTTTTATTTTGAATCGCAAATTATTTTGTCGTTAAAAGGTAAAACTAATATTTTTTTATTCTAACGTTATTTAAAATTTACTATTAAATGAAATTATAATTTAGATGTTATGATGATTATTTTTACAGTTTCATGTTAAATAAAAATCCTTCCTTCAAACCTTCAACTAATTGAAAATTAAACCAGTCGACAGTTAATCACATTAACGTAATTAGTTAATTTTAATTTTAGTTAATTAGGTTTCTTAAAAAAATTTACAAACCAATGACATTTTTCAAAATTTGCTTAATATTTAATGTATCATAAAATTGTAAGTTGGCGTTAATGTTTGTATTTTAATTCCAAGAACAAAGGAATAATGATAACAAAGAAAAGCAACAATAAACATTCCTATTTCCATTATAAACATTGATAAGAATTAAGTTGATAATCAATAAAAATAAAGTGTAGAAAAAATGAAAATAATTTAATTTTAAGAAAAAAACACATAACTGCCGTTTTAAGCAAACAAAGACAAATTATTAGTAAATCATATTCATTGCAATTAATTAGGTTCGTCAGTTATAGTTCACAACTGAAAAATTAAAACAGAGTAACTAAAAAAATAAACTATAGAACTCAAAGCGATTTTATAAAACACGTAAAAGAAATTTAATGAAAAATAAAAAACTATAAAATCTTAAGCAATTTTATAAAGAGTGCAATCGAAAGAAATTTAATAAGAATTCACGTGTAATTTAAACAATAATCACTATCACATTCAATAGACAAAAGAATATACCAAAGTTTGAAAATGTTAAGCATAAATAAAGTATGAAGTACTCCAAATTCTACAAGAAACACTATAAAATTCAATAGCCAAAAGAATATATCAAAGTTTAAAATTTCTAGGCATGAATGAAGAATGAAGTATTCCCAATACAATAAGAAGCACTATACAGCTCAATAGGCATGGGAAAATGCCAAAAGTGATAAATATGAAACTTCAAAAAGAAGGAATTGATCAACGCACTACGAGTACTTATAGTCATTGGATTTACAAACGATTAAAATCCGAACCCAAAACATGAAAAGTGATTCAAAACCATACAACAAAACACTTCAAGCAAAAGCCAAATTCTCCAGAAAATTCCTTAAGATTAACGTTAGTCATGAATCATTTCAAGAGTTTAGGAACCCAAACTACCACTTTCGTCAAAATTTGCAATGGAGTTTTATTTTTCGGATAACGTCGTGGACCCCTAACCAGGACAACATCATATTCACACATGATAATAAACCGATAACAATATTTGTGAAAGAAATAAAAGAAAATAAACCAATAAGAAACGTTAAAACTGGTCCAGAACATTGTCTTCCCAAAACAATACCCATATACTTTATCGGTAATTAAAAATATTAAAAAAAAAATTATAGAATTCCAAGATTCTATAAGAAAGCAAGTTAAAAATTTATAAATAAAGCACTCGATAGAAATTTAATAAAATACGAGTGAAGGAAATTTAAATAAACCAATAAGAATAGCCCAAGAAAGAAATTAAAAATAATAATATTAAACCAACTAGAAATTTTGAAAGTGAAATGAAAAACTGATCAAGGACACGAAAATCCCAGCACCCCAAAACAATGCCCATAAGTTTATGGGTAATGTAAAATAATAATATTCGTTACTAAGATATGAATTTTAAGCATACTGCTGAGGTTCATGACAAGCAAGAATGAAAAATTCATATATATATATATATGTGTACTGAATAGCCTAAAATAGAATATAAAATAAGATATTATCAACATAATTATGACAATTTTAGTATATTACATCTATAATATTGAGTCAAAATATAATAAGTCGCCAGTATAAAGATTAAGAAAACATTATTAAAAAAAGAGAGAAAAAAAAAGTAAAACCTACTATCGAAAATAGAAAGTTCTCGAACCATCGAAGAATGCTTCATAATATTCAATTCTCTGTAGTAGAAATTTACATGATTGTTTTGATATTTGTGAAAACTAAATTCCTCTGAAAAAAATAAAATAGCCTAAAAAACGAACAAAAACAAATCCAAGTAACTGTCAGGTAACAATGATAGATGACTCTGAGATTCTTTCAAATTGAAATTTTACCCTATGAAAATGTCATTTGTTTAGGAATGCCGTCATATTTCGCCACTACAATATGTTAAGCGAATTCAACATTTCAGCTCGTCTTTCTGAACTGGAGAATTATTTTACAAAATAAAAGAAAAGTGAAAATCATTTCTATCATTTTAATTTTCATACAAAAAGTTTATTTCATTATATAAATTTAGTTTATTCAGTTATATAAAAATTTCTTTTCCAAACTGTGTTTTTCTTACGTTTAGATTTCGAAATATATTAAACAAAAGCTTGGCAGATAATTACATCAAAGAAGATATCGTTTATCAAAAGTTATTGACTTGAGATTTGGATATAAAAATATAAAATTATTTTAATTAGATGATTATAATTAAGTTTTACTTCAACTTTATTGCAAAAACCCGAACAAAATAATTGGAAATTATTGTTGTTTTTATAGATTTAATAACTATTATCTGTGGAATTTAATAATTACATAATTAAAATACAAGTTTTCAAAAATGTAAACAATTATTTTTAATCAATGGTTTTAAATGTTGTTATGTATTATCAATACATTTTTATGTTGTTGTTATACAATTTTTGTTTTGAATTACGTTCGAATAGATAATTTCAAATTAAAGAATAATCAAATAAATTTCCATTTATTGACCTTTTAGAAGAAGAATAAAAAATAAAAGACTACAATTATTATGAAACAAAGCATACTTAGAAAATTGTAATGATTGGTTTCATTTATTTTGTTTATGAAATTGTTTATTTATTTTGTTTTTCTTTTTTACGACATTTCATGGCATATTTTTTATGGTTATCGATTTATAAATCATTATATGGACTGTTACATTTTTTATTTTCAAACAAAATGTAGTGATTTAAATGTATACTTTATAATTGCAATTAAAATGTCATTTGTTTTAATGATACTCGATATGTCAGGTTTTCCGATATCTCTTTTTTTTTCCATTCAAAAGTTAACATTTGATGAAAAATAGCTTAATGAAATTAATCCATTAAAATGATGAATGAAGAATTCATAGACTTTTCGAGTGATGTATTATTATGTTCGACACCTAATAATTGATATTGATATTTTCATGAAAAGATATTCTTGTTTGTAAAAACAGCCCAGAGGAAATTTATTTTATTAAAAAGTATAACCTTTATATGCGTTTTAACACATTTTCTAAATGATGGCTATTTCATCTGAGATTATGGACATGATCCGCTAATTTGTAACAGATTCAGCATTATCCAGGTTGCATCATAGCGTGTTTTCTGCATTATACTCACAACAAGAAAGACGGAACAGAAAGAGAAAGAAAAAACACTACTCTTTTGGAGGTCTTCGTAAATAAACATAGCACACATTTATGTAACTTAAGAGAATATTTTTGTTGAACATTCTATTTAAAAAGGGAAAATTAACATGTTTATATATATAGTAATTTTTAAATGAGGATTCTTTTGATAGAAACACAAATTATTTGACAAATTATAATATTGTTATTTTTAGACTATTGGCTTATAATTGTTATAATTTATTAATAATTTAAGCATTATTACATCTGTTGATCTCTGAGTATCAATAAATGTGCATGCAAATAATATATTTTCTAATTTATTTGTAAGTTAGAAAAATGGTTTTTTATTTCAAATATAGTTTTACTGAATAATATAATATTATCAAGGAATATATCGAGAAAGATAAATAGAGTATATAGAAAAGTGCTCCAATAATAAAAAAAAAATGTCAAATGTTTTTTAGATTTCACGGTTTAGCATAATTTATGCTTTTTAAGTGTCATCTAATTTAGAGAACGTGTCTGGCGGTTTTCATATGTGATTTAATTTGTTGTTGTTCTAATGCAGCTGGCAATACTGACAGTTAATCACATTTGATTCATTTTAAATTAGGTAAAAGATAATCGGGAATCATTTAAAAGGGAATACTTTCTTCATATTTATTTCATAATTTGAATTTCATTAAAAATAATAGGTTATTCTTGTATTTAATTGGAAAATTTTTATGCAAGAAAACATCAGAAATTCTGGAATTAGTAATCAAAATTATTTGCTAACAGCGAAGCACAGGGGACATGAATATCAAGTTTTATGAAAGAAAACAAAAATGAAAAGAATGTTTAGTTGAAAGAAGGAAGATTACTGAAAAAGATAGTCAGAAAAAGTAATAAAAATCTTCGAAAGACTGCTTTTGACATAAATCCCAGGATGTTGATGTTCACGTTAGATTTGTGAGAAGAAATCTTCTTGAAGCTGTAGAAATGGTGATAAAATTACACGATTTCAGAAAGAACTATTTTTTATTTGAAAAGATTTCTGGAGATAAGGTTTATTTTCAGTCAAGATTTTTTTAGTCATTTAGGAACGGTATGTGCAGTACATGCATCGATGTTATTCTCTTTCAGTCTTTATTTAAAGAAATATATTTGGATATGTTTTCTATCATGGTAATGAATTTCAAGTCTAAGTCAATATAGTTATAATGATTTCATCAAATCTGCACTAATCAGAAACAGATATTTTGTAAAATGTAATAAATTCTAGACATAAATTTATCCTTCCAACAATGTAGTAGTACATTGTAGGAAGGATAAATTAGTATTTCAGAATAATATTGCTCATATCATGCCCATAAAATGTTTTTACAGAAATACTGAATCTATAGTAAATATATACAATATCGGTATATATAATGAACAATACTCAGTAATTTAGTAGTTCAAAATACTTTATAACGATCAATTAAATCACCTTACATGAATTCTAAATTAAGTTAAATTTTTGGAAAAAAAGGACCTAAAAACATAAATTGTTCCACCAAGCCTAACATGATAACGTAACAATTCGAACAGGATTTTAAAACAAAAATTGGAATAGGATTTCAAAATATAAATATTGAAAAAATTTCTTGTCAATTGTATATCGGATAATATTTAAAAAAAATAATCGAGAACAAAAATAATCACATTTATTATTAAATTGTAATTACATTATAATTGTACTTAAATCATACAAAAAAAGATATATTTAAATAATAAAATAATCAATTGTATAAAAAATGTCAAACTTGTGTACAAAAACAAGCAGTTATTTAAATAATAAAATAAATAATTGAACAAATAATGTCAGACATCATCTATCAAGCTGCTTGTATTCATTTTCTTTAATAATTAAAGCAACTTAAATGATGCAATCGGATTAGAATAAAGAATAAGTATTTATAGTTATTACAATTACAGAACTATTTCATTTCCTGAATAATTTGTAAACATATATGAACAAATATATTTATATAAATTTAAAAAATAGGAGGATTATACATTCGGAAAAATATATTATGCATTAAAAACATAGTATCATTTAATAAAACCAGAATAGAAATAAAAAGGGAAAATAATACATTACGAAAGCAAATTGAAAAGCTGATTTTTTTGAAATTCGCTTCATGAATAAAAAAAGAATCAGTTGATAAAGACAAAAATGTTATTAAAACAAATTCTCAGCTATGAAAGGAATCTTTTCTTTCTAAAGATATTAATATTCTGAACATGAAAAACTAATTACTTAGCAATTAAATGAATAAAATTATTGGAAAGAATTCACATTTAAATGCAACTGCCATTTTATCAAGAGAATTTTTTTTCTAGCTAGAAATATAATTTTTTTTGGTGTGCTGTTAAATAAATACTGGAACATGAAAAAAAGACACCAGAGAAAAATCTTGAATACAATTTCGAGTACAAGAATTAAAAATTAAGTTTGATTCGTTCTTTGTTTTAAGAATATTCGTTTCTCATTCAAAAAGAATATGCGAAACCTTGAAGATGAAAAACTTTCTTAGATTCATTAAATAAGGACATCTCATTAATTGCAAAGAATTTCTGGAAGGATTTTTAAATAGCTTTCCAAACTATTGTTCATTAAAGAATGCGAAGAACTCCACTTTTTATAAACCGCAATTTTTATCTAAAATAAAACTGTCATAAAGCTGGAGAATTTCTCTTTTTTTTGTTTACTGACTAAATTTTTTTTCTCTTTTCCTCATTATTAAAGAAGTAGTAGAGTTAAACTGTACATCAAACTTTTATTCAAAATTTAATAGATTTTAGTTTTTATTTTAATTAAGAACAGAAGGAAGCTTTTTTGGTGAGAGAGTGACATACCTACATATTTCTCAGAAAATATTTGCTTTTAAAAATAAATAAATAATTTTTAATTAATATCTTTATTGATAAGGCAAATGCAAAAATCTTGATGGAAGCCTAAAAAGTTAAAAATATTCTAACTTTATTCAAACTAAGAAAAAGAAGCTTTCAAACAAACTTGTAATTTTAAATTCATCGCCATTTTTTGTCATATTTTGAAAAATTCCATCTTAGCTGACATTTTAAGTTAAAATTTAGTAAAATTCTGTATAAATATAAGAAACTGGAAAAATGAAAATTGTTTTTAATATCTTTTTATTAATTCACTTATTGGATTCTGTTAACTGACAGTTTTAATTGTTACATACATAACAAAACTTTGTACAAGTTCGAGTTTGCAAGTTATAGCCATGATATAAATTGCAAAATTATCAATTCAATAATCTGTCTCTAAATAATTACACCGCATCTTACCGTAAGGTTTTGTTTTTATGGATTTATTGCATATTTTTTGTGTGCCAATTTGTTTTTTTTGTGAAAATCTTTGAGATTTAGTATTTGGCAGATAATATCATAACCGTTAAATACCTAAGTATTCTCATGGAATTCTCAAAGCTGTCTGCTCTACGCCCAGCAGTCATAATAGACCGCCACACACTGTTTGAAGTGGATTCAGAACTACTACAAACATACACGGCACCGTCAGAATTCAAACCCGAAACCTGTAGCATCGAGTGCCAAAGCGCTAGTCATTCAGCCCTTAATATGCTTCTACTTTTGAAAAGAATTGGTTTACTACTGCAAACCTTTTTTTTTCTGATACCCAAGTGTGTTTTTTCCCACAAATTAATAATAACAAAAAAAAAAAAGCGTTGGTTCATACATAAGAAAGTTCCTGCATAAAATATGAAAAAAATATTAAAAATTATTAACGCTTTTAAGTTTCCTAATTATCTTTTAAAATCTAAATACTACTTTTAAGCACTAATTTAGACGACAATGACTATTATTAACTGCTGTTAAAAGTAATTAATGACGTCCTCAACTGACATAACATTACAAGAAAATTAAAAAAATAAACATTTAGTTAAGAGAGAGAGAGAATATAAATAAACCATTTCCAAACAAAAATTAAGTCGTCAGTTTCCCCCTTTTAATTCAATTTTGCCCGCCCAATAATTCAAACAGTTGATGAACAATGATAAAGACGAATTATCAAAACTCTCCCTCACAGTCAATCCATTCTAATTACTTTATCAGACAAAACTTTATTTAACTTATATTAATTTTATTTTAATTAATTTTATTTTTTATTTATTATCGATTTGCGATCAAATGATCATGTTTAACTTGCACAGCTCTGAACATGATGCAGATGTTTGTAACGATCTCGCTTGGTCCATAAAACTCCGGAAGGATATCTATTATGCCAGGGTATCATTTAAATGTCTTGCGGAATCATTCACAAATACCCCAGAAGAGAGGCATATTTTGTTACCCTCAGCCAGACGGTGGCATTTCGTTATTGATGTTAGATAAATAAATGAAAGCATAACCTGATTGTGGAAAATTAATTGGAATTCCTACAGGGTCATATCAGTAGATTAACATGGCGATTGATTCTTTCTTTTGCCGTGTCATCCATTCAGTTCGGGAGAAAGCTAATAACAGAAAAAGTATAGGATGAAAGACCTAAATAGTGTCTTGATGATCCGCGTAAGATATGTAATAGAGAAACCTAAAATTAATTAATTGATTTAATTAATTATATGTGTTTTTAAATTTCGAAAATTAAGATACGATATATTTCATATTCTTTAAAGTATGCCCCTGTTAGTACTCTAGTCGTAGCGATGGTTAGTTGGCGTACAATATGTGAAATAAAAAAAAGGCAATATATATAAATATTTTATAAAAATACATCTAGTTTGTAAAAGAAACAGCACGTTGTAAAAGTTTATTTTATTAAAAAATATAACTATTATATGCGATGTAACACATTTTCTAAATGTTGATTTTTTTCTTCTGGGATTATGGATAGGATCTGCTGATTTGTAACAGTTTCTGCGCTTTCCAAGTTGCACCACAATCTGTTTTCTGCAGTATATGCACAATAGGAAGAAAAAAGCAGAAAGTGAGAAAATACGTTTATGAAGGACTTTCTATATAAATATAGCACGCATTTATCTAAAACTCGAGTGTTTTTTTTTTATTAAACACTCGTTTTAAAAATGTAACCTTAACATGCTTATATACAGTATTTTTTAAATGAAAACTCATTTGATATAAAATACAAATTATTCAACAAATTATAATATTGTAATTTTTTGTCTATTGGCTTACGATGATTTAAATTTATAAATAATTTTATCATTATTACATATGATCTCCGAGTGTTTGTAATCAATGTATATGAATATGCATATATTTTCTAATTTATTTGTAAGTTTCGGACATGAATTTTAATCTCAAATGGGTATTTATTTAATGAACAATATAATATTATCAAAAAATATATCGAGAAAAATATTAACATCTATGGATTATATTTTTATGGTTTTAGACAATGCATACACAGATAAACTTTTAATTTTATATGCAGAGTATTTGCTTAAATTCATATGGTAAATGTTGATTTCAATTAAAAATCATTGAAAATAAAGATTTTTTCAAATAGTTCACATATCCCTTGAATCAACAGCATGAACCCAGTGTTTAAAATAGATTTTGTACAGAATTGTTGTGTATATGGACTTAACTAACCGTAATGTGAACTTTGGATAAGAATTTAATGACAATTTTGAATAAGAACATTATTAAGAATTTTGAAATGTAATATTACTAGAAAAAGACATACGATATTACAGTTTTGTGTCTTAATTGTATGAAGAATTTTTTTTTAAAATTTAAACGAAGGAAAAATATTTAGTTAAATTTTTAGCGGAATACACTGACAACCTATTAGCGTTAATTAGTATTAGAATATCTTATATAAAATGCATTGTATATTAACTGGAACATAATAATTGTTATTTTTGTTATATGATGTTTAATGTAACGATTTTGCATAATTTATGCTTTTTAAGTGTCATAGAATTTGCCGACGTGTCTGGCGGTTTTCATATTTGATTTATTTTAAATTAGTGAAAAATATAATCGGGAATCATTTAAAAAGGAAATAAGGATTTATTCCGTAACTTGAATTTCACTAAAATAATAGGGATATCCTTGTATTTGTTTGGAAAATTTTTATAAAAAAAAATATCAGAAATTCTCGAATCAGTAAGTAAGATTATTTGCTATAAGAATAGCATAGGGGACATGATTATCAAGTTTGGTGAATGTAAAAGAAAATGAAAGGAATGTGTAGGTGAAAGAAAGAAGTTTACTGAAAAAGACGGTGAGAAAAAGTAACGCCAATCTACGAAAGACTGCTTTTGACATAAATCCCAGGAAGTTGATGAAGAAGTTGTTTTGTGAGAAGAAATCTTCCTGAAGCTGTAGAAATGCTGATAAAATTACCTGATTTGAGAAAAGAATTATTTTTTATTTGAAAACATTTCTGGAGAAAAGGTTTGTTTCAGTCAAGATTCTTTTAGTCATTTAGGGACGATATATGTAGTACATAAAACGTTTCATTCTCTTTCTGTTGTTGTTTAAAAAACTAACGTTTGAATTAACAGCACTTGTGAACTAAATTATCATTAAATTTTTTTCTTTGTTAATAACAGTGTAATAATCGAGAGTTATATATATATATATAATGCTTGTAAATAAAATTTAAATTGTTCCCATGAATCTGAAAGTGCCCCTCTTCTTGAAGCCGTTATAGATTTAGTATAGGCCAAGACGTTACAGCATGTGGCAATGTTATTACACTTTGTCTAAAGAACTATGTTGGTGTATTTTTTCTCTTTGGTAATGAATTTTTGTATATATATATATATATATACATATATTGTCAATATAGTTATGATGATTTAACCAAATTCAGACCAATCTGATACAGACATTTAGAAAAATATAATAATTTCTCGACAAAAGAAAATTTATTCTTCCAAAAATATTGACTGTATCAAAATAAAAATAGCTAAATGAGACTATTTCAAAATAATATCGCTCATATTATGCCTCTAAAAATCTTTTACATAAGTACTCAATATATAGTAAATGTATATCATATGTTGAATATCAATATGTATACTACACAATAGATCACTACACAAAGACAATACTCAATAGACTACACTCAGTTATTTACTTAATACTCAGTAATTGAGTAGTCAAATTTCTCTATAACGACCAGTTAAAACACCTTACCTGAATTCTACATAAAAATTAAGGTAAATGTATGTAGAAAAATTATCGAAAAACATAAATTATCCAACCAAAACTACTATGCTAATGGAACAACTAGAATAGGATTTCAAAACAAAAAAAATTGGAAAGAATTCTTATCAATTGTGTACCAGATAGAGTTTAAAAAATAATTGAGAAAAAAGGAATCACATTTATTATGAAATTGTACTTGCGTTATATATTGAGATTTAAATCATACAAAACCAGGCAGTTATTTAAATAATAAAATAATTAATTAAACGAATTTCATAAAACAATTGAGGAATTTTATATTCGGAAATATATATTATGCATTTAAAACATAGTATCATTTAATAAAACCTGAAAAGAAATAAAAATCAAAAGCATAGAAAATAATACATTACCAAATGCAAAATGAAAAAAAAAGTTTTTTTTTTTTATTCTTACTTCAAGAATAAAAAAGAATCAGATGATTGAAAAAACAAAAATGCTATTAAAAAATTCTGACCAATGAAAGGAATCTTTTTATTCTAAAGATCTAAATATTCTGAACATTGAAAAACTAATTACTTAGCAATTACATGAATAAAATTATTCGAAAGAATTCATATTTAAATGCAACTGTCCTTTTATAAAGATAAATTTTTTTTATAGTAAGAAATATAATTTCTTTTGGTATTCTATTAAATAAATATTGAAACAGAAAAAAAAAACACCTGAGAAAAATCTTAAATATAATTTCGAGTACAGGAATTAAAAATTAAGTTTGATTCGTTCTTTGTTTTAAGAATATTCGTTTCTCATTCAAAAAGAACATGCGAAGCCTTGAAGATGAAAAACTTTCTTACGTTCATTAAATAAGGACATCTTATTAATTGCAAAGAATTCTTCGAAGAATTTTTAAATAGCTTTAAAAACTATTTATTGTCATTTAAAGAATGCGGAGAACTCCCTTTTTATAAACTGCAATTTTTATCTAAAATAAAATTGTCATAAAGCAGGAAAATTTCTTTTTTTTTGTTTATTGACTAAATTTTTTTTCTGTTTTCCTCATCATCAAAGAAGTATTCTAGTTAAACTGCCCAGCAAACTTTTATTCAAACTTTAATGGCTTTTAGTTTTTATTTTAATTAAGAACAAAAAGGGGCTTTTTTGGTGAGAGAGAGACGTACCTACATATTTCTCAGAAATTGTTTTTAAAAATAAATAAATAATTTTTAATTAATATATTTATAGATAAAACAACTGCAAAAATCACGATAGAAGCCTAAACGTTTTAAAAATATTCTAACTTTATTTAAACTAAGAAAAATAAGCTTTCAAGCAAATTTCTAATTTTAAAGGCATGGCCATTTTCTTTCGGTTTTTTTTTTTTTTGTTATTTCAAAAAAAAAAAAAAAAAAAAAAAAATAAAATAAATAAATAAAAAAAAAAAAACGGTCTTAGATCTCATTTTTGGCTTAAAATTAAGTAAAATTCTGCATAAATATATACGAACTTGAGAAATGAAACTTGTTTTTAATATATTTTTATCAATTAATGTATTGGATACTGTTAATTGAGAGTTTTAATTGTTACATACATAACAAAACTTTGTGAAAGTTCGAGTTTGCAATTTAAAGCCATTAAATACATTGAAAAATTATTAATTGAATACTCTGTCTCTAAATAGCTTTATAAAATCATACTATAAAATTTTTTTTTATAGATTTATTGCATATTTTTCATGTGCACAGTTTGTTTCTGTTTGAGATTTAGTATTTGGCAGATAATATCACAACAATTTACCTAAGATTTCTAATTGAATTAGATTTATTATTTTATTAATCATGAAAGTATATTTAATCATCCTTCAATAATCAGAACTTTAAATAAATGATACAATAATTATATTTAAAGTAATTAGTAAAAATTAAAAAAGTTATAATTTGAGGATTTAAAACACTATAATTTGAATAAATTAATATAAATAAGAATAAAAGACATTCGCTACTTCTTCATTGACGCAACAGTCCCATGGTGGGCTACGGCAACCGAATATTTGAACCAAAATTTATTCAAATTACCACTTTAATTATATTATCCAAATCTTATATAAATTTAAAAATATTTATCTTTTGTTTTGCTTGATTATTTCTATTAATTTGAAATTGCTTTTTAAGTTTTTTGATGTACCAACTACGTATCCAAAGAAGGCCAAATAAGAATAATATGTAAGAAAGTAATATAAATAATATTAATTTAAATAATGTTATTTTATCTTGTTAAATAGTGTAGAAAAGGCATCTTCTTCTTCACTGGCACAACAGCCCCATGATGTACCAAGTCACCCGAATATTTGAAATCAAATATTTAAAATTTATTTTACAACCTTAATTTTATTATCCAAATCTTATATAAATGTAGAAATATTTTCTTTCATTTGCTTGCTTATTTCTATCACTTTAAAATTGTTTTTTAAGACTTCTGCTATATCAACTATGCACATATCCAAACAAGGCCAATCAGGAATAATATGTGAGGAAGTAATGTAAATAATATTAATTTAAATAATGTCATTTTATCTTGCTAAATAATATACGAAAGCTATTTCTTCTTCTTCATTTTCGCAACATCCCGTGGTGGCCCAGGCTATCTGCCTGCTGGAAGATTTCGAGACAGAAGATGGTTTATTTTACGCCTGTCCTACGCCCGATGCTCTACAGTAGTATTAGATCGGTACTTACTATTTAGAGAAGTTTCCGAACCACTACAACTTCAACGGACCTGTAGTACCGAGCTCTAGAGCTCTAGTCACTCGGCCACCAGGGCCCAATTGTGTTGTCCAAAATTGTACCGATAATACTTAAAGAAATCTAGTCAAATAAAGAAAAATTTATTAAAATTAAATTATTTTGATATAGGTGGTAAATTGTTAACATGATTATTAAAAATTCTTCTTCATTGGTGCCACAACCCAACAAATGTGGGTAAAGGCCATTTGTCGATTTCGAGTCGGGAAATGTTTTCCTTTTTACGGGGTAGGTTTGTCAGCTCTACTTCAAATGGTCTACAGTTATGTTGTACCGGAACTACGGTTGAAAGTGGATTCAAAACCACTACGATCATCCATGGTATCATCGGGAATCGAACCAGATATCTGTGACAACTAGCAATAAAGCCATCTAGCCAATAAAGCCGTCTAAAATAATTTAGTCTAAAAAGTTTTTTTTTTCTATTTAGTTAAAAGCACCATTTTTTTATTCATTTATTATTAATTTCTGTTGTGTTCTTGATTTATTGCTATTTAAAACTGGCGGCACTATATTTATCCCGTTATTAATTTGTAACGAGGGTCAATAGAAATTCTATTATATAACATACTGTGTGGATACACAGTATGTTATATAACAGAATTTCTAATTCAGACTTCAATTTCTGACTTATTAGATTACAATAAAACTAGCCGTACTCATTTCCACAAGCCTGAATTCTGTTAAAGAAAGAGCGACATCTTCAACTGTCAATTACTTTGCAAGTGTTTTAATTCAACTTTCAAAGAACTCGACAACTCGAATTTCGTATTCACGCTCTCACATGAAGACGCGACTTTCCTCAACTATTGTATATTAATTTGGAAACTTGTTGAACACATGTCAGACTCAACTTTCAATTTAATGTAGCCTATAATCACTTCTGCCCTGTTTCATTCTCTGATATGCCCCGTAGAAGACATGACAAGTAAATTGCATTAATGCTGTGATCTTTCCTCTCGGTAAGCTCGGTATTTCGTGCAAGCTTCAAAGTAAAAGTTTGGCATCGCATTGAAATTTTAATAAAATGCGGAGGGAAGAGGTTGATTTAAAATTGTGTAAATTTAATTTAATAAAAGATGCGAGGATTCCATGACTATTCCATTGTTAAGCTTATTAATATAGAGTTTTGAGTGTTGATATAATCATCGAAATAATTGAAATAACCTAAAAGTATACAAGAAGTTTAACAATAAGTTAATTTACGATGTTGGGTATTTTGTGCTATAAAAAATAAACCGCTATCAACATACACCACTTACTCCCTAGTTGAGGTAATATTGAAGCCTTAAAACAAGAATGAAGTAAGAAAAAATAATTTCCTTAAAAATTCAAATCTCTCACTTGGATAAAGGAAAAGGGAAGGACTTACAATTGATTTCCAACGGATACTAAAATCTCATGGCGTGGAGCGTAAGACAGAATGGAAGCTTGAATGTGAAGGAAATTAGACTTATGACTGGCTAGCGTTTACGAGCTGAGTTTTTGTATCTGGCAAAAACCTATTTTTATTGGATGAACGTCCCGAACGTACTGCCCATATTTACGAAATACCCTAAGAATTCAATACAATATAATGTAAGTTGCAGATATAATGTATCAATACATTTCTGCCTCAATTAATTTTGTATAAAATTAAATTTAACATAAAATTCAAAAGTATTAGCGGTGAATAACCTTTGTGTAAGTACATTTTGGCAATAGTTGCTTTTGTTCAATGACAAAAGCATTTATTTCTGAATAAATGCTTTTGTTTTATTAACGTTAATCAAAATTAATTAGCGTTAATTCAAAAGTTAGTAACTTAAATTAAGTTAGTTTTTAAGTTAATCAATGTAAATCAATTCAAAACAGTTTTTGTAGTTTTATTATTTTATGAACAAAGAAAGCGTATAATCACGAATGGTTTGTGCGGCCTTTTTAGAAAATCTGATGGCGGGGGTTCATTAATTTATATTACAAGTAACACAGAGTCGGAAGGTAAGGGAATAACAATGCCGTCCTGCAGGATTTTTAGGGGTAACTGCCCTCATTGCTTGTTCAGAAAACTATCTAAAATTCCCATCAGATATCCTGTTAATCGATGTGAGATGTTTTACACTTGCCACAGTCACCATCGAATTCTCTCTGTTCTAAAAGCAGTGATTGCAACGGATGCCTCTAGCGGATTCAAACCCAACACAGTAGCTACTTAAGTTGCCGTGAAAATCAAATGTTAGAAATACACAAGAAAACTATTAATATGCTTCTTCGTCATTAGCGCAACAGCCCCATGGTAGGTTAAAACGATTAGCCTATTGGAAGATTTCGAGACAGAAGACGTTTTCATTTTGCGGAGTAGAGTTGTCCATTCTACGCTCAGTAGTCATATTAGCCTGTCAGCAACGGTTTGAAGTTTATTCAGAAACACTAAAACATCCGAAACCTCCTGTGGCAGCAAACGTCATCGCAAACGCCACCTAGTCATTCAAACCTTAATACTAGTGCTTTTTGAAAAAATATTTGTTAACTACTGCAAAGCTTATTTTTTCTGATACACAACTGTGTTTTTTCCCCCAAATTTTGTAACAACCGCAAAAGAAGCGTTGCTTTTTACATAAGAAAGTTTCCATAAAAAGGGAAAAAAATATTAAAAATTATTAATAGTTCTTAGATTCCTAGTTATCTTTTAAATTCTAAACACTCCTTTTAAGCACTCATTTAGAAGAACAATGACTGTTATTAATTGCTGGAATTTAAGACAAAATTACAAGAAAATTAAAAAAATAAACATTTAGTATAAGAAAAAGAGAGAGAGAGAGAAGAAATAACCCATTTCCGAGCAGAAATTAAGTCGGCAGTTTCACCCTTTTAATTCAATTTGCCCGCCCAATAATTCAAACAGATGATGAACAATGATAAAGAACGAATTATTAATACTCACCCTCACAGTCAATCCCTTCTAATAACTTTAACAGACAAACTTTTATTTAATTGGAGATGTTCAGGTTAATCTAATTTACTTCCTGCGGTTTGCAACCAAACGATCACGTTTAACTTGCATAGCTCTGAACATAATCCAGCTGCTTATAACGATCTCGCTTGCTCCATAAAACTCCGGAAGCATATTTATTATGCCCGGGTATCATTTGAATGTCTTGCGGAATCATTCAGAAACACCCCAGAAACGAGGCATATTTTGTTACCCTCAGCCAGACAGTGGCATTTCGTTATTGACATTAGATAAATAAATGAAAGCATAACCTGGTTCTGGAAAATTAATTGGAATTCCTACAGGGTCATATCAGTAGATTAACATGGCGATTGATTCTTTCTTTTGCCGATGTCTCATCCATTCAGTTTAGGAAAAAGCTAATAATTGAAAAGATATATGATGAAAGACCAATGTATTTATTTGCTATAGAGAAACATAAAATTAATTAATTAATTACATTAATTATATGCATATTTAAATGACGATGCATTATATTTATTTTTTTTAACGATATTGATGACATGTAAAAATATTAGTAAGCATACAACAGGGTACAGCTTCAATCCTTCCAACAATGGTTATTTCAAAATAATATTGCTCATATCATGGCTATAAATATCTTTTAAAGAAGTTTTCAATGTATAGTAAATATATACAATATCAATATATATATAATGCACAATATCAATATACACTCAAGAGCCAAAACATTATGACCACCCCTACATTTTGCAATGAATTGGCCTGTTTGACGTGGAAGGCACGTGATCAGGTGAAAGTGGTATTTAACTGGCATTAAGTAGTGGTATTAATCCATGCCAAGGCGGGTTGAAGCTGTGTTGCGCGCCAAAGGTGGGCCAACTCGTTATTCACAGGTGGTCATAATGTTTTGGCTCTTGAGTGTATATATAATACAGAATATTCAATATATACAATACTCAATTACTCATTTAATACTCATTGAGTAATCAAATTAAGCTATAACTACCAATTAAATCACCTTACCCGAATTTTAGATAAAAATTAATGTAAATTTATGAAACAAGAGGATCTGAAAACATAAATTGTTCTACCAACACTAACATGATAATGAAACAATTATAATAGGATTTTAAAACAAAAAAGTGGAATAGGTATTCAAAACAAAAAACTGAAAAAAATCTTGATAACTTAATAATTTTATATCTTAAATAATTCAAAAACAGTCAGTTATTTAAATAATAAAATAATTCATTGAACACACGTAGTGTACAAATAGTGTAAGGCACCATCTTTCAATCTATTTGTATTCATTTCCTTTAATAATAAAAACAACTTAAATCATGCAATCGGAATAAAACAAAAAAATTATTGGTAATTATTATAATTACAGAACAATTGAAATCCTTAATATTTTGTAAGCAAATGTGAGCAATTATATTTAGTTAAACATAAAAAATAAGGAGATTTTATTTCGCAAATGTATATTATGCTTTTAAAACATAGAATCAGTTACTGAAAACAAAACAGGATTATAAATCAATGCACTGAAAATAATACCTTACGAAAGCAAATTTAAAAACTGAAATATATTTTTGATATTTATTTCATGAATAAAAAAGAATCAGATGATAGAAAAAGATAAAAATGTTATTAAAAAAATTCTCACAATGAAAAGAATCTTTTCATTCCAAAGATCCAAATATTCCGAACATGAGAAACTAATTACTTAGCAATAACATGAATAAAATTATTCGAAAGAATTCACATTTAAATGCAACTGCCATTTTTATAAAGTGATTTTTTTTCCTACTAAGAAATATAATTGCTTTTGCTGTGCTATTAAATAAATATTAGAACAAAAAAAAATACACCAGAGTGAAATCTTAAATATAATTTCGAGTACATGAATTAAAAATTAAGTTTGATTCGTTCTTTGTTTTAAGAATATTCGTTTCTCATTCTAAAAGAACATGCGAAGCCTTGAAGATGAAAAACTTTCTTACATTCATTAAATAAGGACATCTCATTAATTGCAAAGAATTCCTGGAAGGATTTTTAAATAGCTTTCCAAACTATTGTTGTTTAAAGAATGCGAAGAACTCCATTTTTATAAACCGCCATTTTTATCTAAAATAAAATTGTCATAAAGCAGGAGAATTTTTCTTTTTTTGTTGATTAATTAAATTTTTTTTCTATTTTCCTTATCATTAAAGAAGCATCCCAGTTAAACTGCACATCAAACTTTTATTCAAACTTTAATAGATTTTAGTTTTTATTTTAATTAAGAACAGAAGAGGATTTTTTTTTGATGTGAGAGTGACATAGCTACATATTTCTCAGAATACGTCTGCTTTTAAAAATAAATAAATAATTTTTAATTAATATATTTATTAATAAAACCATTGCAAAAAATTTTATGGAAGCCTAGAAAGTTCAAAAATATTCTAACTTTATTTAAATTATGAAAAAGAAGCTTTCAAGCAAACTTTTAATTTTAAAGGCATCACCATTTTTTTTTTTCTAATTTAGAAAAATTCCTTCTTAGATAAAACCTTTGCCTTAAAATTTAGTAAAATTCTGCATAAATATATAGGAACTTGAGAAAGTAAAAATTGTCCTTAATATATTTTTTTAAAATTAACTTATTAGATTCTGTAAACTGACAGTTTTAATTGTTACATACAGAGTGATTATAATTAAAGTCTCACTTTCAAAATGCTGTAAAAAAATCACTGGTCACAATGAGTTCAAATTTGAACAAAAGATACTTGAAGACAGAGGAAACGGTAACAAAAAAAAGTTATAAAAAAGTTCCAAAATGTATTAATAAATGGCGCTGTAAGCGACATAAAGAAAGTGAATTCGGCTGCCCGTGTTATTTTGAATCGAAATGACAACGTATTTAACATGAGTTGCACATTAAACCAACTGTAATATTCAAAGTGCTTGATTGTTTCGGTTTTTGATGGAAAAAATTAATTCCAAGTCACTCAACAGTTGTGACACTGTTATCGAAAAGTCCATCCACCACAGCAAACTCGTACCAAATTTTAATGGGAAAAATTGGTGGAATTCTTTTTTGATGCCACACCATTTTGCCCCTTTCGTCAAGTATCTTCATTCCAAATTTGAACTTATTTTGTCGAGGGTTTTGTTTTACAGCATTTTGAAAGTGGGACTTTAATTATAATCCTCCTGTATATAACAAAACTTTGCGAAAGTTCGAATTTGCAATTTAAAGCCATGAAATAAATTGTAAATTAATCAATTGAATAAAATGCATCTAAATAACTTTACTGCATTTTTTTTGCTTTACAGTATGTTTTTATAGATTTATTGCATATTTTTCGTGTTCATATTTTGTTTCTTGATGAAAGAGTTTTAGATTTAGTATCTGGCAAATAATATCATCATAACCATTACATGCTCATTTCTTATTGAATGAGATTTTTTTCTTTAAGTCGTGTAAGTCTATTTAATCATCCATCAATAATAAGTACTTTAAATAAATAATACAATAATTATATTTAAATTAATTTAAAGTAATTAGTAAAAACTAAAAAAGATTTAATATGAGGATTTTATACGCTATTGACTACATTAATATAAATAAGAATGAAAAACCTCTTCTTCTTCACTGGCACAACAGCCCCACGGTGGGCCAAAGCACCCGAATATTTCGACCCAAATATTTAAAGTCCATAATTTATTCAAATTACCACCTTAGTTATATTATCCAAATCTCATATTTAAAAAATATTTCAATTATTTGCTTGCTTTTTTATATTACTTTAAATTTGCTTTTTAAGAGTTCTGATATATCAGCTACGTACCTATCGAAAGAAGCCAAATCAAGAATAATAAGTAAGAAAGTAATGTAAATAATATTAATTGAAATAATGTTATTTTATATTGTTAAATAGTGTATAAAAGTGTATCTTCTTCATTAGCGCAACAGCCTCATGGTGGGACAAGGCCGTCTGCCTACTGGCAGATTTCGAGACAGGAGATGCTTTCTTTTTACGCAGTAGAGTTGCCAGTCCTACATCCGATGCTCTACAGTCATACTAAAGTAGTAGTTACAGTTTAAAGAGGATTCCGAACCACTACAAAAAACCATGGCATTGGCGGGTCTCGAACCCGTAGTACCGAGCGCAAGAGCTCTAATCACTCGGCTATCAGGCCCCAATAGTGTTGTCAAAAAATGTACCTATATTACTAAAAGAAAACAATTTAAATAAAAAAATATTTGAATTAAATTTTGATATAGTTGGTAAACAGTTTACATGATTGTTAATAATTCTTTTTTAATGGCGCAAATGCCCCATGGTGAGCCAATACGATCTGCCTACTGGCAGATTTCGAGACAGGAGATGCTTTCTTTTTACGCAGTAGAGTTGCTAGTCCTACATCCGATGCTCTACAGTCATATTAAAGTAGTAGTTACAGTTTAAAGAGAATTCCGAACCACTACAAAAAACCATGGCATTGGCGGGACTCGAACCCGTAGTACCGAGCGCAAGAGCTCTAATCACTCGGCTATCAGGTCCCAATAGTGTTGTCAAAAATTGTACCTATATTACTAAAAGAAAACAATTTAAATAAAAAAATATTTGAATTAAATTTTGATATAGTTGGTAAACAGTTAACATGATTGTTAATAATTCTTTTTTATTGGCGCAAATGCCCCATGGTGAGCCAATGCCATCTGCCTACTGGCAGATTTCGAGACAGGAAATGTTTTCGACACACTGTAGTCATATGAGAACGGTACTTATGGCTTAAAGAGGAGTTGAAATCACTACGATCATTCATGGCATCACCTGGACTCGAACCCGAAATCTGTGGCATCTAGCAACCCGGACAACTGAAATCCCTTAATAATTAATTAATAATAATAATAAAAAATTGTTGGAGATTTTTCTTCTATTCAATTAAGAGCAACGTTTTTTTATTCATTTATTATTAATTTCTTTTGTAATATTGATTTATTGCTATTTAAAACTGATGATACTACTTTTATTCCTTTGTTACTTTGTAACGAGGTTCATTAGAAATCTATTATATAACATAATGCGTATCCATTCAATTTCAGGTTTATTAGATTATGATAAAACTAGCCGTATTTACTTCCACAAGCCTGAATTCTGATAAAGAAAGACCTGCAATCTCCAACTGTCATTTATTTGGCAAGCATTTTAATTCAACTTTCAAAGAACTCGACAACTCGAATTTCGTATTCACGCTCTCACCTGACAGACGCGACTTTCCTCAACTATTGAATATTAATTTAGGAACGTGTTGAACACATGTCAGACTCAACTTTCAATTTAATGTAGCATATAATCACTTCTGCCCAGTTTCGTTCTCTGATATGCCCCGTAGAAGACATGACAAGTAAATTGTATTAATTCTGTGATATTTCCTCTCGGTAAAGAGATCGATTTCGTTTCAAGTTCCAAAATAAAAGTTTGGTATCGCATTGACATTTTAATAAAGTGTGGGGGGAAGTTTGATTTAAGATTGTGTAAAGTTAATTTAATAAATGATGTGAAGAGTTGTATTTTCCATGACTATTCCACTGTGAAAGCTTATTATTATAAACTTCTGAGTTTTGATATACACGTTGTCATCAAAATAATGGAAATACCGTAAGACTATACAAAGAACTTATCAGCAAGCTAGTTTGCGATGCTGGATATTTTGCGCTATAGAAACAAAAACCCCGCAAGCTCCCTATTTGCGCTTTCCGCTTTAATTAATGCTTTTCGAGAGGATTTACCATTGATATCCACCGGATGCTAAAATCATACGTCAGGCAACGCGAGTCAGTAGAAATGCGTGAATAGGAAGGGAACTTATGACTGCCTGGCGTCTACGATATGAGATTTTTGTATCTGGTGGAAACCTATTTTTACTGGATGATCGTCCCGAACTTACGTGCCATATTTACGAAGACCCCTAAAGAATGAAATAATATATAGTGATTGCAGCGGATGATTGCAGATAGTGATTGCAGTGGAATCCTCCAGCGTATTCAAAACTCAGCCCTCCTGCACACTAGCTATTAGGTATTTGATAATCAATTATTAGTATATATAGAAATATTTTAATATGCTTCTTTTTCTTCTTCCAAGACGGTCTGCCTACTGGTAGATTTTGAAACCTAAGATATTTTCTTTTTAAAACGCAGGGTTTTCAGACCTGCACCCAACAGTCATATTATACCGACAACTATGGTGTAAAGGGGATTCCGACCCCTACAAACATCCATAGCAGCTCTGAAACCCGCACCCGAAACCTGTGCCGCCAGAGCTGTAGTCACTCGGCCATTAGTCCTCTTAATAAGCTTCGACTTTAAAAAAAAATATTTATTAACTATTGAAAGTTTTTTTCCTCCAACCCCGAACTGTGCTTTTTCCCACACATTTAACAACTATAAAAACAAACAAAAGCGTTGACTCATAATTAAGAAGGTTTCTAAAAAAATATATAAATAATTAATGCTATTAAGATTCCTAATCATCGTTTAAAATTTAAATACAGCTGTTAAGCACTAACTTAAAAAACAATAGAGAGTTTTTGCATACCGTACGTTAGTTACCGTAGGACGTCCGTTAGCTTTTTCTCCTTAGCGCGCATGCCCAGTTTCCTATGAGCATTGTTACACATAGTTACTGACTGTTATTAACTGCTATTAAAGGTAATTAATGACTTTCTTGACTAACATAACATTGCAGGAAAATTAAGAGAGAGAAAGAATAGAAATAACCCATTTCCAAGCAGAAATTAAGTCGGCAGTTTCAGACTTTTAATTCAATTTGCCGTCCAATAATTCAAACAGATGATGAACAATGATGAAGACGAATTATCAAAGCTCTCCCTCACAGTCAATCCATTCTAATTACTTTATCAGACAAAATTTTATTTAATTGAAGATGATCAGGTTAATCTAATTTGCTTCCTGCGGTTTGCGATCAAATAATCGCGTTTAATTTGCATACCTCTGAACACGATCCAGATGCTCGTAACGATCTCGCTTGGTCCATAAAACTCCGGAAGGATATTCATTATGCCCGGGTATCATTTAAGTGTCATGCAGAATCATTCAGAACTACACCAGAAAAGAGGCATATTTTGTTACCCTCAGCCAGACGGTGGCATTTCGTTATTGACGTCAGATAAATAAATGAAAGCATAACCTTATTCTGGAAAATTAATTGGAATTCCTACAGGGTTATATCAGTGGATTAACATGGCGATTGATTCTTTCTTTCGCCGTGTCATCCATTCAGTTCGGGAGGAAGCTAATAACAGAAAAAGTATAGGATGAAAGACCTAAATAGTGTCTTAATGATCCGCGGAAGATCTGTTATAGAGAGACATAAAATTAATTAATTGATTTAATTAATTATGTGCATTTTTAAATGACGATGCATTATATGCATTTTTTGACGATACTACATGACCTATATAGTAACAACATTATATCTATGTAAAAGCATTAATTTGATTTTGAAAAATTTATCTTTAAATGCTATACTGTTTTGGTTATAAGAAACAGACATATAGAATTCCTTTACATAGTGTTTTATATATATATATATATATATATATATATATTGAACTGTTTCAATTGTCTATAAAGAGTAGGAACTAGAATTTTATTTTTTCATTAATTCGAGTTAATGCATTTTATTGAGACATTTTAAGAAATGAAGCTGATAGTTTTTTTAAATATTCCTTTTTCTAATCTTACTAGTTAAAGGAATATAAAATTAGGAATAACTGATGATTTCAAACAATAAACAAAACAACGGGATTGAATGTTTTACAAATAAAGATACATACAAATTGCTTTTTCTGGAAATTATCCAGAAAAAAGAAAGTATTTTTTTACAATACACTTTTTTATAATACCAAAACAATTTTTTTTAATATACACTGCAGTTACCTTTTTTTCCAGATGCCCTTTCCAGCACAGCTAGACACGAACCCGAAACCTGTCTCTCAGCCACCAGACCCAATTTATGTGATCAATTACATTATGTCAATTCTCAGCAATGATTGTTACATATATCAATAGCAAGATCGAATGTGTAACATTACATTGTTAATTATATTATACGCCAACTAACCTTCGCTACGACTAGGATACTAATTGAGGTATTCTTTAATGGATATGAAATATATCGTAACTTAATTACCTTATTTTTCGATATTTTAGAACGCATATAATTAATTAAATGAATGTTTCTCTATAACATTTCTTATGCGGATCACCAAGACACTATTTAAGTCTTTCTCCACATACTTTTTCTATTATTAGCTTTCTCCCAAACAGAATGGAGAACAAGGCAAAAGAAAGGATCAATCGCCATGTTAAGCCATTGATGCGACCCCATAGGAATTCTAATTAATTTTCCTGAATAAGGTTATGGTTTCATTTATTTATCTGACATCAATAACGAAAGGCCTCTGTCTGGCTGAGGGTAACAGAATATGCCTCTCTTCTGGGGTCTGTCTAAATAGCAAGACATTTAAATGATACCCTGGCACAATAAATATCCTTCCGGAGTTTTATGGACCAAGCGAGATCGTTACCATCATCTGGATCATGTTCAGAACCATGCAAATTAAACGTGATCGTTTGATCGCAAACCGCAGAAAGCAAATTAGATTAACCTGAGCATCTTCAATTAAATAAAATTTTGTCTGATAAAGTAATTAGAATGGATTGACTGTGAGGAAGAGCTTTCATAATTCGTCTTTATCATTGTTCGTCATCTGTTTGAATTATTGGGCGAGCAAATTGAATTAAATTGGTGAAACTGCCAACTTAATTTCAGCTTGGAAATGGATTATTTCTTCTCTCTCTCTAGCTTAAACTAGATGTTTATTTCTTCTTTTTTTTGTAGTGTTATGTTATTTGAGGAAGTCATTAATTACTTTTAACAGCAGTTAATAATAGTCATTGCCTACTAAATTAATGCTTAAAAGTAGTGTTTAGTTTTTAAAAGATAATTAGTAATCTTAGAACCATTAATAATTTTTAATATTTTTTTCACATTTTTTATAGAAACTTATGTTTGCACCAAGGTTTTTTTGTTGTTATTAAAAAATAAGGGGTAACAAAATGTGGGAAAAAAATAGTTTATTTTAATACATTATTATCTGCATTATTTTTAAATATATGTAATAAACTTCGTGCAATTCATTTTGCAAAAGAATTATTTCTTAATTGAGCAAAACATTAATTAAATTCTTTTTTCATTAAAATTTAACAACAACAGATTTCATCACTATTATAAATAGCATTGTAATTTTTTAAAAAACTGCACAAGATTCTGTTTCTTCATAACAAATTATTTATATTTAAGAGCGATGATTAGATATTTGCATTTGAAATATTGTTCATTGTCATAACCAATTCATTTATACAAAACAAATTTATTAGCTAATTTATAATCAATAGTCTCTTATTTACTGTCTAATCCGATAATTCTCCTAATGATGAGTTTTGATAATTGACTGTCTGAGGCAAAATAATTGGTTTATTATATACACTCAAGAGCCAAAACATTATGACCACCTGTCAATAACGAGTTGACCCACCTTTGGCGCGCAACACAGCTTCAACCCGCCTTGGTATGGATTAATACCACCACTTAATACCAGCTAAATACCACCACTTAATACCAGCTAAATACCACTTCCACCTGATCACGTGCCTTCCCCGTCATCCAGGCGAGTTCATTGAAAAATGTAGTAGTGGTCATAATGTTTTGGCTCTTGAGTGTAGATTGCTATGCATCGGTAAGAGTAAGAGGTTGGTAAGTGAAATTAGCAGGAAGCAAAGCTTGTTATACAAAAAAAATTTATAGGGAAAGTTTTTTTCTCTTATTAATATTAGAATATCGGGTGCGCAGAAGGTCTACCTCCCCGTGGTGCACCTGGTAACACTTTTTAGTGGCTAAAAGATCTGCAACTTGGCATTTTTGTTAGATTAATGAACTCTGTTTCAGCATGTTTTGTTGTATTATTTTGTTGTTGTTGTTGCATGTTTTTTTTTTTTTGTTGTTCTTTTTTTGCTCTAACTGTTTATAATCTGCCATTGGAAATAAAAAATATTAGAATATTTAATTCATATACCTGATTATTTTAAGATAAAATAAATAAGAAGTTGTTAAAATGAAATAAAAAAACATCTTATGCAAATATCACAAAATTAAAATCGCAGAATTCAAAATATCTCAAATACATGCAATTATCACAAAATTCTGTACATAATTTATTTCTTAACACATATTAAAGTTCTAATTGACATTTATATGAAGAAGGAATTTTTTTCTTTATCATTATCAGGCACATCAAGGTTAATTAAAACACTCATAATCATAAGCTATACTCTTGATTTGTTAATTAATTAATTAACATTAAATCTCGTTGTTTTTTTATCGTTTCATAACCTCAGTTATTCCTAATTTTATTTTCTTTCAACTAGCAAAATAAGAAACCGGAATATTTAAAAAAAAAACTATCAATTTCATTTTTCAAAGTGTCATTCCATAAAATAGGCATTCACTCGAAATAATGCAACAATAAAATCTAGTTCTAGTTCTTTACAGTCAACTGAATCAATTCAATATATATATATAAACATAAATAAAACTGTATGTAAAGGAATTCTACATGTCTGTTGCTTATAACCAAACAGTATAATATTTTAATCTTAATAATAATTTACATTTTTAATCAAAAATAAAATGATCAAATAAATGTTGGTACCTATATATAATGTTGTTACTATATAGGTCATATAGTATCGTTAAAAAATGCATATAATGCATCGTCATATAAAAATTCGTATAAATTAATTAATTAAATCAATCAAATAATTTTATGTTTATTTATAGCATGTCTTACGCGGATCTTCAAGACACTATTTTGGTCTTTCATCACATACTTTTTCCATTATTAGCTTTCTCCCGAAAGAATGGATGACAGGCGAAAGAAAGAATCAATCGCCATGTTAATCTACTGATATGACCCTGTAGGAATTCCAATTAATTTTCCAGAATCAGGTTATGCTTTCATTTATTTATCTAACATCAATAACGAAATGCCACTGTCTGGCTGATGGTAACAAAATATGCCTCTCTTCTGGGGTCTGTCTGAATGATTCCGCAAGACATTCAAATGATACCCGGGCACAATAAATATCCTTCCGGAATTTTATGGACCAAGCGAGATCGTTACGAGCATCTGGATCATGTTCAGCGCTATGCTAATTAAACGCGATTATTTGATCGCAAACCGCAGGAAGCAAATCAGATTAACCTGAGCATCTTCAATTAAATAAAATTTTGTCTGATAAAGTAATTAGAATGGATTGACTGTGAGGGAGAGTTTTGATAATTCGTCTTTATCATGTTCGTCATCTGCTTGAATTATTGGACGGACAAATTGAATTAAAAGGGTGAAACTGCCGACTTAATTTCTGCTTGGAAATGGGTTATTTCTTCTCTCTCTCTTTTAAATTCCATACAATGTTATGCTAGTTTAGAAACTCATTAATTACTTTTAACAAGTGTTAATAACAGTAATTGTCTTATAGGTGAAAAGTAGTGTTTAGATTTTAAAAGATAATTAGGAATCTTAAAACCATTAATAATTTTTAATATTTTTTTCATATTTTAATAGAAACTTTCTTATGTATGAACCAACGCTTTTATTATTAAATTTGTTTGAAATAACACAATTGGATATCAGTAAAATAAGCTTTGCAGTAGTTCACAGATATTTTTTCAAAAAGTAGAAGCATTTTGACTTTTCTTTTTAAGGAATAGAGTTAACAGTTCTACTTCTTACAAGGAAAAAATCTCCTGTCTTGAAATCTGCCAGTAGATAGACGGCTTTGAGCTACCATGGGGCCTGCGCTAATGAAGAAGAAGCATATTAAAAGACTGCTTGTGTTTTTCTAACATTTAATTATCGCGACAACTTAAGTAGCTAGTGTGCAGGAGAGATAAGTTTGAATCAACTGACGGCGTCCGTTGTAATCACCGCTTTAAGAACAGAGGAGATTCGATGTCGACTGTAACCATATGTGTAAAGCATCGCACATTGACAAACAGGACACTTGATGGGAGTTTTAGAGAGTTTTTCTTAACCCACAATGGGGTCAGTTACCCCTAAAAGTCCTACAGGATTGCATTGTCCTCCCCTTACCACCACTCGCGTGTTACTCGTAATATAAATTAATGAATCAAGTGAGCCCCCATCAGATTTTCAAAAAAAGGCTGCACAAAGGCAATTTCAAGATATATTTTCTGTTCATAAAATAATAAAACTAGGAAAACTGTTTTGAATTTATTTACATTGAATAACTTAAAAATTAACTTAATTTTATCAAATAACTTTTGCAGCAACATAAATTGTGACAGATTCTTCCTTTATTAATTCACTACTGTCATAAAAGTCAATGAACAAAAATCATATGACGAACCCTTTTAAATATAAAGTTTGCTTGAAAGCTTCTTTTTTACTTTAAATAAAGTTAGAATATTTTTGAAATTTACAAGCTTCCATCAAATTTGTGCAGTTGTTTTATCAGTAAATATATTAATTAAAATTTATTTGTTCATTTTTAAAGGCAAACATAATCTAAAAAATATCTAGGTATGTCACTCTATCACCAAATAAATCCTTTTTCAGTTCTTAATTAAAATAAAAACTAAAAGCTATTAAAACTTGAATAAAAGTTTTCTGTGCAGTTTAACTAGAATACTTCTTTAATGACGAGGAAAATAGAAAAAAATATTAGTCAGTAAACAAAAAAGAAATTCTCCCTTTTTATGACAATTTTATTTTAGATAAAAATTGTGGTTTATAAAAAGGGGAGATCTTCGCATTCTTTAAAGAACAATAGTTTGGAAAGCTATTTAAAAATCCTTCCAGGAATTCTTTGCAATTAATAAGATGTCCTTATTTAATGAACGTAAGAAAGTTTTTCATCTTCAAGGCTTCGCATGTTCTTTGTGAATAAGAAACGAATATTCTTAAAATAAAGAACGAATCAAACTTAATTTTTTAATTCATGTACTCAAAATTATATTTAAGATTTTTCTCTGGTGTACTTTTTTCTGTTCCAATATTTATTTAATAGCACACCAAAAGAAATTATATTTCTCTCTAGAAAAAACTTTCTCTTTATAAAAGGGCAGCTGCATTTAAATGTGAATTCTTTCGAATAATTTTATTCAGATAATTGCTAAGTAATTAGTTTTTCACGTTCAGAATATTTAGATCTTCAGAATGAAAAGATTCTTTTCATTGGTGAGAAATTTTTTAAATAACATTTTTGTGTTTTTCTATCATTTGATTATTTTTTATTTATGAAGTAAGTTTCAAAAAAACATTTCAGTTTTTCAATTTGCTTTCTTAAGGTATTATTTTCTGTGCATTGATTTTTAATTCTGTTTTGGTTTTAATAACTGATACTATGTTTTTAATGCATAATATAGATTTGAGAAATAAAAAAACCCGTATTTCTTAAGTTTAAATAAATATAATTGCACAAAATTATTTACAGAATATTCAGGATTTGAAATAGTTCTCTAACTATAATAACCATGAATATATATATTTTGTTCTAATCTGCGTGCATCATTTACGTTGCTGTTATTATTAAGGAAATGAATACAAGTAGCTTTTGAAAGATGATGTCTGACATTATTTCTATATCAAATTCGTTTAATTAATTATTTTATTATTTAAATAACTGCTTGTTTTTATATAATTTAAGTCCAATCTATAACAATTTAATAATACTTTTAATATTCTCTGGCACATAGAGAATTTATTTTTATTCAAATTTTTGTTTTAAAATCTTATTCTAATTATTACATTATCACGTAAGGTTTCGTGTAACAATTTATATTTTGAGATAATAGAGAGTTTTTGCATACCGTACTTTGGACGTCCGTTAGCTTTTTCTCCCTAGCGCGCATGCTCATAGGAAACTGCGCATGCGTATCTGTAATAACGTTTCCTATGAGCATGCGCGCTAGGGAGAAAAAGCTAACGGACGTTCAACAGTCTCTAATGTTTTGCATAAATATACCTTAATTTTTATGTAGAATTTGGATGAGGTGATTTAATTGGTCACTATATTATAATTAGTGTATTCAATTGTTGAGTATTAAGTAAGTGGGTATTGTATATATTGAATATTTTTTATATATATATATATTGATACTGTGTATATTTACTATATATTGAGTACTTTTGTAAAATTATTTTAGTGGCATGATATGAGCAATATTATTTTGAAATACGCCATTGTTAGAAGGAAAAGTTTTTTATGTCGAGAAATTATTTTATTTTGCAAAATATCCGTTACTGATTCCATCGATTGGTTTAGATTCGATGGAAACACCATAGGTATATTAACTTATGCTAAAAATTCATTACCATGATAGAAAACATATCCAAAGATAGTTCTTTAAACAACAACAGAAAAAAAAACATCATTCCATGTATTGCACATATCGTCCCTAAATGACCAAAAGTATTTTGACTGAAAACGAACCTTTTCTGCCGAAGTGTTTTCACATAAAAATAGTTGTTTTCTCAAATCATGTAATTTTATCACCATTTCTACAGCTTCAAGAAAATTTCTTCTTACAAAAGTAACGGAAACATCACCATCCTGGGATTTATGTCAACAGCAGTCTTTCGTAGATTACTTTTTCAGTAATCTTCTTCCTTTCAACTACACATTCCTTTCATTTCCTTTTTTCTTTTTCAAATGCTTGATATTCATGTACCCTGTGCTGCGCTGGTAGCAAATAATCTTACTTACTTGAATCGAAAATTGCTATTTTCTGTTAGAAGAATTTTCCAGTTAAATACAAGGATATCTCCATTATTTCAGTTAAATTCGAGCTATGGAATACGTCCTTATTTCCTTTTTAAATGATTCCCGAATAATTTTTTTCCCTAATTCAAAATAAATCAAATACAGAAACTACCAGACACGTCACCAAATTTGATGACACTTAAAATTTTCAAAATTCATAGAATTAATAAATCATTTAATTAATTTCAAGTTTCTCTATAACACATCTTATGTTATATCTTATAATATATCTAATCATTATAATATATCTTATGCGTATCATCAAGAAACTTTTTAACATATCTTATGTTTCTATTATTAACTTTCTCCCGAACTGAATGGATGACACGGCGAAAGAAAGAATCAATCGCCATGTTAATCTACTGATATGACCCTGTAGGAATTCCAATTAATTTTCCAGAACCAGGTTATGCTTTCATTTATTTATCTGACATCAATAACGAAATGCCACTGTCTGGCTGAGGGTAACAAATTATGTCTCTCTTCTGAATGATTCCGCAAGACATTTAAATGATACCCGGGCATAGTAAATATTCTTCCGGAGTTTTATGGACCAAGCGAGATCGTTACGAGCATCTGGATCATGTTCAGAGCTATGCAAATTAAACGCGATCATTTGATCGCAAACCGCAGAAAGCAAATTAGATTAACCTGAGCATCTTCAATTAAATAAAATTTTGTCTGAATAAAGTAATTAGAATGGATTGACTGTGAGGGAGAGAGTTTTAATAATTCGTCTTTATCATTGTTCGTCATCTGTTTGAATTATTGGGCGGGCAAATTGAATTAAAAAGGTGAAACTGACAACTTAATTTCTAGTTGGAAATGGGTTATTTCTACTATCTCTTTGTCTTTTAATTTTTCCTGCAATGCTATATTAGTTAAGAAACTCATTAATTACTATTAAAAGCAGTTAATAACAGTCGTTGTCTTCCAAGTTAATGCTTAAAAGTTGTACTTAGAATTTAAAAGATAATTATGAATCTTAGAAGAAGTAATTCTTTTTAATATATTTTACTTTTATATCTTTTTAGAAACATTCTTATTTATGAGTCAACGCCTTTGTTTGTTTTTGTTGTTGTTCAATTTGTGGAAAAAACATAGTTGGGTGTCGGTGAAGTGTTCTTGTGAAGGGTTCTGCAGCCGTAGGTGTCGTGTTCGTGTTCCTGCGGTGTTATTGATACTTACAGTGGACGGAATTCACTTTAAACCATAGTTCTCTGTATAATATGATAGTTGGGCGTAGAGCTGACATTCCTATGCTTCAAAAAGGAAACTTCTCATGTTTCGAAATATGCCAGTATGCAGATGCTCTCGAAAGAAGAGGAAGATTCCTTGTGTAATTCTAATACTTTATTATAAAATACGAAACTTAACTTACTTAGCTAATGAGTAGGAAGGCTGAGGTTTGAATCTGCTGGAGGAGCCCGTTGCGATCACTGGCTACAGAACAGAGGAAACTCGCTGGCGACTGTGGCAATGTTTGTAAAGCATCTCACATCGATAAACAGGTTTCCTGGCAGGAGTTTTCTAGATTTTCTTGACACTATTCCTTATTTAATTCTTTGAGATCTTCGTAAATATTGCAGGTAAGTTCGGGATGTTCTTCCCGTAAAAAATAAGTTTTCGCCAGATACTAAAATCTCACCTGGTAGACGCCAGCCAGTCATGAGTTTAATTTCCTTCCCATTCACGCATTTCTACTGACTTGTGCTACCCGACATGGGATTTTAGCATCCGGTGGAAATCAATCGTAAGTCCTCCCGCCACGAAAGCATTACTTTGCTTTTATCCAAGTGGACGACTGGAATTTCTGAGGAATTTATTTTTTTCTTACTGCATTCTTGTTTAAAGCTGCAATATTTCCTTAACTAAAGAGGAAGTGGTGTTTTTTTTAATGTTTTTTTTTATTTACATAGTCCAGTACAGTAAATTACCTTACTGATAGGTTTTTTTGTATTCTTTTACAGTATTTCCATTATTTTGATGGCCGCCTGTATATCAACACTCAAAAGTTTATAATAATAAGTTTTAACAGTGGAATAGTCATGAAAACCCAACTCCTTGAATCGTTTTATTAAATTAACTTTACACAATTTTGAATCCAAATTCCCCCCTCCTTTATTAAAATTTCAATGTGTTACCAAATTTTTATTTTGAACTTGCACGAAATCGATCTCTTTACCGAGAGGAAATATCACAGAATTAATGCAATTTACTTGTCATGTCTTCTACGGGGCATATCAGAGAACGAAACTGGGCAGAAGTGATTATATGCTACATTAAATTGAAAGTTGAGTCTGATATGTGTTCAACACGTTCCTGCTAAATTAATATTCAATAGCTGAGGAAAGTCGCGTCTGTCAGGTGAGAGGGTGAATGCGAAATTCGATTTGTCGAGTTCTTTGAAAGTTACATTAAAATGCTCGCAAAGTAATTGATAGCTAAAGATTTCAGCTCTTTCTTTAATATAATTTATGCATATGGAAATTAATACGTCTAGTTTTATTGTAATCTAAAAAACCTGAAATTGAATGAATGCACAGTATAATATATAAGGATTTCTAATGAACCTCGTTACAGAGTAACAACAGAACAGAAGTAGTACCACCAGTGTTAAATAATAATAAATCAAGATTATATTAGAAATTATGTATAAATGAATTAAATAAAAAAAAATAATTAACAATCAATGTAATTAAATTACCAAATTTATCAAAAGAATTTAATTCAAATAAAATGTTTATCTTTTTATTTAACTTATTTACTTTAAGTAATATAGATATAATCTTGTGAAGGTAAAAATTAATAAGTGTTTTCTCTTTTATTCTAGAGCTCGATGTCACAGGTTTCGGCTTTGAGTCCCAGCGGTGTCATGGATGTGTGTAATGGTTTGGAATTTCACTTTGAACCGTAGCTCCCTGCCTAATATGACTGTAGGGCAAAGGCATGACCAATCTACCCCGTTTCTGTCCAGAAATCTGTCAGTAGGTCGTCGTCCTCGGCCCACTATGGGGCTGTTGCCCCACTAATGATGGTCATTGTCTGCATAAATGCAAATAAGAATAAAAGACATCTTCTTCTGCTTCATTGTGGCAACGGCCCCCTGGTGGGCCAAAGCCGTCTGCGTACTTTCAGATTTCTGGACAAGAGATGTTTCGTTCGTACGGGTAGTGCATTCAGCCGTATGGTTAACAATCCTATTAGACCGAGACCTGCGGTTTAAAGTGGATTCCGAACAACTACAAACATCCATGACATCGCCGGGACACGAACCCGAGACCTGCGGCACCCAATGGCAGAGCCCTATACTCTCGGCCATCAGGCTCCAACGTAGCCAGTAGTGTATAAAATTCTCATATTATATTTTTAGTTTTTACTAATTACTTTAAATTAATTTAAATATAATCATTGAAAGCTCTGAGTATTGATGGATGATTAAATAGTCTTCACGATTTAAAAACAATCTCATTCAATGAAGTATTCTTAGATATTTAATATTTATGATATTGGCTTCCAGATACTAAATTTCAAATTCTTTTTCAAATTCGCCTGTTGGAATCTTTCATGCATGCATCTCCTGTGCATGAGCGGAGCATGCGCAGGAAATGTATGTAAAAATTCTCTACAAATTAAAGTCTACAGTAAGATGAAAATAAAGGTTTTTAGAGATAGTTTATTCAATTGATAATTTTGCAATTTATTTCATGGCTTTAAATCTCAAACTCGAACATTCCTTAAGTTTTGTATGTATTAAACATCGAAATCTCTCTGTTAACAAAATCCCATAAGTTAATTAATGAATCTAGATAAAAAAGGATATTTCATTTTTTAAGATTTTTTTATTATATTTTAATTTTCGAAAGAATTTTTCGAAATAAGGCGAAAAAAAATGACGATGACTTTAAAACTTAAAAGTTTGCTCGAAAGCTTCTTTTTTTTGTTTAAATAAATTTTGAATATTTTTGAAATTTTTGCAGTTGCTTTATCAAGAAATATATTAATTAAAAATTATTTATTTATTTTTAGTAGCAAATATTTTCTGAAAAATCTGTAGGTTTTCCACTCTCTCACCAAAAGAAACCCCTTACTGTTCTTAATTAAAATTAAAACTAAAAGCTATTAAAGTTTGAATAAAAGTTTGCTGTGCTGCTTAACTGAAAAACTTCTTTAATGATCAGGAAAATAGAAAAAAATTTTGTCAGTAAACAAAAAAAAGAAGAAATTCTGCCTGCTTTATGACAATTTTATTTTAGATAAAAATTGCAATTTATAAAAAGGGAGTTCTTCGCATTCTTTAAAGAACAATAGTTTGGAAAGCTATTTAAAAATCCTTCCAGGAATTCTTTGCAATTAATAAGATGTCCTTATTTAATGTATGTAAGAAAGTTTTTCATCTTCAAGGCTTAGCATGTTCTTTTAGAATAAGAAACGAATATTCTTAAAATAAAGAACGAATCAAACTTAATTTTTAATTCATGTACTCAAAATTATATTTAAGATTTTTCTATTGTGTTCTTTTTTTCTGTTCCAATATTTATTTAATAGCACACCAAAAGAAATTATATTTCTCTCTAGAAAAAACTTTTTCTTTATAAAAGGGCAGTTGCATTTAAATGTGAATTCTTTCGAATAATTTTATTCATGTAATTGCTAAGTAATTAGTTTTTCATGTTAAGAATATTTAGATCTTTAGAATGAAAAGATTCCTTTCATCGGTGATAACTTTTTTAATAATATTTTTTTCTATCATCTGATTCTTTTTTATTTTATTCATTCAGAAAGTGCAAAAAAAAAAAAAACATTTCATTTTTTCAATTTGCTTTCGGTGATGCATTTTCTCCATTCTTTCGATTTCTAATTCTGTTCTGATTTTATTAAATGTTACTATGAATTTAATGCATAATATATATTTCCGTATATATAATGGCCCAATTTTTTTAAAAATTTAAATAAATATGATTGTTCGTATTTGTTTACAAAATATTCAGGTTTTGAAATAGGTTTTGTAATTGAAATAACCATGAATATTTATTTTTTGTTCTAATCTCAGTTCAAGCATCGTTAAAATTGCTTTGATTATTACAGGAAATAAAGTCAAGTTGTTTTAAAGATGATGTCTTATATTAATTATATATCAGATTCTTTCAATTATTATTTTTTTTATTTAAATAAGTGCATGTCTTTTCTATGATTCTAATCTCGATATATAATTTAAGTACAATTTAATTAAAAATGTTATTCCTTTTGTTCTGGATTATTTTTAATAGTAAAACAAAAATTACTTTTTGATTTGAAATCTTTTTCTAATTATTACAATAACATGATTGGTTCTGAGTAAGAATTTTTGTTTTATATCTTGTCTCTCATAGATTTACCTTAATTTTTATGTAGAATTTAGATAAGGTGATTTAATTGGTCGTTATAGCATAATTTGAGGTTATAATAATAATAATTAATTTTGTCGTTAAATATTGTATATATTGATATTGTATATATGGGCCTGAATGGCAGAGTGGCTAGCGCTCTGGCACTCGGTACCACAGGTTTTTCCGGTTCGAGTCCCGGCGGTGCCCTGGATGTCTGTAGGGGTTCGGAACCCACTTTAAACCGTACGTCCCGGTCTAACACGAGCGGTACGGAGGTATTGTTACTCCGCGTCCGTAGCTTATCTTCAAGTTACACGCACTTCCTGGGTAATGCTAAGTGAGTAACGTCAGTGCAGCACTTGCCTTAAGGCATCGAAGACAACTGTCTAAGTGTTTTCCATCGGCATTAGAACAAAAAAATATTGTATATATTTATATTATATATATTTGCTATATATTGAGTACTGCTGTAAAAAGTTTTAGAGGCATGATACGAGCAATATCATTTTGAAATACTCCATTGTTATAAGGATAATTTTTCTTATGTCAAGACATTATTATAGTTGGAAAAATATGTTTCTGATTGGTCTAGATTTGACGAAATTGTCATAAGCATATTGATTTAGGCTAGAAATTCATTATCATGATAGAAAACCATGATAGATTTCCCCATTTCACAAACTTTTATTACGTATGTAACTATTAAAACTATCAGTTAACAGAATCCAATAAGTTAATTGATAAAAATATTTTAAAAACAATTTTCATTTCGCAACTTCCTATATATTTATACAGAATTTAATCAGATTTTAAGGCAAAAATTTTACCTAAGAAGGAATATTTCGAATTAAGACAAAACAATGGAGACGCCTTTAAAATTAAAAGTTCGCATGACAACTTCTTTTTCTTAGTTTAAATAAAGTCAGAATATTTTTAAAGCTTGAAAGGCTTCCATCATGTTTTTCGCATTTGTTTTAGAGATAAATATATTAATTAAAAATTATTTATTTATTTTTAACAGCAAAACTTTTTCTGGGAAATATGTAGGTATGTCATTCTCTCACCAAAAAAATCCTTTTTCTGTTCTTAATTAAAATAAAAATTGAAAGCTATTAAAGTTTGAATAAAAGTTTACTGTGCAGTTTAACTAGAATACTTCTTTAATGATGAGGAAAATAGAAAAAAAAAATTTATTCAGTAAATAGAAAGGGAAATTCTCCTGCTTTATGACAATTTTATTTTAGATAAAAATTGTGGTTTATAAAAAGGGGAGATCTTCGCATTCTTTAAAGAACAATAGTTTGGAAAGCTATTTAAAAATCCTTCCAGGAATTCTTTGCAATTAATAAGATGTCCTTATTTAATGAATGTAAGAAAGTTTTTGATTTTCAAGGCTTCCATGTTCTTTTCGAATAAGAAACGAATGTTCTTAAAACAAAGAACGAATCAAACGTAATTTTTAATTCATGTACTCGAAATTATATTTAAGTTTTTTCTCTGTGTTCTTTTTTTTCTGTTCCAATATTTATTTAATAGCACACAGAAAGAAATTATATTTCTTACTAGAAAAAAAAAATTTTCTTTCTAAAATGGCAGTTGCATTTAAATGTGAATTCTTTCGAATAATTTTATTCACGTAATTGCTAAGTAATTAGTTTTTCACGTTCAGAATATTTAGAACTTTAGAATGAAAAGATTCTTTTTATTGGGGAGAATTTTTTTAATAACATTTTTGTCTTTTTCTATCATCTGATTCTTTTTTATTCACGAAGTAAGTTTCAAAAAAACATTTCAGTCTTTCAATTTGCTTTCGCAAGGTATTATTTTCTGTGCATTGATTTTTAATTCTGCTTTAGCATGAATAACTGATAGTCTGTTTCTAATACATAATATACATTTGCGAAATATAATTCCTCTATTTTTTAAGTTTAAATAAATTTATTTGCTTAGATTTGCTTATAAAATATTAAGGATTTTAAATAGTTCTGTATTTGTAATAACTATGAATATTTATTTTTTGTTCTAATACGCTTGCTTCATTTAAGTTGCTTTTATTATTAAAGAAAATGAAAACAAGTAGCTTGAAAGATGATGTCTTATATTATTTGTACACTATGTTTGTTCAATTATTTATTTTATTATTTAAATAACTGTTTGTTTTTGTATGATTTAAATCCAATATGTAAAGCAAGTGGAATTTATTAATAAATGTGATTTCTTTTGTTCTCAATTATTTTTAATTCTCTCAGGTACATAATAGAGAAGTTATTTTTTTCAAATTTTTGTTTGAAAATCTTATTCTATTTATTACATTATCATGTTAGGTTTTGTGTAATAATTTATGTTTGGAGATAATTTTTGCATAAATTTACTTTAATTTTTTATATAGAATTCGGGTAAGGTGATTTAACTTGTCGATATATTGTAATTTGAGTACTTGCATTAATTAAGTAACTGAGTATTGTATATATTGAGTATTGTGCATTATATATATATATATATTGATATTGTATATATTTATATATTAAGTACTTTTTATAAAAGATTTTTAGAGGCATTATATGAGCAGTATTATTTTAAAATACTCCATTGTCAGAAGGATAAATTTTTTTATGTCGAGATATTGTTACATTTTGCAAAATATCCGTTACTGATTGGTCTAAATTCCTATGAAAACACCATGATTATATTGGCTAAAAATTCATTACCATGACAGAAAACATATCCAAAGATAGTTCTTTAAACAACGACAGAAAGAAAATAACATCTCTGTATCTACTGCAGATATCGTCCCAAAATGACTAAAAGAATCTTGACTGAAAACAACCTTTTCTCCAGAAATGTTTTCAAATAAAAAATAGTTCTTTTCTGAAATACTGTAATTTTCTCACTATTTCTACAGCTTCAAGAAGATTTCTTCTCACAAAATAACTTCTTCATCAACATCCTGGGATTTATGTCAAAAGCAGTTTTTCGTAGATTGGCGTTACTTTTTCTCACCGTCTTTTTCAGTAATCTTCTTTCTTTCAACTACACATTACTTTCTTTTTCTTTTACCTTCACCAAACTCGATATTCATGCCCCCTCCCCTATGCTACACTGATAGAAAATAATCTTACTTACTGATTCGAAAATTTCTGATATTTTCTATTATAAAAATTTTCCAATTAAATACAAGAATATCACTATTATTTGAATGAAATTCAAATTATGAAATAAATCCTCATTTTCTTTTTAAAATATTCCCCATTATCTTTTCACTGATTTAAAATAAATCAAATATGAAAACCTCCAGACACGTTGACAAATTAGAGGACACTTAAAAAGTATAAATTATGATCAATCATTACAATAAACATTGCACAACAACAAAAAAAATCCATTATTATGTTAAAGTTAAAATGCTATATATTTTATACATGAATTTTGTATGCTCCCTTTTTTCCTGTTTGAATGAAATGCAGATGGCAGATTTTGGTGCAACCTGGAAAGCGCTGAATCTGCTACAAATCAGCAGATCCTATACATAATCTCGGATGAAAGAGCCTACATTTAGAAAATGTGTTAAATCGCACATAATAGTAATATTTTTTAATAAAATATACTTTCAATTTGCTGTTTCTTCTGCAAACTAGATGCCTTTTTATCCAAATATCACGATAAATTTTTAGTAGTCGAACATAATCATGCATTATTCTAAAAATCTATGAATTCTTTATTCATCATTTTAATCGATTAATTTCATTAAGCTATTATTCTTGAAATGCTAACTTCTGAATGAAAAAAAAAAGATATATCGAAAAACCTGATGTATCGAGTATCATTAAAACAAATGACATTTTAATTGTAATCATAAAATGTATCTTTAAATAACGTATATTCTGTTAGAAAAAAAAGCAACTGCCCAAATAATGATTTAAATATTAATAAATCATGTAAAAATATGCAAGGAATTGTCGTAAAAAGCAAATTATTTTAATGAACAAAAAACAAACGAAACCAAACATTACAATTTTCTAACTATGTCTTGTTTCGTATTAATTTTGATTATCCATTTAAAAGGACAATCGACGGAAAATTTAATTTATTATTCGGTAATTTGAACTTATCGATTTTAACATAACTTAAAACAAATATATATGGATAATGAATAAAAAATTTAAAGCCCTTAATTAAAAATAACTGTTTACATTTTTGGAAACTTTCCAGATGCATTCTAATTATGTAATTATTAAATTTAACAAGGAATAAGAAGTAACTAAAATAAAAAGTTAAAATTTCCTATTCCTAAAATTTCCTCTTTCGTTTTTTTTTATTAATAAAGTCGGAGAAACACTTCATTTTAATCATCTAATTAAAGCAAATTTTTATTTATGTATCTAAATATCAAGACATTAACATTTGATTATCAATATCTTCTTAGATATAATTACCTGCTAATATTTTTTTTAATGTATTTCGAAATCTAAGCGTAAAAATAAAACACTTTGAAAACGAAATTTTTATATAATTTTTAAACTTCAAATGCCCACAAAAGAATTAATATTTGTTATAGCTTTTATTAATTAATCTGGACTGCGCTAATAATTGTTTTCCTGGTTTTAAATAAATAAATATAATACTTCGCAAGCAGTTTTGAATTTAAAAAAAACCAGAAGATATTCAGTTTCTACAGTTTTATAGTTTAGTTTCAAAAGATACAATTAGGAAAAAAATTAAACAATTAAATACATTATTATAACATGTTTTCTATCTTTTAAGTTTAAAATTTTTTTATGGAAAAATAGAACATTAAAAATTATTTTTAACTCAAAAAATCATATTAAAAATAAATTTGCTTAATACTCCATGATTATTTATTATGGAATTCAGAAAATATTTGGTTAATAATTTTAATTTGCTTTTATGTTAGTAATTTGTAAATCCTGAAACATAAAAAATTGTATTAAAAAGAGAAAAATTAATACCTACCAGCTGTAAATGTTTTCAAAATGTTATAATTTTTTCAACATTATTTTTTACGTAGAAAAAAAAATATAATTCAGTTAAAAATATGTGTAGTAGTATTTATATTACGTGAATAAAATGATGAATAGATAGAAATCAAAAAGCATACGATATGGAACAACTGCAATAAGACGAAAACAATTTATATGTAATAAAACTGAAATAAACAGGAAGAAAAATTTTTTGAGATTGAACTAAACAATATTTTGAGTGGGTTCTAATGTAAAATTGGACTGAAAAAAGGCAGTATAAAGAATTAATATAAATTATAGTCTACCAACCATATAATAATTGTTTTTCGATTTTACATAAATTAATAACCTTTAGTGGATTATACTGTTCTGCCTAATTTTTCCTTGTTTTAATTTTTATTATTTTTTTTTCAAATCAATATTTTGCATTAATATTCTAATGCAAATGAATTCAATTTATAATATAAATTTTATTTAATAATATAATATTTTTAATTAATAATATAAATTTTAATATTATTTTAGAACATATTTCACGTTTAAGCAATAATAAATGTATAGATATATTTCAACTGAAGAATTACGTTTCTGCATTTATTATTCTGTTTTATTATTTCTACTTCAAATAAATTCGTACTTCTTCTTTTAGTATTTCTCCGCCAAATTTTTCTTTGTTTTGATTCTTACTAATTTTTTTTTTCAAATTACTCTTATTTCACTAATATTATAACTTTAATATTCTTTTAATTAATAATATAACTTTGAATATTCTTTCAGAACTTATGTTCATGTTGACAAAATATTAAACATGCACATATTTGTTAACTAAAGAAATAAGTTTCTTCACAAAATGTATTATAAAATTTAACTTACCATGTTTAATTTCCACTTTTCATTGCTTTACTTCAAAATATTGGCAAGTTAACGAATTCTTAAGAGGATGGATCTTTTTCTATCAATAGAGTCGGTAACGCGAAAGTTTTCGAACTACTATACCAGCACAATTGATCTAACATTTTTGGGTTAAATTGTGTTGATGACGGTGGAAAGAATGCTTAAAGTTCGATGAAATCAGAAGAAAAGAAAGAGCGGATTAATTTTGCAGAAATTTTCTGAGAAATACTGGATAAAGAAGACTGATGGATAATTGAAGTTATGAGTCTTGTATAAGGATTACGAAAATACAATGAAAGAACAACCAATATTCATGTCTGATCATTTCTGATAATCAATTTTCACTTTAAAATTCCCGAGGCTTACGGAATTTCAATTTTGTTTTATTTTTTAAGACGCTATTTTTTAAGATGTCAAAATACTCATTAGTGTTTGAATTATGCTTGGCTTTGTCAGACGCTAAAGTTGACTCCGGTGATTTTTGAAATGTCTGAATTAAATGAACAAAGAACTTGTATTAAATTTTGTTTGCAGAAACGTATAGAATGCTGCAGAAGACATTCGGTGAGCATTCCTATATCGGAAAGAAATGTTTAGAAGTATTATAAACAGTTCAAAGAAGGCAGAGAACGCGTTGAAGACGAAGAGCCCTCTGGTCAACTATCAACCTCAACCGACGAACCTCTCGTCCAAAAAATTAAAGATTTGGTGCTTTACACCGTGAAACTACTGGCTATTCCTGCAACTCAAAAGACCACTCCGGGGACACCGTTTTGAGTCGATTGAGGAGATTCACCTTGAATCGCCGCGCGCTTTGAAGGCCATCCCTGCCGATGACTTTTTAACATGCATTGAGAATTGAAAATAAAGTTGGCATAAGTGCATTGTGTCCGGAGGGGATTACTTTGAAGGCGATGAAATAAATTTAGAAGATTAAATAAAGAGTTTTTGAAAAAAAAATAATTGGTCTTACTTCGGCACAGTAGTATAAATGGCATAAATAAAATAAAAAACTCGAATAATAATTTTAAAAAGTGAAAACAATATTATTAAAACTTATATATGAGACGTATGATTGGTACGTGATTAATAATGCTTACACAGATCATAATACTTACCAACACATATTTCCTTCCAGTTTTAAGACACAAATAAAATCACGTGCAAAATCAGTGTTTATTTTAAATAAGAGTTTTTGAAATGAAATGTTTTGAAAAATGTTTTTCATTTTTATTTAATTTCCAGTATGCACATATTACCCATGAAAAATACAGTTAAAGAATAATTTAAAAAAATAATAATAAATTTTATGCATGAAAATTAAAATAATAATAAGGATTTCTCATATTTTCTTCTCTTTTCTTTACTTCGTAAAATGATATTCCAGTTCAGAAAGACGATCTGAAATGTTGAATTTGCCTAACATATTGCAATGGCGAAATATGAGAGCATTCCTAAGCAAACGACATTTTCATAGGGTAAAATTTCAATTTGAAAGAATCACAGAGTCATCTATCATTGTTACTTGACAGTTACTTGGATTTATTTTTGTTCTTTCTTAAAGTTATTTTATTTTTGTAGTCGACTTTAGTTTTCACAAATATCAAAACAATCATGTAAATTTCTACTACAGAGAATTGAATATTATGAAGCATTCTTCTGTGATTCGAAAACTTTTTATGCTTAATAGTAGGTTTATTTTTTCTATTTTTTTATTAATGTTTTTTTAATCTTTATACTGGCGACTTCATCGCATTAATATTATATAGGATTAATATTCTAATGTTGACTCAATTATGTAAAAGTACCTTATTTTACATACTATTTTAGGCTATTCAGTTCACATATATATGATTTTTTCATTCTTCTTTGTCATGAGCCACAGCAGTATGCCTAAAATTCATATTTTGGTAAAAGATATTATTACCCTTAAAATTATGGGTATTATTTTAGGGAGCGGGGCTTTTAGTGTCTTTGATCAGTTTTTCGTTTAACTCTCAACATTTCTGATTGGTTTATTATTGTTCTAAATTTCTTTCTCGAGCTATTCTTATTGGTTTCTTTAAATTTATTTCACGTGCTTTTTTAAAATTATTTGAAATTCTATAGGTTTTTTTTTTTTACTCTTAAAAATGATAATATCCATTTTTTATTGGAATAGCAAGTTCAATGAAATATTTCATATTTTAATTTTGATTTTTAATTTTTATAAATATTTTTTGAAAATAAACAATATTGTAATTTTAAATAAAAAAACAATTACATTTTTCGTCACAAAGATTATTTATTTAGTTCTGAACAACAATTTCATATCCATTATTTTTCATTGGAAGGCTTTACGCATCAATTTAGATTAATAGATCGATAAATTTCGGCATAATGTATAAAAAAACCATATAAAAACAACTTTAAAACTTTAATTCTATCCATTATTAAAATCATTCGTCTACCTTCAATAAATATATAAATAACTTTAGTTGCAAAATCAGAAATTAAATTAAGTAATTAAAATAATGAATTTCAAAGTATTGTAAGGAAATAATAGTTTCTTAGATTATAAATAAAAACTAGTTTCTTAGAAATAACCAAGATTGTAATTCTAAATCAGAAGCGGTAGTTTATTTATTTTCATACACAATTCCTTCCCTTTCATTAATTCTGAACAATAATTTTTGCTTAAACATGACGTCAAACCTCAGTTCTAATCTTTCATTAATCTTTTTCGCATATTTAGTTATCAAGAATGAGTAACTAAAAAAAAAAAAAATAGTTCTTTTCTCTAAGAAAACTACCAAAACAAAAAAAATAACAACTTTCCAAAACTGATCTAAGGCTCTTATGATTTTAATAATCTCGCCGTCTTAACTCTCAGGAGAATAGAAAAGTTATTAGCGAGGTAATTAGCAGCACAATACTTTTCGTGAAATTTGTTCAAAAGAAAGCTGATCCCAAAGATAAATTTGTCAAACTCACCATAAACAAGAAAGATAATTTCTAAACGCCTAGAACGTGCACATCTTTTTATGTTAGGAAAAAAATTTTAATATTTCAGTAAGTCAATTTATGAAATCTTTTGTTTATTGCTGTATCGAAACCAACAAATAATAATCAGCTTTAAAATCAATATTTTTATACTATTAAAAGTACATTTAACTTAAAAATTAAAAATAGAAATAATTGTTTTAAACAATTTTCATTTTAATTGTAGATTTCAAATTAATTTGCGGAAATTTATACTTTAATAATACGACTTTATTTTTGAATAGGAAAAGCGATGCTATTTTCTACTATTCTAATTATTATTTTCTTTACTATTCATATTATTGATTTCATTCATTTTTTTTTCTATCCATACTATTATTAGTTATAGTATGGATGGTTATAGTTATGTAAATTTTAATTTATTAGACTTTGTAGAAATAAGTACATGCAAACATAATGGAAAAAATATTTAATAACAGCAAAAATAAAACTTGAATTGCATAGTGTGAGATTCATATATTGTATCCCAATAATGCATTACAAAAAATGTATGATTATTAAAAGTAAATGAATTTTGTTGTTTTAGTTCTATACATAGTTTGATAATTTTAATATGAAATTTTATTGTTTAACTACTTAAAGTGATAATACAAACACATATCAATTTTATTGATTAATAAAGGTTATTACTACAATACGATTCAAATAAGGAATTAATTTTTAAATTAAAAGTATATTAAAAAGGCAATGCACTATGTAATTTCTTTTTATTTAATGGAGCATTGTTCAATAGAAATAAATAAATAAATTTTTTCGTTCTTTTTTTAAATAGTTCTTACTAAAGTAGAGCCTTAATAATAATTTTATATTCAATTGATTCAAATCTTATTTAGTATAGTCTACTTAATACAAAATAATAGTATGCTAAACATTATAGCTGCATAAGTCAATAAAAAATTGATAAAATTTAATTACTTCTTATAACAATGTTCAATATTATCTACAGATTTGTTATAGTTATCCAAAATAACATCACATTTTCAAATTAATAATATAAATTTTTGAATATCCAAAGTTAACTTATGTTTTATTTTTTAAATACAAGCAGTCTAGATCTTTGCAACCAGAAAATTGAAAAATTAAATTACTAAAGTACCTTTTCTTTCTGGAATTCAAACTTCATTGCCATCTTAAAGACATTTTGTAGTAACACTTCTTACATAAGAGTCGAGGCAGCAAGACATTTTTATAACATAAGTGGACATTGATGATCACAAATATAATTCACAAATGTGTTATGTTGCTCATTTTGTGATCATCAATGTAACCGCATTACATCTTCATGTTGACATCCATATAGAGGAAATGGAGCAGTGTTATCAGAATAACGATAGTTTCATCACTCTGTAATTGTTGATTGTTTTTGATGCTTTAATTTGCTTCATAACAAATTTAAATCAGAACAGTGATCTTATTGTGATTCGAATTTCATCATTTTGAAGTTGTAGAATCCTATATGACTTGCACTAAATTTGTGTCAAATCGCCAAGTAAATAAAAAAAATGGCTTCGCGGCTTTTAAACGAAAGAAAACAAATTATTACTTAAATTTTACTGAAGTGTATCCCGATATTGAAGACCTAATTTTTCCAAGCAATAAAAAAAAAACACGTTCAACACAAAAGACCTTTCATCCACTCAGGTGGCTGGTAATCTCTCATTTCGCCGTCCCACTCACCTGTTCTCCTCTCTTTAATTTGCAAATAAAATGAATGAAACGAAAATTGAACGACATCACAAATTAATTTTAAAAATTAAAAAAAAATCAATTTCTCTAATGTCGGCAAACTCAAATCCAATCATTATTACAAAAATTGTTCAATATATGATCAGAGGGGTAGTATTATATCACAGTACAACTGATGTAGCTAGCATTCTAACTGTATACTAGACCAATTGAATCATTTTCCATTGTCGGGTGAATTGTCTGAGAATTTTGAGCGTCAGAATGTCCTGCAGACAGAGTATTACGATCATAGTATTCCATCAAATCAGAACATTCCAAATATCATAAAGTGCATTCACACCGTATACATCAGTATGAACTACTACAGTACTTGGAGAAAAGCTGGATCAAATTCACATTATTCTTGGAAGAGTTTTCAGATGATACCAAACACTTATACAAATTTTTAGAGGAGAAATTATAATTTAAAATGAACAATTTGCTACTTGAACCAACTACGTGCCAAAGTAAAACAGTGAATTCAGTTTTCCCACTTTACATAAAAAGACTAGAATTAATAGATTTCATTTCTTACTTCAGTTATTTCAAGCTGATTATTTCTTTTCTGAACGACGAATGTAATATACTCTAATACAAACAATGCTAATTAACAATATAAAACGTTTTAATAAAACTTTGTCTTGAATATTGAAATGTTACCTCTTCCACCACAGGCAAACAAAATGAAGTTTCACTTTTGCGTGGCCTAATTTTTACACACAGCTTTTTTTTTTCAATATATACTTTAATAAACGAATAAACTAAATTATAAATTGTAGTGTGCAGGCTGCACAACCAGATTATAACTATGTGCGGTTGAATTGAAACACTTGAGACCCAGGTTGGAGAACTCACAGCTAAACACCACACACATACAATTAGAGACATACTATATTTAAAGAGAGATAATTATACATTCATGGAAGGACTCCACTTCTAAGCCGAAAATTCTAACTCGTCTACGCGCAGGGTGCGCGAAATAAACTTCAAGTACAGGATGAGATTCTGTAGAACAACTAATGAGTTGGGTTGCGCTAAACATATTTCCTGTCGGTATGAGGGACTATAAACTAAACATTTCTCAACCGGAGAGCAGGTTACGCTGTACTTCCTCTAGGGTGAGAGTCTTGAGGCCTATTGACCATTTCTCCTGAACGCCACAGGGGGTGGTCTTGCCAGTGTAAAGGAGGAAGCACGGTCACAAAACTTAACTAGTTGAACAACAATATCAGTACTGGATAATGTTTTCTGGCTTTCTTCAAAGTTAAGTAAAAGAAAGTTTGTGAAATTGTATTGTATTACTAATGAATCCTGAAGAAAAATATTACTTTCTGTTTCACTTTAGTGTTTGTAAAGTAGCAGACGCTCATCGGGCACCCTGAATAATTCTGAATCTGCTGACAAAAATAAGATAGAAATGAATTCGTCAAACACCGGGTTCTTTTAGTTGTTCACAAATGTTGTTAAGTTGTAGGTGGTTCAAAATAAATCAGCTCTCTTGTAATTTCTTGACTATTTTATTACACATACTAGGAATAATTAAAACTTTGCAGAATATTTACAAATTAATAGTAATGCCACACATTTTAATCTCTAATGCCATAAAACTAATAATTTCTCTCAATATACCTCTCACATTTCTAAGATTACCTCTCTCTCTCTTGCTTTCCAAGCACGCTCTCAAACTCGCACTTCTTTTGCCCAATTAAATTGGCGTCGCAGCGCCCTCTGACAATATATTAGGATTTTGTGGTAGTAATAATAATAAAAAAGAATATTCTTAGTTGATGATAAAAAAGAAATTTTTTAATTATTAAAAAAAAAAGATTTGGATATCTTGTATGTTTAAATCTGTGTTGTATATTAAAGATTGTTTCTACAATAAAAAAAATGCTATTAAAATAGATAAAATGTAGTTCATCTCATTAATTCAAGTATATCTAATTCAATTACAGTTACTGCTACGAATATTTAGGCTCTGTAAATTTTCAAATTTAATTTGAACGAGTTTTAATTCTATCACACACTCAGCCTGATGGCATTACAGTCTGGAAAATGGAGTAACCCGAATTTAAGGGCAAACTTGCAAAGTAATTATTTAATCGGAGCTAAATTTCCAAATTTTAGGTAACGTAGACTTACTTTAAATTCTAATTTACCGTCTTTCAAGAATGTAGCTGGCTTGGAACAGACATCATTTAACTCGCGAAGAATTTCGTTTCCGCCAAGAATATTAACTCATTCGCAACATATTGAAGTGCAAGCACGTGACATGTTAGTTAAATTAAAATCACTCAAAATGTATTACAGTCGCAGTTAGAAACTAGTTTAACTGATGAATACAAAATTAAATAACAATAAATAAGGCATGCATCAGAAAAAAAAATCCATGGAATATAAAAGTTCCCTGTTTAAATCGTAACAATTATTTAATCTATTTATTAAATTAGATTTAATTAATCGATTACGATTTAATCGTAACTATATTTACGATTTTAACTTAATTGCGATTTAATTTTTTAAATTTACTGTCAATATTTTAAGATTATAATGCATATATTGCTGAAATAAATCGCATTGTATACAATGCACACAATGCGATACATTTTGTCATATTGCATATCATAATCACATTTTTTACAATGAATAAAATTTTATGCATTTTACCATATTGCATATAATTATTACATTCATCATAATGCTAAAAAAGTTGCCACATTTTATACCAGGAACAAAATATGAGACCTAACTGTGGCAATCGGAATTCTTTTAAAGGTTCTTTTTAAAGATGTGCTTGCAAAGCTGTCCTAGTCACTTGAAACTTTAAATATTCATTCACGAAACATGAACTGGTAATTCACAGAACATTGCTCGGAAGATCTTTTGTGTTGCTAAAACAGTCCTGTTGTTGTTGCTTATCCCCTTGATTTAGAATCCTAAACCAAGTCCAGTAGATCATGCTGCATCAATAGATCGTAAGCGGTCCTCCCCTCATTCAACAGTTGCCTCACAGAGGCACCAATACAATCGATGAGATGAGAGCGAGACGCGATGACCGAGCAATGACAAAGGGTATATGTCTTTTCGTCTCCATTAAAGGTCAAACTCTAAGTGTGGCCAGTCCTTAGTCTATCTAAAGCCGTTTGAGCAGGTCTAGGACAGGAGCACTGCAAGGACATACCAGGATATTTAGCAAAAACACAGTCCTGATACTACTAATAGGAAGGAAACTTAGGTATTTATGCACGGAACCACTTGACAACTAAAATCGCTAAATTAATACTCTTCGAGGAGATCCTTTTATTGAATATAAATCCTTTTTCAAATATTTATTTCTTATTTTTGATTATTTATATTTGAATGATAGCTGATATGGAATTTTCACTCGTGGCTATGTAGCTACTATTGTATGGATAGCCTTGAATATGGACGAGGGAATAAACAATCTATTTTTATATTGCAGTTTTTTTTTTTTCAAAAACGAGTAAAACTAATAGAGGAGACGATTGCAAAATTTTCCAATTATCGATAGAAATCTCATATTTTCTCCTATATGTCGTAAAGGTTATTTTACACCCTCTCCTTTCTCAATTCCTACTATTAGTTCACACTCTCCCTAGACATATCTAGTTCAAATTTTTAATCGTTAATGAAATACTTTTTATTCCTCCACTCAAGTTCAAATACATTTTTTTGAACTTGTAGTGGATGATACTTGATATTAATATAGTTTTTTCAAATATTAATTCAGTAATCAAATTTAATTAATTAATTTAAATATTTTTTAGACATAAGTTGCATGTATTTAATAATAGATGGCGCCAGATGTAAGAGAAAAATTTTAACTTTATGTGTAAAGGAATTTTCTGTAATACAGTGAAAAGAAAAGTAGGAATTGACTTTAAAAAAAAAATTATATTACTTGTTTTATGTTAGAACACATGTCTCTTATGATTTTGTCTCAAACTTATTCAAAATTATTTTTATTCAAATAAAAAAATTACTTTAAAAAAGGAAGCGATAGATGTTTAGTTTATTCAATTAAAATGGAGTGTTTCATATGCCTATATATAGTACAAATTTAATCAAATACACATATTGAAAGCTACACACAATAATTTTCTCTTAACCCTATAAAAAAAAAGAAAATTTTGAAAATCAATAAATTGATTATTAGTAACTTCTGTTAAATGCATTAAAATGAATTTTTAAAATGTATAAGGGGAAACCCATGTCTCATAAATGATTGTTAAGATATAAAGTAGCGTTTTTTTAATTTTTAATGATTATTTACAAAAGAGGAAAGTAATTAACATTGCTTAGTTAAAACTAGAAGATAATTCATCAAATGTCATTCATTATTATTTTTTAAAGCAATTAGCTGAATATTTTTAATTAAAAAAGTTTCTAACTATATCTGTGTAAGTGATTACAAATTAAAAAGTAAGGGAATATTCTAATAAAGATAAATTTTCAATTAGCAATAATTCGAGACCAACTTGAAAATTTTTCAAATAATTGACATTTCTAATATTAAATATAAAATGAAGAATTAGAAGGTTTAAGTGGTATTTATTAATGTTATTTATTTAAACAAATAACAAAAAAATAAATAAATAAAAGACAACAACATCATAAATTGCTTTATAAAACTGTTTGCACTCAAAGCCCCTCCCATTAAAAAAATTGATTCTGTGTTAAAAAAGATATTGACGCATATTTTTAAATGACGGTAGCTTCAATTATTTAACTTATTATAATGGTTTTCTAATGTTTATATGTATTATTTACTTTATCTGTGATTTTAAATATTGCTTCGTTATTTGTAGTTACATGCTTTTATACTTTTATACAATAAATAAATAAATTTTTATTATATAAAAATCTGGGTATTGTTTGATTTTGTTTATGTATGGGCATTTTCAACAAATTAAAACTATGTTTACTTTAAACAAATAGCATAAGTTTTACTAATTTATAATTATTAAACGACAAATATAAACAAAATAATCAACAATTCCGATTCCGAATCATTACAGTCATCCATGGTTTGTGTTAGGCACCGAATGCCAGAGCGCTTAGTCACTCATTCATGGCATACAAATCCAAAAATTTACATAACAATAATAAATTTACACTAATAACAAGTAATATAAAAAAAATTTTTGAAAGCCAATTCCTACTTTTATTTCACTATAAAGTTGAAATTTTCCTTTTACGTCTGGCGCCATCTGTTGGAAGATACATACAACTTAAATCTAAAAAAAACTAAAACTAATTAATTAATTAATATATGAAAAGATTGTATTAACATCCAGTGCCATACACTACAAGTTTCAAAAAATGTATTTGAACTTGAGTGAATGGATAAAAAGTATTTTATGAACGATTGAAAATTTGAGCAAGATATATATGGGGAGAGTGTAAACTAATAGTAGGAATTGAAAAAAAAAAAAAAAAAAAAAAGAATTTCATCTTTTCTTAGGATTTATTTATTTTTCTTAGGAACGAATTTACACCAGTCCTTAAAAATGTATTGAAATATTAAATATATATATATATTTAAAAATGAATAACTTACATCAAGTTAAAGATTTTAATTTTCTCCCGATATACAGAAAATTCAAAATATTTTACTTTAAATTTAATCTTACTGACTAAGGGAACTATTCACACACTATCATGCCAATGTCACTCTGTCTGATGACATGGATGACTGATTAGTGTTAAATGTAACTAGGAATGTATCTCCTGCAAATCCAGAGCGAAGAGAGCTATAGTTAACGTAGCTATTCACGTTTAGGAGTTAACGCAAAATCAGCAGACACGAAAAGACATGTAGAGAAGTGAATCTTAACTATTCGTTAATATTAACGCTTTAACGAAAAATGTTTTAAATACAATTTTGTTTCAGGACAATTTTTAATTCCTAAAATATAAATTGTTAGAATTATGTTTCTGTCCTACTTTATATATTTTTATTATACAAATTCAACTATAAATTTAGTCAATAACTATTTAACATGAGAGCTATTCGCGCCACAATATCTTTGACATTATCACTGAAGGTGATTTTATTCATTTTTAAAAAACATAACAGAAAAGGAATGCAGGAGATTATAATAATAAATAACATGCAGCTCGTCATCAATCATCTGGATTCTAATAATATTTCTGTAAAACAGCATGAACTCTCAATGGAATGCCTTCTACTCAGGTACAAGGTACTACTGGGCTCAAAAAGTAAGACCGATTATTTTTTTTTCAAAACATCTTTATTTAATCTTAAAAATTTATTTCATAGTCTTCAAACTAATCCCCTCCAGACACAATGCACTTATGCCAACCTTTTTTACAATCCTCAATGCATGCTAAAAAGTCATGGGCAGGGATGGCCTTCAAAGCGCGCACCGATTAACGTTTAATCTCTTCAATCGGCTCAAAACGTTGTCCTCGGAGTGGTCTTTTGAGTTTAGGGGATAGCCAGAAATCGCACGGTGTGAATACGGAGGTTGTGGAAAGATATGTGTTTCCTTTTTGGTGAAAATGTCACGAAGAATCAATGCAGTGTGAGCTGGTGCATTCAGTGTTTTCGGTACCCATCGAGATTTGACGCGCTTGAAGCCCAAAATGGAATTGACCAATCCTTTTGAAATTCCAACATCATCAGCAAGGTCTCTAATTGTAAATAAACGGTTTGCAAGCACCAAATCTTTAATTTTTTGGAAATGAGCTTCGTCGGTTGAGGTTGTTGGTCGACCAGAGGGCTCTTCGTCTTCAACGCGTTTTCTGCCTTGTTTGAACTGTTTATATCACTTCTAAGCATTTCTTTCCGATATATGCTCACCAAACGCATTTTGTAACATTCTATACGTCTCCGCAAACAAAATTGAATGCAAGTTCTTTGCTCAATTCCCTCAGACATTTCAAAAATCGCCGGAATTAGTTTTAGTGTCTCCTAAACCAAGCGTAACTCAAACACTAATGAATATTTGGACGCCAAATTTCACACAGATGTCAAGAACAGTGTCAGCAACTTAAGAAAGAAAAAAATTTGAAATTCCATAAGACCCGGAAATTTTTAATTGAAAATTGGTCTTACTTTTTGGACACAGATGTATTGCACATGCAATACTTATAGTAATGTAAAATCTCTGGTAAGTAAATGGCTAAAATTTCAAAAAAAAATATTGACAGTAAAATAGTGCAAGGAAAAAAAACTGAAATAACTTTTTATATTATATCGGAAAATAGTCATGTTTCGATGTTCATTCACGTATAACTTAAAGCTTTTATTCTTATTACTACAATTGCCTGTTTATTAATTATTGTTACGTTAAAACAGATAATTTTTATTATATTGATATCAGCATTGTTTTTTAAATATATGTACTTATGCAGTTCTTTTTGCAAGAAATTCCTATTTCATAAATGCAGCAAAATATTATTTTCATTCTTTCTTCAATAACAATTAATAATAAAAATGAATCCGGAAGAATTCCTTCACCGTGATAAATAGCAATTGTTCCTTTTTAAAAACAGCACATGATTCTATTTCCTTTATAACAAATTATTTGTATCGAAATGCAGTGATTAGCCATTAGTATTTGAAATATTGTTTGTTATTCTAACCAATTCATTTAGACAAAACAACTTTATTTATAAACAATAGTTTGTTCTTTTCGTTTTAATCAGATAATTATTTTAATGAAGAGTTTCGATAATTGCCTTCCAGAGACTGACTAATTGCTTTATTATATAAATTGCTAAGCATCTGTAAAATTAGTAGGGAGCAGAGCTTTTCATACAACAAATTTTGTAGGGAAAGTTCTTTAACTTATTAAAGTAGAATATTTAACTCATAGGTATACTAGATATTGAATTCTTTCAAATTAAAATCCACAGATTAATTTTATATTCAAGCAGTTCAAAATTGATTTGATTAAGACTTAAGAAAATATTTTGAAAAAATGGCATTTTTAGATGTCAGATTGAAAATGACACTTATTCTTTTAATTCAATTGGCATGATATTGCGATTGAAAGTTGTATATTTGCAGTTCCATAGTTACTTTGATTTAATCGTAATCACCAAATTGCACTGAAACTATATTAGAGCTGAATATAAATAAAAAAAGGAGCATACATTAATAACGTTGCGTTTACTGTATTAATTTATTTAATAGAAATTTTGCTGGCCCATTTTCATAAAGTTATTATTTTTTAACAGAATTAATCTGTTGTTGTTGTGTTTAATCCTCAGTGTCCTGCAGTGTGGAACGAACATATCATGAGTAATCTACTCATGAATGGAAGGAAAGGGGCAGCTTCTGTTCTTATGGAGCACCCGTTGGTAGAAGTCTAACTTGCCTTCGTGCCACTGAAGAAGGAGCGAAGGAGGACTTTTAGGGGAAACTAAAAATAACAAATGCATTTTATTATTAAAAAGAATAAAAAACATTTTTGTGCCTATGTTTGTTTCAGACAGCTTTGCTGCACCAAAGACAAGAATATCTGCAGCTACAACGTTCGAAGGCTTCTTCATAATCTATCATGTACACAAGGTAACAAATTACGTGTATACGCTTCTTAAAGTGACAACACACCTCATAGATGTGCCAGATTGATTAGGGCAAGAAATTAATCGAGAACAGATAATAATAGAAATATGTACTTTTCATTGACAAATATAAGTTTACTTGATTCAGATCGCGTTATATCTGGAGCAAGAAAATTTTGTTAATTTAGAGGAAGAAGATCCTGATTTTATGTAAAAGGATGTACTATATACTACTTATCGTTATGTTGATAAAATACTTAATTATAAAGTAGGTAGAATCATAGTTTTAGGTGAAATACCTCTTGGGAATAATGTCCTTCATGTTTCAACGGAGTAACGAATAGCTGAGATGTATGAGAAATAAATTCTTGATTATATGTAAAACTAATTGCTGGTTCGACAAGCATTGACTTCATCCTAATGGGTTATAAAACTAGACGTTTCTGAACTAAACTTGTCGACAGCTATTTTGAGATTCCAATTAGGAAAATGATTGATAATGTTTTATGGCCCAAAGAACGTTGTTGGCGCTTTTTCACCAAACGAATAGTTGTATAAAATCATTCTATAAAAAGGGTCACTCAAATATAAGATTTAACAAATAAAACTTTAAGTAATAAAATAAATATGAATACTAAATGTATTGAGGGAATACAAATTGGATTGCGGTTCAAGTTGATTCAAGTTGCGATCAAGTTTGATTGCAGATGCAACGCATCTGCAATCAAACTTGAGAGATAATGAGATATATATGATTCTAATCAAATAGAGAGAGAGAGAGAGAGATAAAAAGAGATATACGAATCTATACAAAACATACAAAAAAGGGTCTGCAACAAGTTGCCCAAGAAATCATCAAAATCTGAAAGAATTTATAATATCCTGAGGATGCTCCATGAAAGAATACGTAGCCTTAAGGTATTATAAAACTTGTTATTTTTTTGTCAATCAGTCAACCATGAATAAATGCTTCTAATTACTTGTCGAGAATACGATTCTATAAGTGTAACGTTTTTTAGATACAAACGATGGACATTTATATAGCACACATATTTTATACATAACAACACACATCTTAAGTCGACAACAACTTACGACAACTACTAAGTCGACCACAACTATAGGGTACATCCAATATATGAATCTATTCATAGAAACTGCTTTACAAAACAAATGGATTATGTGGTAATTATGACAGAATGTCTAGAATTGACAATCAGAGCTGCCTTATTGAATTTTTCTAATATTTTCCCCTATACTACACAAGTATGTTGGTGACTTACGCTTAAAAGTTTTTCTGGAAAGCATTATTATCTACATTCCCTTTTATGAATGTGATATTGCAGGCTTTCAGCCTGCTGTATCTGGAATAAGGGGGATATCTGAGATGCATAAGGACAAAGATAAATCTGCTACAATATCTTATTAGAAGGGACTGATCTCAAATCAAATACCCGGTATTGAAAAGAAAATGTATATTTAAACATTTATACGAAAACTAGTTTTAATTGAATTAGCAACTGTTATGCTGATAGATGAAATTTCCTTTCCGGAATTTAGCTTTCGGTAAGAAAAAATATAATAGACATAAAATTAACTTTGCATACTTAAACTATCAATCCTACTCTTCACTATATTAAATATCTTTCTTTTCCATCAGAAATATAATGATGAAAAATTTATATAACTGCATGATAAATTTCATGCATAATTCCTCCTGAAATTTCGAGCAGGGCAATAGATGCGAAACACTTCCCCGCATTTGCATCCGCTATATTCGTCCATTTTTTTTTTCTTCAACGGATACTCCTTATTGTCACCTAACTGCTGTGAAATATGGCTCTGAATCAATTTGGAGCTTTGGATATTTGCATTGGAGTAGATTGAATTTATACAGAGAGGATTTATTCCGTCTTTTTACGTCACAACGTTTGCTACATTATCGGTTGATTTCACATGAGCGATGAACTCCAAAATTGAATCGTAAAGTTTTATCTTCGCAGGCAGAATTTATATATTTTTTTTAGCTGTAAGGGATTTAGCAAAATATTGAAATTGTAAGTTATAGATATTCTTACTTTTTAAAAGTACTCGTTACTGAAGTTTATCTTTATGTGAAGGGATATTGTGAATTTTGTCTTTATGCGAAGTTAGGGAGTTATCTTCTGGATAGTTAAACTGGGGCAGCAGTATTCGAAACCCTGTCGGAAAGATGGATAGTTCCCGCATTTATGTCGGGGATGGACACGATAAATCCGTTAATTAGGAATTCTAACCTGTTGGAGGGGGGGAAACACGATCTTCGTAGTTGCCAGTTTTAGAAGTATTCGTTCAATTTTATGATAGAAAAATGTGAGTTTGTTGTTGTTGTTCTAATGCAACTGGAAATACAAAGATAGTTAATCTTTATGCCATTTGCTAGGACTGCACTGGTATTACTCATTTAGCACTACCCAGAGAGCACGTGTAACTTGAAGATATAAGTAACGTTATCCCCACAACTCTCTACGATCCTATTACACCGGGACCTACGGTTTAAAAACGATTCCGAACCACTACAAACATCCATGGCACCTCCTGGACTCAAACCCGAAATCTGTGGTACCGAGCACCACAGCAAAAATGTGAATGTAGTTTAGCAAATTCTCCGTATTACACATTGAGTATTACTGAATCTGCTACATATTTGCTGTTTCAGTGGTGAATGACTTAATTCAAAGTATCTGGCAAACATCATTGTGAACTTATGTGAATTAACGTTTAAAAATTAAGCTTTTAATGTATGATTCGTAAAACTAATAATGTAATAGTAAAACAGCCGATTTAATTTCGAACTCCCTATGACGGACTGAAGTACAGTTGCTAATTTGAAAAACGAGTAGGTGCAGCGATGATTGTGACAAAAATTTCTAAGAAGTACGAGTTGCATAGTGCAAGAGTTTCGGAATTTCTTTCACAACATATCTAATGCTCGACAATTAATCCAGAAACTTTTTCCTAGATTATATGACATCCTCCAATCCTTACAGAAATTGACGTTGTCGCAAAGAAGTCCTCTTTCTCATGAGAGTTTACCCGTCTTTCTGTCAGAGTTTTGGTATAAGGCAAACTAAGGACAAAAATTCAATTCTCTACGGCATGTCATATATAATATATTCAATTTTTAAATTGAGATGATGAAATGTGTGTGCAATTACAATGAAATGTACTTTATTGCCATATGTAAGATACTAAAATATTTGTATCAGTTAAATAATGTGATATAAACAACTTATGTGATGTAAACTTACGTTATTATGCTATTATGTTTATGTGATATAAACAACTTCGTGTACCTCTTTAACAAATCCACAGCAAGAGTTCTTCCCACTTTTCTATAATGGTTACTATTAATCATAAGCATAGACTTTACATCATAGGCTGCTTTGAGATTGCCCAAAGGTTCACAGGTGATACGAGTTATTTATAAAAGGTATCAATAACTCACAGCTCATTTATTGTAAAGTTAACACGATAAAATGATAAAAAAAGTCATTGTTTAGGTTTTGCACGATAGTGTACTAAACCAGGAACAGCACATTATGCATCAATAAAGGAAAAGATAAATTTTAATTTTAAGGAGAAAACTGAAAACAGCTAAAAGACTGACTAGTTGACATTTTTTATGTTGTTAGACATGGCTTCGGGGATCAAAATTTCGCCAGTATAGATTAATGAGAAGTAATGTCTGTAATAGGTAACTAGCCCACATTTATATATCACATTGAAGAAAATGCAAAAAAAAAAAAAAAAAAAAAAAAATTAAAGGAGTCAATTCGACGACCAAACCTTCCATCGAATGGGGCCCCCGAGAATTTAGCGCCAGTAATGGATACGAAACCTCATATTCTTGCGTGTAAAATTTGCTTATTGCAATATATATATATACTAGAAGACCCGGCCACGCGTTGCTGTGGCTTTCTTGTATTTCGTTAAATTATTAGATACTATAATTGGTATTGTTATCGTTTGCTGTCGTGGTTTGATTTGTTGACATGAGGGCCCTCTCAGCACATCTACGTCGTACCTCACGCCTACGGGTATTGTTGAAGTTAGATTTTTTTGGTGGCATTTTACTGAAAATGATAATTGAAAAAATACAATACAATTAAAATAAAATCGAGATATAATAATAAATGACTTAAAAAAAAATTCACAATGAAATGTAAACGATTGTTTAAGGTACACGAACACGTTCGAATGAATTTTTTTGAAATTTTTTATCTTTGTACACATTTTTGGATTGAATGTATCTAAAAACTAATGATTTCACATAAAAAAATGTCATTATTATTATTATTTTTTTATTTTTATAAGCTAAAATAAGGGTAAAAATGGCCAAAACTTGATACTGTTACAAAACATGATAACTCAAAATCAAATCAATATTTTTTAAATTTCTAAGTTTGTACTAACATATTACAGGGAATGGATCTCTGGTAAATTTATATCTTTATTATTTTGTGCTAGTTTAAATGCTGTCGACACAAAATTCTTTCAAAATTTGCATGTAATTCCAAGCTTAACAATTAAAATAAAAAATATTTATGTAGCTATAATCATTTCAGAGTTTTATTACCTGTAAACATTTATGAAAAACATAAATACAAAGTTTTGTAACATTTGGATCAAAATTACTTGTGTTATGGTGCTTCACATGAAAACAAAAAGCATAAAAATTCATTCTGAGAAAAAGCTAAAAACAACTTTTAATTGGAGATATTACTTTTAAAAATGTTGTAAATATATTAAAATGCCATTGAATTATCAAGTTCATAGTCTTATTTATTAAAAAATATAGTTTTATTTTTCCTTAAAGCTCTAAATATTTTCTGAGCTTTGTTTTGAAAAAGTTAAAATTTGCTCGACAAAATTTTTTTTACAACTTCCTCCCTACTTGCAAAGGCTTTTTAATAATAAATGACCTGGATTTAAAATATTTAGTCCTTTTTCAAGTGTTTTGATTAAATACATTCGAAACCTTTGAATTTCACATAAAAATATCAACTTTAACTATTTTTTATACAATTTATTCTTTAAAATATGGATAAACATTGCAAAAATGTGATATTGTTGCAAAACTTGATAATTCAAAAATAAATAAAACATGAATAGTTTATGCTGGGAATATCCTTATGTAGGTAATATACTGTTTTCAAATTTATATCTTAATTATTTATACATTTTTGTATGCTTAAAGTTTGTCGACACAAACTTTTTTTTACATATTTACAAAAATTCTTAGTTTAAAAACTGAAATAAAAATAATTTATGAATTTAGGTTAATTTCCATGTTCTATTCCTTTCATACATTTAGAGAAAACTTTTACATGAAGTTTCAAAGCATTTAAATAAAAATATATGGGTATTATGATGTTTTGAAGGAACACAAAATGCATAAAAATTCAAATAAGAAATAATTAAAACCAACTTCTAAATGTAAATAAAAACAAATGTACATACATAAAAATGTTATTGAGCTTTAAATTCTCCTTTATTAATATAAAAACTTATTTATTTGTTTTGCTTTCTTTAAATAACTTCCAATTTTAAAGTATCATTTATCAATTTTTCTTCGACAATATTCAAATCACTCAAATTCTTTGTTTTTCTAATAACAAAAGTTTTTGAAAAAAAAAATGTCCTTGATTTTCAACTTGCAACTATTATAATACCTTTTATAAAATTTTAATGTTATCATTATATCAAATAATTGCAGAGTTTACTTCATTTTGACACTTTTCAAAAAATGCTTAAAATTCATCATATTTCTTTAAAATTATTTACAAAAATTCTTAGTTTAAAAACTGAAATAAAAATAATCTATGAATTTAGGTTAATTTCCATGTTCTATTCCTTTCATACATTTAAAGAAAACTTTTACATGAAGTTTCAAAGCATTTAAATAAAAATATATGGGTATTATGATGTTTTAAAGGAACACAAAATGCATAAAAATTCAAATAAGAAATAATTAAAACCAACTTCTAAATGTAAATAAAAACAAATGTACAGACATAAAAATGTTATTGAGCTTTATATTCTCCTTTGTTAATATAAAAACTTATTTATTTGTTTTGCTTTCTTTAAATAACTTCCAATTTAAAAGTACCATTTATCAATTTTTCTACGACAATATTCAAATCACTCAAATTCTTTGTTTTTCAAATAACAAAAGTTTTTGAAAAAAAAAAAAATGTCCTTGATTTTCAACTTGCAACTATTATAATACCTTTTATAAAATTTTAATGTTATCATTATATCAAATAATTGCAGAGTTTACTTCATTTTGACACTTTTCAAAAAATGCTTAAAATTCATCATATTTCTTTAAATTTACAAAAAATTCTTAGTTTAAAAACTGAAATAAAAATTGAGCTTTAAATTCTCCTTTATTAATATAAAAACTTATTTATTTGTTTTGCTTTCTTTAAATAACTTCCAATTTAAAAGTACCATTTATCAATTTTTCTTCGACAATATTCAAATCACTCAAATTTATAACTCAAATTCTTTGTTTGTCAAATAACAAAAGTTTTTGAAAAAAAAAAAAAAAAAAAATGTCCTTGATTTTCAACTTGCAACTATTATAATACCTTTTATAAAATTTTAATGTTATCATTATATCAAATAATTGCAGAGTTTACTTCATTTTGACACTTTTCAAAAAATGCTTAAAATTCATCATATTTCTTTAAAATTATTTACAAAAATTCTTAGTTTAAAAACTGAAATAAAAATAATCTATGAATTTAGGTTAATTTCCATGTTCTATTCCTTTCATACATTTAAAGAAAACTTTTACATGAAGTTTCAAAGCATTTAAATAAAAATATATGGGTATTATGGTTTTAAAGGAACACAAAATGCATAAAAATTCAAATAAGAAATAATTAAAACCAACTTCTAAATGTAAATAAAAACAAATGTACAGACATAAAAATGTTATTGAGCTTTAAATTCTCCTTTATTAATATAAAAACTTATTTAATTGTTTTGCTTTCTTTAAATAACTTCCAATTTAAAAGTACCATTTACTTCATTTTGACACTTTTCAAAAAATGCTTAAAATTCATCAGATTAATATTATCAATATATTATATTATCTTGCAGATCACATTTCTTTTAGAATTCTTAATCAAATAAAACACATGTTGACAAACTTTAAGCATAGAAAAGTTCAATGTTTTGATTCACAACTTTTCATTCCATATATTTTATTCCAATTCAAATTCAAACTTAGAAAATAAAAAAAATATTGATAATCAAATCAGGTAATACTTGCATACATTTGATTTATTTCGCATAGAAATAATATAAATTTCATACATAATTTTCACAACATTTAAAGTAGTACATAAAACAATATTCAGAACCTGAAAATTTTACGGTTATGTAGTACAGGCATCGAGACACGGCGCCATCTAAAAATAGTCATTATATTGTTCGAAAAAAAAAACCGCTACACTGTTGCCACTACATTGGTCTGCCAAAGAAATTTTTAAAAATATTTAGGGGTGGACCCCCCTTATCACTTAGGGGTTTAAAAAATAGATTACGACCGATTCGCAGACCTAACAAATATGCACAAAAATTTTCATAAGAATCGGTCGAGCCGTTTCGGAGGAGTTTGGCAACAAACACTGTGACACGAGAATTTTATATATTAGATATATTGCTGTTCTAATGCAGTTGGCAATACAGAGACAGTTAATTTTTATATCATAAGCAAGGGCTGCACCGCTGTTATTCACTTAGCACTACACAGGGGGCACGTGTAGCTTGAAGATATGCTAAGGACGTGAGTAACACTACCCTTACAACGCTTTACGATCCTATTAGACCCGAACCTACAGTGTAAAGTGAACTCCGAACCATTACAAACATCCATACTCCAACCCGAAACCTGTGGTACCAAATGCCAGAACTCTAGCCATCAGGCTCCTATATATATATATACACTGAAGTGACAAAAGTCATGGAATACCTCTTAATATCGTGTCGGCCCTCCTTTCGCCCGGCGAAGTGCAGCAACTCGACGTGGCATGGACTCAACAAGTGGTTGGAAGTCTTCTGCAGGAATATTGAGCCATGCTGTCTCGATAGACGTCCATAATTGTGAAAGCGTTGATGGTGCAGGATTTTGGGCACGAACAGACCTCTCGATGATGTCCCATAAATGCTCGATGGAATTCATGTCGGGCGATCTAAGTGGCCAGATCATTCGTTGAATTGTCCAGAATGTTCTTCAAACCAATCGCGAACAGTTGTGGCCCGGTGACATGGCGCATTGTCATCCATAAAAATCCCATCGTTGTTTGGGTACATGAAGTCCATGAATGGCTGCAAGTGATCTCCAAGTAGCTGAACATAAGCATTTCCAGTCAATGTTCGGTCCAGTCGCACCAGAGGACCAAGTCCATGCCATGAAAAAACAGCCCACACCATTACGGAGCCACCACCAGCTTGAACAGTGCCTTGCTGACAGTTTGGGTGCATGGCTTCGTGGGGTCTGCGCCACACTCGAACCCTACCATCAACTCTTACCAACAGAAATCGTGACTCATCGGACCAGGCCACGGTTTTCCATTCATCTAGGGACCAACCGATATGATCACGTGCCCACGAGAGTCGCTGCAAGCAATGTCGTTCTGTCAGTAAAGGCACTCGAGTCGGTCTTCTGCTGGAATAGCCCAAGAAAGCCAAATTTTTCCGTCAAGACAAGTCCCTTGTACGTCCCACATTGATTTCTGCGGTTATTTGACGCAGTGTTGCTTGTCTGTTAGAATTTACGACTCTTTGCAGACGTCGGCGGTCTCGGTCGTTAAGTGCAGGCGGTCGACCACTGCGCTGTCCATGGTGGGATGTTATGCCTGAAATTTCATACTGTCGGCACACTCTTGACACAGTGGATCTGGGAATGTTGAATTCCCTAACGATTTCCGAAATGGCATGACCCATTCGTCTAGCGCCAACTAACATTTCGCTTTCAAAGTCTGTTAATTCCCGTCGTGCGGTCATCATCACGTCAAAACCTCTTCACGTGAATAACTTGAACAGAAATGAAAGCTCTGCGAAAGCACTGCGCATTTATACCTGTTCTATGCGATGCTACTGCCATCTGAAAATTTGCATATTGCTATCCCATGACTTTTGTCTCGTCAGTGTATATATATATATATATATACACACACATAGTTCGTGTTCCACTTATGTATGTTAAGAACCTCCATCAATGCGTAATGAGGATAGTACAAAACTTTGCTAGAAGGCTTCCTTTAGCGTTACCTGCCACGCATTTGTGTGTCGTGGGGGAGAAAACTCATAGAACACCCACCAGGCAGCATGACTAAACATGACTAACAGGCACTGCCTGCAGCACCCAACAGGCAGAGTATCAATACAAGATACTTTACACACATTGTTACAATCTCTTTAGAGTTTATTTGTTTTTGAAAGCAGCGATTGCAATGAACTCTGTCAGCGGATTAGAACCTAAAATCTCTTGATCTTTGCCCCTCCCCATTTGACTATGAGTTAGATATATGTAGGGCAATAATAATAAAAAAAGTTGAAAATTTATTAGACTACATATTATTTTTAATAAGAAACCCCTCCGAAAACTCATTCCTAAAACAATTCAAAATTACTCAGAAAAGCACAGATATTTACTCTCTCTTATTTCGTCATCAACAATAAAAAAAAAACTTAATTAACCCAAAGAAAACATTTATTGGCAATTAACTGTTCTTATGGATACTTAAACGAAAATAATGGTACACGCTAATTATTATAAAAACCTCATGTTATATAATTTTGACTTTTAATTTCCCTCAACGCGCGAGGTAGCATTAGTTTGCTGTACTATTCCCTGATAATTCCTGTTTATTACCGAGCGTGAAATATTAAATTCGAGCAATTACGCTTCATTAGCACTTTGCAGCTAATATTGCTACTTCTAATTCGGCGTAGAACTGTTTGGCATCGGTAATTAAGGCTTACGGCGCCGCAGTCATCTGGCGTTGATACGTTAAATGCTGTTTGCAGAATGGAATGTTACGAGTAATTAAAGTATCCCCTTTGGATACTGTTTACAACCATTTATATTGGCGAAAGGTCAATATAAATGTATAGAGTTATAAAACATATGAGAGTTAGCGGAATGGGAATTAGTAGCAATGAAAAATGTTTTATATTTTTGTGGTTAATTTAATATGTGAGTGGTATACAAAAATTCTAATCCAAATAAACTTCACATTTGTATTATAAAATGTAAAAAAAAAATAAATAAATGATAAAATTGGAAAGAAAGGGAAAATGAGGAATTATATTAGGAAATTAGGAAAATAGATTGATTAGGAAATATATTAGGTTGTCAAGCAGGAAATTCGGAGTTAATAATATGCCAACTTTAAAAACTTATCATTTGACATTGGCTAAATATTTTACAGCTTTTTTGTTGCTGTTGGAATGTTAACACTGTTTAAACAAGTCATTGTAAACTCTAAAAATATTTTTAAAAATTATCTTTAAATTAATTTTGTTGGAAAAGGAACGGACTATAATAGAATGGAAATGTTAGTTTCTTGCCACCAAACTGGTCCCTTTTTAAATCGAGTCGTCATGTAACATATGATGAGAAACGGATACAATATGGCAATTGCAAACGTTTTGCACAGTGGTTGGACAAGGACGAATACCAAAACACTCTCCAAAACTTAAAAGAAGCTGATGGTGATAATTTGGTGTTCTAGTGCAGGCATGATACATTATGATTTCTTAAAACCTGGTCCATCTTTCGCAGCAGAAATAAATAGCAACCAGTTGGACGAAATTATGCAAATCAGCCAAAACTGGTTAACAGACCGACTTCTATCTTATTGGAGGATAACGCTAGATCACACGCTGCGCAAATGATTGTGGCAAAATTACAGTAACTGGAGTTGGAACTTCTCCATCATCCTCCATACTCACCAAACCTAGCCTCCACTTCTGCAATTTTGGACAACTTTTTAATATAAAAACAACTTAATCCCAAAAATGTTGTAAAACTTGCCTTCCAGAAATTCATTGATTTATGTCCGTCTGGGTTTTATACCATCGGCTTGAACAGTCTGCCGCTTAAAAGGCAAAAGGGTATAGTCAATATGGGTGCATATTTTGAGGAATAAAATAATCCTTAAGCTATCAACCGATTTTGCATTTCTTTATACAAATTTTATCCTTGACGATTTGATATATGTAAGTACTAGTTCTAAAACTCAGGTTTGAACTAAAAGGAAAAATAATAATAGTTTTTGAAATGAAATGATAAATATATCAATAATTTCCCGAAATAAGAGAATGGGCATAATGCTTAATTTATGAAAATCGGTAAAGTTGATTGGTATTGATTACAGCTTTTAGATACTGATCCATTTTTTTTCGTTATTTAATTATTTATTAAAAAATGGATTGAGATGGCACTTTTAGTAACACACACACACAATGTTTAATAATTTTTTTAAAAATTAAATTGTTGAAAAAAAATTATTCTGATTTTTATTAGATATTTCTAAACAAGTTTAATTTTTAATGTTATTTCTTTAACAGCAAAAGGTTGATTGGACTTTCAGAATAATAAATGTTGTCGATTATAGTTACATTTTATATACTTTTAGTAGTACACACATATGTATTACATGTACATACATATATTACACACCCATGTATTACATTTATACAATACCAAGAATAATTTTTGTAAGAAAGCAATTTTTTTACAAGTAAAAATAAGCACCTAGACACACTAATATTAAAAATTGCAATTATAATGAGAACATAATGTTCAATTATAATGAGGGCTTAATGTTAACATTTGTTCTGGATGTTAATTTAAATAGGTGCTTTTAGTTTACATGCTCACTTAAGCTGCTTTATCTCAGTTCAATTTCCCCGAATATGACTTATTATCTGGGTATTATTTGAGCTTTCCAGAATGATATAAATAAACATTTCATTTACATCATTGGACAAATGCGTATGACCAAAATAAATTCTACTTCGATACCATACATTCACCATTTTTTAAAATATAACAGATCACTAATATTTTCTAAAAGTCCTCATTTTTCCCACAAGTAAAAATATATGATACCTATCAAAAAGAATAACGATTTTCTAATAAAAGGATGGCAACACCCCGGACAGAAGCTGAAACAATCTCTGGTCGTGATAAACGATGAGATATAACATCAGCCCCTAAATCTAAAATCGGGGGAGCTCTAGTGCGGTCTGTCACGTGACCCTTTAGCCTATCACGATATCATAGAAGTAATAAAATAAATTGCCGCCGGCAACCAATTTCCCCGTGGGCAGTTGATCTACCTTATAAATCACGGAACGGCGTCTTTCTAAAATTACTGACTAAAGCTGCATCGAATGCGACTCACTTCTGCCCGGAATTTTATCAGGTTATTACTGATTTTCGAAGTACTTAATGGCTTTTCATTTTTAGTTGCCCTTCTGGAGTTTGATCAGATTTGAGTTAAAAAGTATTAAGTATTCAGGCTGCCGATGCATTTGAATGGGTCTTATCTTCGGTGAAAAAGTACCCACTGATTATGAGATGAAGTGTTTTTCAGGAATGTAATTAGTTTTATCAGTGGCTTATAAATTTTAACTGCGAAATGACACTGAGGCTTCGCTTTTGAAAAACGAAAATGAGAGTTTAATTTAAGGTACAAGGTCTTTCTGTTAACTTAAACACGTCGCCTTGATATATGAAAGAGAAAGACCAAAAGCTAGTTTTCCCAAAGAACCAAGATTTAATTTATTTTAATACTTATAGTATATTAACAAGTAAAAATTTGAAGGCCAATAAAAAAGTATTAGTTTTAACTGAAATTAAATCTTACACAACAACTTGTTTCACATCTCTCTTCAATTAACGAAAAAACAATTTATATGTAAATTTTAAATTGGAATTTCACAGTACAGATTAGAGCCTAATATGGATGTGGTCATGATTCATTGAACTTTGTTGTTATGGCAGAAACTGGATTATTTCTTTAAATGATAAGTCAAAATGTTTAATTGCTATATTTATTTAAAACTGAAAAGACAACACTGCATAATTGCAACACATAACACATAAAAAAAACCTCACGGTAAATATTTACAAAATCATATTAAAGCAAGTTCGTTTAAGGATCGTTGTATTCTCCTTACTGCCGAGAACTCTTCACTCCTTTTTTTTTTCTTTTTTTTCTTCTTCTTTTTCTTTTACCTTCTACAATTCTCAGTTCCAAAGTGTATCGGGAGAAAAAATACGCGCGAAGTCCAAGGTCTAAAGTAAGGATCAACACGTGCTTGAAAGAAATATCTGCCAATCATGAACTATTCCCCGTCCACTATACAGTTCTTATGGGAATGCATCGTGGATCTTTACTTTCGCCCTTGTACGTTTTTAATGGAAACCTCAAACTAATTTATGTTATTGAAAAAATAAAAACACTCTGTTATGAAACAGATTTGCAACAATCGTACCAACCTCTTCATTGGCACGTTTTGTCCAGTTCGAAATCCCATAAATGAAGCCAAAACGAAAGTTTTCTTCTTGTCTATGGCAAGAACGAGCATGGTAAATCTGTAGGTCAGAAATCCATTGGCCTATCTTCTGAGTTTAAAGTGTAGTATCTATAGGTCAGAAATCCAACTATTCGATTTGTGGAATAAGAAAGGGGAGCTTGCAATTTTCCATATCCTACTCCTAGAGGTGCCAATATTTTTAACATAACATATGTAAAATGTCAACAGTTGAACAATAGGAAGCTTAATATAATACTAACTAGTATTGGTGATCTGTTAATGCCTACGCTCAGTGTAGTTTTAATATAGAAAAAATTATATTAAGAAACATAGAATTAATAAAATTAAGATTATTAAAGATTAAAAATAAATCTAGAAGATATAACAGTAAATTGGGCGTTTGGTTTAGCATGTAAATTGCTTTATATGAATTACTTGCGTTGTCAATAACGCAAAGAATTAATGTTATTTAAATAAAGTCTTTTAATCAGTTTTTTTTTTAATTTTTAGAAAGGAATTGAATGAAAGATGAATTATTTTACATTTTTTGTTCTTTTGGTAAGGTAGTTTTCAATTTTCAATTAAAAATACTCAAATACAAAAATTATGTTAATTAATAAAGGCAATTAAATCGTATTAAAATAAAAGAAATTTGACAGGAAGTAATTTTAAATTATTGTATTATTAATTGGTGATACTATAAAAAACTTGTGATATGAAATTAACTCATAAGTGATTCACTTTCTATAAACTAATCATTTTTATAATGAATCTATATTTTATTTATTTTTCTGATACAAGAATATTGATTATTATATATTTTATTAGAATATTGAGTAAATAGATTCCTCTTTTTGCAATAATGTTATAGTTATTTTATTTTCTATTCTTTTCAAAATATTACTAAAGCTTATAATGAGTTCTTGCGATTATCGTAGTTTTCAATTAATATTTTAATGTATTCTTTTTTTATTTTTTAGTTTATATATATTATTTAATTTTAATTTTAATTTGTATATATTTATTTTATTTATTTTTTTTTTTTCGTCATAAATCTTCCTAATTTTGATATAAAGATTTTACTTATTTTTGTTTCATAACATTTCAAATGGACCTTTTGTATTATTTTTTTTTCAAATTTCAGGTCCGTAGTGGTGGTAAGAGAAAAACAAATCCAATTAAAATAGATATTATAAAAAGTTTTCTTTTGAAATCTTTCTAAATTCGAATTTTGTTATGTTAAATTTTTATTTTAATGTAGCCTAATTAGCGCCAGGACATATTTGCTAGTAGTCGTTAAAATATATTAGGTTTTATACATACAAGGAAATAATTTTTTAATTTATATTAAAGATTTTAATTTAGTTATAAATGAAATATATAGTTTTATTGGAAAAATTAAATTTAATATTACTTCAGGACATAATAAGCTTTGAATGTGGTCGCTTAAAAGAGACTGATAAAATTCGATCAGTGGAAGATTGTCGAAGCACAAGATGTATGAAAACACCGTATATTTGTAATAGGGATAAATGACATGACAAATCCGTAAACAGGAAAGATTCTATATTAGATTTGAAGAAGAATATTTAAGAAATAAGTTATTCAAAGCTCTAGGGGAATTCTTTTCTTCTAAATTGTAATGTCATCAGAGTTCAAAACTATTTCACTAAACTGATAATTTAATTGTAAACTGAGCTAATTAATAATTGTAAACTGAGCTAATTAATAATTGTAAACTATTAATTAAACTGTTCGTTTCCTTGAGCTAATTACTAATTGTAAATTGTAAACTGATCAATGACATCGTAGCCAATGAACAACACTAAATGTTCTAATGGATACTCCACACCGACATTTGCTGGAATCCTTTAAAATAATTTTAACCACTTACATAATATAAAGAATGTTTTACCTTTATGAAAAATTATAATTTGTTCCGTTATCCTGCTACATATTTGTTAAATGCGATTTTAAAAAAAATGTACATATTGGTGGTGGCTGCTCTTCACACGTGGTTTACATTCATTACTTTCAGATAAAAAGACAACATATGCAAAGCATTTCACATTGGCAGTTAGGATACTTGGTCTTCCCTGAAGGCAACGTCCTCTCCTCATTGCTCGTAGGTTGATCGTATGTAGGGACATAAATGGGACAAGAAGGTCATAATGGGGACAAGAAGGTCACTGATGGTAAAATAAATAATTAATAATAAATAAAAAATCTCGATGTATATAAGAGAGCTTTAAATTTCATTTTGCTCTTTGGATTTAGCACACAACTTCCTTTGTTCGAAAACCCATTATATCCCTTTATTCAAACCTGGAATTCTTATTATAAAACTGCCAAATAGCAAGTGGGATCAAATGTGAAAAAGCTGGTTGCAATCCAACCAACTATCGCGTAGTAAATCGACAAGCGGCCATGTCAAAATGATAGTGGATGAAGGTATTTTCGGAGAGGTTTTAATTGCAAAAAAATAAAAAATAGATTGATTAATTTAATTAATTGATTAATTATGCATTATAAAAAGCTTTCTGTAGATTTTTCCGGTATGGCATAAGAGAGTGGATTTTTTCGTTACCTTGATACATTTTTTTCGTTTCCTTGATAATTTTAAACGTTTCTTATTGATTAAATTTTTAAAAAAAATTCTTTCACGAGCTTTTTTATACATAATATTAATTAAAAATATTTTTACGAACTAATAATTATATAATTAAATGTAAAATTATTCTAAAAGATAATCTGAAAGCTAAGACAATTTTATTTCAAAAGGAAAATGAGATTTTTTTAAGAACAGAAAATCGTTTAGACTTCTGTGGGTGTTTTTTTTTATTTTATATTTTTTATATTGCGGTTATACGTTTTTTTCCTACATCAAATTCCAAAATCATGAATAGCCTGCATATCAACCCAATCGATTATTTTTCGATTAGTTTTGAATTATTTTTCTCATGGTATTGCATTGTTTGTGTTTTGTTTGTTTTCATTTTATGAGTCTACGCTGGGGTGTGGTATTATGAAAGGATATATATTAAACATAGTTTTGATTAATCATCATAAAATAAAATATAATTTTAAATGATAGTTGTCATTTCTAAAAATAGTGAATTTTCCTTAAACATTGTAAAATTAAAATGAGATGCAGATAATTTTTTAAAACATTTTCCCATGTTTAACAAAGGATGCTATTGTCTCACAAAAAAAAACATGTCTATATTAAAAAAAAACTTGAACGTCAACCGTAAAAGTCCTAGAAAAATGTAGTCATCCTGTAATACAAGGTTTTAGAATGTCAATTAAAATTCTCGACGAGAGATTAAAAAAACGTCACTTTTTATGACAAAATTAGTTCCTCACATTTTATTTTAATTTTAATATTAATATTTCTTCTCGATAAAATAACAGAAAATTTAAATATAATTTTTTTTGTCAGTCTACCTCCAAGATGTCTTACGAAAGATTTAAGTTGGTATGTTTGGGTTAAAAATAATACGGGAATCGCCGATGTGTGAAAGACATTAATTAAGTTTTAAGAACACCTGGTAATTACCAAAAACTTTCTGCTGAAAGAAAATGAAATAATCGATATCTACGTCAGCATTAAAAGAATTTAAAAAAAGGCTCCTACTTTTTCTCATTATTTCAGAATTTCAGCTTCTATTAACAAAAATGGATATTTTTATGTTGAGCATGTGCCATTTGTAGGTAATTAAGATGGCTAATTAAAAAAAAACAATCAATTCTCAAGTATGAAAGAAATTAGGATGTTAAATTGCTAATAATAGAAATGCGCTTTTATTGTTTATAAGATTTTGTTAATTATTTCTTGTATACTTTCTCTCATTTCAATACTTGAAATGAGCATTGATTTTAATAAGTGATTTTAAGTGAATGTTATTTGAAAAAAAATATTTCAGTCTAAGGGGGAACTATTTTATTCAATTTATTTATTTCAGGGGTATTTTATTATATAGGGGTATTGTATATTATTTAACTATTTCAGGGGTAAAAATATTGTAAGGGAGAACTATTTTGTTAAAAGCAGAAATTTATTACTAATGTTTTCTAAAGATTGATATTGTATTGAAACCTTTTTTTTATTAGGTAATATGAATTTGATAATTTTTCACATCGTTGTCATTTAAGACTTTTTATTAATATTTCTTAATGTTATTTTAGGTTCTTTTAGTCAGAAATACTTCTTCAGAACATTATATATTATTTTTATATGTTGTGAATTTGCGTATTAAATTACATGAAAGTTTCAAATTATATTTTAAATGGATGTTTGTAGTTGGTTCGAAATCCACATTTAAACCATAGATCTCAGTCTAATATGACCGTAGAGGGTTGGATGTAATGCTGACAACTCTACACTGTAAAATGAAAGCATCTCCTATTTCAAAATCTGCCAGTAGACAGACGGTCCTGGACACCGTGGAGATGTTGTACCATTAAAGAAGAATGTAACATTTAGAAAAAATAAATTGTTTTAAAAAGCTTAATGGTACAAATTGATATAGAAACATACGCACTGTAAGACAGGATGTGTGTATTTCATTTACATCATAACATCATTTACAAATAAGTCGTAAATCATGTTGGAGATATTATGGAGGGACATGATAAACATTCACTTTAATTTACCGTAAATTGCAAAGAAAAACAAACTATAAATTTTCATGCATTTTACATTTTTTTTTTTCACTTTTCTTAGGATACTTCAATTAGATTTCTTCAATACTTTTATTGTCTAAATTATAAAATATTTCAGTTACCTTCATCTAATAATTAGTAGGCCTTCCAAACAACATAACATTCCTTGCTGTTGTAACATTTATATATTTAAATAGTTCTAGTTAAAAAATCATAATTGATTTCTGTATCAAAGTCTTTTGACGCACATTTATCGATGGTTCTTCGTGTTTTTTTAATAAACAACTAAAATAACAAAGTCTCCAAAAAAACAAATTATTTAATTCCAAATGAAGCATATAGAAGTAAAACAACTGCTCATTTGTTTCTTCATTAAACAAGCTGCTTTAGACTGAAGATAACCCACCACTTGCAACGCTCCAAAGGATTTATCTATTGCTCTTTTCTAAACCATAACTCCAAACTAGCACAGGGGAGAAACACGCGCTGCATCAAATTGCGATACACTTCAACGACGCTGTTAAATAATACTTGACCATGCGCCTGCACTAGGGCTCTTGATATTAGTTCGAAAGTACTCGAGTTTGCGGTTAACAATAGGCCGAACAAGAGAAATTTATATTTAGCACGAATAGTTTGATGAAAGGGGACAGCAACGTGAAATTCCATCTTTTCGATTAGAACTCTGCCGAAACTGTGGATAGTTTTGTCGTAATTAAAATCACATTTTCTGAGAAGAAAAGTAATATTATGTAGCAGAATAAAGAATAATAATAACAATAAAAAAAAACTCTTTTTCAATTGCAACTCACAGCTAAAATTGAAGTATCATACAATTAAATAGCAAGTATTATTAAAAACATTTTAGAAAACAAATTGAGGATCATTTTTTTTGTTGTTAAAATTTAAATTAAAAAATACGTAGATTAATTTTATTTAATTGGATTATGTATGTTTTTTTGATTATTCACGATATGGGTTTCTTGTTTAGCATATATAATTTTTTCCTCAAGAAATATAATTCTAATTTATTGATATTAATCTATTATGCATTCTAGATTACTGTTTAAAACATTCTGTAATCACTGATATTAAGTTGGTCCTTTCTAAAATAGTTTTAATGGTTGGTGGGAAAACTTTTGTTAAAAATTATTTCTAGAAAATCATTTTCGTTTTATACTTTTTAAAATATTTTTTTTGTTTTCTATAATATTTGTATTTCGAAACAATATACTAAATATTTAAAAATATGAATAAGATCAATTTTAAAGTATACAGGAACTAAATGTTCATCAGTACTAGCTAATCTTTACTTACATTACTTCGAAAACAAAATAGTTTTATTTACAAACATATGGGCGACCTAATTGTTTTCATTCATCCAACTTTTCATAAAATCTGTTGTGATATTTAGGTAATAGAATTTAGTTTAAGAAATACTTACACAAATAACCGTCAAACTCATTTTAATACGAATATTAACAATCGTAACATCCCAAAAATAAAAATTTTGACAAAAAAATAAAGAGTTCCGCTTAATCCTGGAACTCCAATTCTAGTATTATAATTCATCGCAATATCATCATTAATCAACTGCTCAGAATTAATTTCATCATGAAAAGTAACAACACTACTTTTCAACAGCAACACATTAAAGAATTTAATAAATACTTTTTAAAAATGGCGTCCCAGTAGCATTTCTACGGCATTACTTTTTTATTTATAAATGATCAGCTCATTATTGTTAAGAATTTTCCCATAATTTAAAATTTCCAAAATTTCTCCACAGTTTGAATGTTTGTTTCACACTTTTGATAAGAAATAGTTAGTCACTCACTTACTCAATTTTAAACCATCATTCCAGTTTGCCATGTTCCTAATTACCAGCAACCTCTGCAATTACAATAAATCACCCTACTCCACGTAAACAAATTATTGATATTAATCTTTCACTCAATAACTCGCATCACTCCCATTATTATATAACAGTTTTGAATGTTTGTAAAGTGACTTGAAATTTTCGTTATAAAGCCAACTACAATAATAAAAAAAATTTCAGCCTTTTAACTTACAGAGTATTTCAGTAAGTATTTCATTTCAGTAAGTATTACAGTAAGTATTTCATTTTAGTTTAACTAATTTCCTGGACAAGTATTATTGTATATTTTGCATAAATATTTGTATTCTTATTTCATCTGCCAATGCTCTTTAAGGTATTTACCATTTTGATATTTGAGTTTGTCTAATTATTTTCAAGTTTTCTTGATGCAGCTTCAGCTCCTTTCAGATTTTGAAAAATTTCTTTTTTCTATTAAGAATTTTGAGATGCCAATATGAAGTTCCTTAGGATTTTTGTATTGCAAATACTATTATGATTTTGTTATACAATACGTTGTGTTTCCGCGAACCCCATGATTATTTGTTCGTAGCGAATATTACTGTGGAAAATCGTGGTATTTACAGTCCACAACTTATCACAACTCCTTTGAAATTTGTATTTGTATTTTGTGTTTATATATATAGATATATGTTGCCCTTCTACAAATACCTACTACGATACGACCCTATATATATATATATATATATATATATAGTGCAGCTTTGAAATTCAGTGCAAATTTAAAATGCTATATAAGATGTAACAACCGGAAAGAGACGCATTAGCCGATTGAGACAAAAATAATATATAATGTTGTGAAGAAGTATTTCTGACTAAAAGAACCTAAAATAACGTTAAGAAATAGTAATAAAAAGTCTTAAATGACAACGATGTGAAAAATTATCAAATTCATATTGCCTAATAAAAAAAAGGTTTCAATACAATATCAAGTTTTAAAAAACATTAGTAATAAATTTCTGCTTTTGACAAAATAGTTCTCCCTTACAATATTTTTACCCCAGACTGAAATTTTTTTTTTCAAATAACATTCACTTAAAATCACTTATTAAAACAATGCTCATTTCAAGTATTGAAATGAGAGAAAGTATACAAGAAATAATTAACAAAATCTTATAAACAATAAAAGCGCATTTCTATTATTAGCAATTTAACATCCTAATTTCTTTCAAACTTGAGAATTGACTGTATTTTTTTTATTAGCCACCTTAATTACCTACAAATGGCACATGCTCAACATAAAAATATCCATTTTTGTTAATAGAAGCTGAAGGCTTCTGAAATAATGAGAAACTGGGAGTCTTTTTTTAAATTCTTTTAATGCTGACGTAGATACCGATTATTTCATTTTCTTTCAGCAGAAAGTTTTTGGAAATTACCAGGTGTTCTTAAAACTTAATTAATGTATTTCACACTTTGGCGATTCCCGTATTATTTTTAACCGAAACACACCAACTTAAATCTTTCGTAAGACATCTTGGTAAGTGACAAAAAAAATTATTTAAATTATTAACTAGTACTGATAAATTTTTTTAATTATTCTATGCTCCCGTGTTTGCCAAGTTTAAAATTTTGCTTATAGAGGGAGCACTTCTGCTGCGTGTGGTATAAAAATAGAGATAATACTTGGAAATAAGACATTGATATGAATATGATTTACAAAGACAAATATTCAATATGGCTTCCACTACGTCCAATATTTGAGAAACCATATGTGTACATGAAATAGCATATCAATGGAAGGATTGTTACCTTATGACGTATAGAATCTTTGAGAGCTGGAAGGAATTGGGGATGCCTATTCAAGCTTGCTCGAATGGCGATCGGTGCCAAACGTTGACACCAGTAAGCCCATCCCTTGACATCCGTGTGGGGTGAAGCATCATCGGGAATGACAGGTGTCGTTTCTAGTTTATATGAATTAAGAAGGGTATTGTTGCATAATAAATTACAATACCGTGCTTCTGTTAGGGTGCATGGTGCAAAATTTTAACCTCATAGCACAACATTCCTCAAAGATCAAAGGACCCTCACATGAACGATGCCTTAAATCCACAACACACGGTTAATTTTTCTTCCTAAAACAGTGGTTCGGTTTAATTGTAAAGATTGCTGGTTGTCCAAATGTTGCAATTCTGAGAATTGATTTAATCAGATAGCGGGAAGTATGTGTGGTACATCTATAAAATGCTAAATAATGAAGTTACATAGTTCTCCATTATCAAAAATGCTATATAATTATTAAAAGCTATATAAGATGTGAGATAAGCTTCGTGCTTTGGTTCATCCTCTGGCAGCATCTGCTGAACACCGTTGAAATTTAATACGGATGTCTTCGTAATGACGTTCCAAATTGTATTCAATTCATATGAAGTTAAATTAAAAATTGAAATATGAATAGATGAACCCTGTGAGTTTTCCAATGACAGTAACATTATGCGCAATAATTATTTCTCCGTATTGAAAATGTGTATGCAATACTCATTAATGTTTTTATGTCCAAATTTTGCATTGCGTGAGCGATATGTACATGTCACTTTTAAAACATTATCTAGTTTCAAGCCCCTTTTTTTTAACTAATTTTTTTTTCATGTTATTCAAATATCCCCTACGACGGCGAATACAATTATAGATGTAGGATTTGTTTGATTGCTAATTCAATAAGCAAGTGGCCGCACGTAATGCCAATTTTTTGTTTGAGGATCGTTTTGTCTAGCGAGTGGTCTTTGAACTCTGAACTTAAGAAGCGTGACGGCAGACAGCGGATGGCAGTAGATGGCCCATGATGATGCTGTAAATTTAATGGGCAATGAACGTTTTATGTTAATCTGGACAGATGATATTAAATTTTATGTTAATATTACCGTAGGCAGTGTGCAATAAATGTAACGGAAAAACAGATAGCCTGTTTTTTTAAAAATATCCCTAGACACCACTCACACCCATATATTCATATATGATTTGTTCATTAAAATTATTACTGTTTCTGTTTCATTGTGATGATACATTGCAAGTACATAGACATCTTTATTAATAGTTTATCACTTTATTGCACTGATTTTTAAAAAATATTTATTTCTAAATTTCTAAAATATTCTGCAGAAGTGATTAAGAGATCTCGAAATTCTTGTACTTGCTTTAATAACACCAATTACTGATTGAAAAAGAACAAGTTGTAATTAATACGGATGTCTTTGTAATGACATTTCAAATTGTATTCATTTCATATGAAAGTAAATTAAAAAGGCGAAGGTGAGAGATAAATTATGCTGAATAACAACTAATTGTCAACATAAAAAGGGATTAGGGTTATTTAAAAAAGGATTATATTTTTCAGTTCCTTCTATTAGCTCACACTCTCCCTATATATATCTTGTTCAAATTTTCAATCATTCATAAAATACTTTTTATTCATCCACTCAAGTTCGAATTCATTTTTTTTTTTGAACTTGTAGTGGATGACACTTGATGTTAATATAGTTTTTTCAAATATTAATACAGTGATTAAATTTAATTAATTAATTATAGTTTTTTTTAGATTTAAGTTGCATATATCTACCAATAGATGGCGCCAGATAAACTTAAAAAAATGAATGAAAATTATTTATAAAGGACTTTCTGCAATACAGTGAAAAAAAAGTAGGAATTGACTTTAAATTTCTTTTTATATATTACTTGTTTATCTATTGTTTACTGACTGATAAATGTAAAGTATTAGAAATTTTATAAACATATTTCATTAGAAATGAGGAAAAGAATAACATTTTGTTTTGTAATTTTCGTTGTGAATTAAAAATTAAATTAGATTTCTTACAAAACATTCTGAAAGAAAATGAATATATTTGTTTTAGTATAAAATGTAATTAGTTTGTTGATGAACTGATAATAGTTCAATCCAGTATGCAACAGAGAAATTTGAATTCCATGTTTTGACTAAGTCTAATTACAAATAAATTTTTATCTGCTTTGGTAATTCAAATGCTGCATATCGCTATTTAAAACCGGTAGCGAAGTGTAAATATAAGGTACTAATTTCCTAGAATTTCGACAAAAGATTTAAACGAATCTTTATTAGATTTATAGTATTATACAAGGTTGGGTACCATTCAAAATATCTAAAACCCCTGTTTCACTATCTACTAAATTCTAAAGCAGAACAAATCGAAGAAAAGCTCATTTTAACCATCCGCCTCTCAATCCGCGAAGCGTAAATGTATAATTCATTCAGAAATTCAGAGGAGTTCCCGAATTCAAATTGGTTTGGAAATGTTTTCAAATCCAAAGAAGTTATATGTTTAATGAATTATATAAATGGAATTTTTATAGTTTTCATGAAAACGAAAAAACATTCATTTGAAGAAACCTTACTTTTTGTAGAAAAAAAACAAGCAAATATCTGATTGTAGGACAAAACATTCAAATTTTTTTTTATTACTTTACAATAATTTAAACTTCTTCAATGGTTCGACAGCCCCATGGTGGGTCAAAACGATTTGCTTACTGGCAGATTCCGAAACAGGAGATGATTTCTTTTTACGAGGAGGGGTTGTCACCCCTATGCCCAACGCTTTGCAGTTATATTAGACCGGAACCTATTCTTTAAAGTGGATTCCGAACCACTACAAGCATCCACAGCACCCAGTCCAAGGTCTCAGATCAAGCATGTGGTACGGAGCGCTACACTTGGCCATGATGCCTCCCCACAACTTTTCTTCTTCATTAGCACAACAGCTTCCAAGTCCTTCAACCTATCGGCAGATTCCGAAACATGATATGTTTTTTTTTGTTGTAAAGGACTATGGTTGGCAGCCTTACGCCCAACGCTCTACAATCATATTAGACAGGGACCTAAGATTTAAAGTGGATTCCGAACCATATCTCATTGATATTAGGACGGGACTTACAATTTAAGTGAATTCCGAACCACTAAAATCATTCATGACGCCTCCGGGACTCGGGTCCGAGGTATGTGTTACTTAGCGGCACACTCCGTCATCATGCCTCCACAGTTTCTTCTTCACTGGCAAAACAGCAACATGGTGGGCCAAGGCCTTGTGTCTTCTGGCAGATTCTGAAACATGAGATGTTTTTTTAAGGGGTAGGATTGTCAGCTCTACGTCCAACGCTCTTCAATAATATTATAACTGGAAGTAGGATTTAAACCATTGATTCCGAACCACTACAAGTATTCATGGCCCCGTCAGTACTTGGGTACGTAGCCTGTGGTACTGAGGGCTAGTCATTCGGCCATGAAGCCCCTCACAGTAATTTTAACTACACATGCTATGTAAGAGTCAGTGAAATAAACACATGTTTATTGAGGGTAACATGGCAGACTGTTCTTGAGTTATTTTGAAATCAAAATTAGAACTCAAAATCAGGAAGGCTTTGGTGCACAATTGATTTGAATATCAGCTCTCTAATGGCTGTCACAAGATAGATCTGTGGTGGATAGTATCGCCGTTCAATGCAGAATTGCAGTAATCTAGGGATTATCTGTGGTATATGTAGCTCTAGATCATCATCGCGTGTAGCTTCTAGAAGTTGTTTCTGTGCTTATAATTGCATTCTTAAGTCTACGATTCATAGAAAGGCTGACATTTAGTCATCTTACTACATAGCATCGAGCCTTGCTCGTTTCTATATAGCCAATCTCTTATTATTATCATTCATTAAGGAAATGGTGTCGAATATTCAAATTAAAACATGACTATTTAGAAATTTTATTAATGTAGCTTTAGTTGCAGAAACAGCAAACACTTTTAAAGCATGTGTAAGCTAGCAGAAATTCAACTGCAATTCAATTGCCTATCATATTCTAATGCAGCATTTTTCACGTATATTGCTTAATTTTAATGAATAGTTACGTATTTTCGGCCGTTTAGCTGCACTGTTTCTGATTTGTCCTTATTCTGGAAACCGGTGCATGACTCTAACAGCTTTTTCCTACACTGTTAAACGATAAATTTCATTATTAGTATCAAAGTTATTTTAATAAGAAATGTTATGAACTTCACACTTATTACATAATATATTTTTATGTTAAATAAATAAAAAAAATATCTTTCAAAGTACTTCATAAGTCAATAATATAATTTAAAGTATTTTTTAATTTTTTCTCATTTAATTAACTATTTTAATCCTGAATTAAAAACTTAAATAAATTTTAATACATAAAACTCATGCATGAAATATATTTTTGCAATCATAACAATACAAAAAAGTTTGGTTTCATATTGATAATTGATGCTAAATTATTATTTTGCACATTCGAAGTTTACTTCAAGTATAGGTGATTTATAATATAAAATAGTAATGAAATAAAATTTATGGTAGCTGTTGAAGGACTGTAATTAGTAAATAATCATTTTTTTATTTATTTTCGAAATAATGGATAAATTTTATTTATAAATAAGGAACAGTTCTTATGAAAAATATTTTTATTTATCTTTGTATTATTAGTGAATCAGTTTTAGAAAATTCCATTAATAATTAATGCTGTTTATATGCAAAGATTTATTTGATTTAAAAGGCGATATAATAGATAATGTCATTTTTAAACTTTTCTATCCTTTTTGAATGAATAAATAACTTCTATCAATTTAATAATAACATTTATCAATTGTTTGTTTTTAGAAATGTCTTCTTAGAATGTAAGATTTCAATCATTTAAAGGTTATTGTAAATTTTAAAGATGTAATTTTTGGAGGATATTTCCAGCAACGAGTTTGTTTTATTTAATAAAGGAGAGAAAGTTAACGTACGTGACATAACTTCTTCCAATGTGGCGGTACAAATGAAATGTTCTCTTTTCTGACATGTCTATATCTGGTTCTCGAAAAGCAAATTAAAAAGGTTTAGAATTTGACAACTAAAAGCAATGCCCTGCAGTAAAATGTGGATTTGTTTTAAGCATCTTTACAATACCCAAACTAGGAAATTCGATTTAAGACCCACTACAAACTGAAGTATTAATTTTGCAATTTTCTAAAATATGAATTATTATTAAGTGTTTGTGGATATTGGAGTCATTATGTGTATATGACTCCGTTATTCATAAAAGCATTTTGCAACTTTCTAAAATATGAATTATTATTAAAATACTTTTATGGATACGGGAATCATTATGTATTTATGACTCCATTATCCATAAGAGAATTTTGCAAATTCCTAAAATGTGAATTATTATTAAAATACTTTTATGGATACCTGAGTCATTATGTGTGTATGACTCCATTATCCATAAAAGCATTTTGCAACTTTCTAAAATATGAATTATTATTAAAATACTTTTATGGATACCGGAGTCATTATGTGTTTATGACTCCATAATCCATTAAAGAATTTTGCAAATTCCTAAAATGTGAATTATTGTTAAAATATTTTTATGGATACTGGATATTTAATTGAAATACATTCCTTTTATTTGTAAAATTCTAGACCCTTTTAATTTAGTTTACGATGTAATATAGACATGTCAGAAAAGATAATATAAACATGTCGTTATAATATATACATGTCAGAAAAATAATGTAGACATGTCGTTATAATATAGATATGTCAAAAAAGTCAAAGTTTGTTTTATGTCGCCACATTGCAAGAAATTATGTCACGAGTGTGGACTTTCCCTACTTTATTAAATAAAACAAAATCATTGCTGGAAATATTTACCGAATACAATAGCATAAAAAATTAGTATACTTTTATTTCATTCATTTGCTTTTATGTGTGCCTGGTGAGATATGAATTTCTCTTAGACACGTGTATGTTAATTTAAAATAAAATATTTCCTAAGCACTTTTTTAATATCTGGAATGTATTTTGGGTTCAAACTATTTTTTCATGAAAAAAAAAGGAGCAAAGAAAGATTAAGTGAAATTAAAAAATATTATTTAAAAAGATTCTTAACTAAATTTCTTCACTTGTTTTCTTTGAACACCTTCTTAAAAGAAGAATATGATCTATAATTCAATTAAACATAATTAAATATTTTTAGTAAGGATTTTGATCAAATTATTTTATTTTATAAAGCTATCATACGAGACATAAACTGTTCGAGCAGAAAAAAACATTCAAGAATTATTTATTAAATTATCCCAAATTTCCCTTTCTAATCACCTTACACTATGACATGATTGTATATTTATTCCATTAATGAGTTTCCTATTGTAAAGAGTTTTTCCCATATCTTATCCACTAAATCAAAAAGAAAGTTGAAGAATTTAAATAGACATCATCTTTGAATTCAATTCAAACACTTCATTTAATGTCTTTAGCACAGCTTTGTCACGATTTTCAATCGTTACGAGGTTAAAAAGTGTAATCAATCATTTCAGGATGACTCTATGATGCTGATACAGTCAATAACAAAAACTGACATGATTAATTACCCAAACTTATTGGATTAGCTGACCAAACGTTTTAGCCAAAATTCTACTGGTATTAAATATATTGCCCTGCTATTGACCATATAAAGTAAAACTTTCTAATATTATTTTTGACTACACAAAATAGATTTAAATTAAATAAATATGAGTTTTCATTATTAATTATGTATGAATATTTCTTTCTAATATTCATATTTTATAAATTTTTTAAACAGACAACAAGTACATTATATAAAGTAACTTACACAAGTATTTTATCTTAAGGTAACCAATTATTGGAGAATAGTTCTATAATTTTCAGCGGTGTTGCTTTATAGATTAAATATTTTTTGTTTGAAAAAGTGAAAAATAATATTGTGTATTTAAGTACTGATTTATTTAATATTTAAATAATTAGCAGATTTATTATTCTGAAATAAAATATGATTTTTTGTAAAATTCTGAAATTTTCATTGTTGGTAATTTTCTTTAGTATTATCTAACAGCATGATAAGTATTCTAAAAACTTGATGTGTTCCCATATTTCTGTTTTTTGTATATAATATGCTTTTGAGAAAAATATACTTTTATCATTTGAATGAAATGATTTATCATTTTGAATGAAATTAGATTTTTGTTAAAGAACCAAATTTAAGTGAAACAAAAGAGAATGTATTATTTTTTATCTGCAGTAATTATATGAGGTAAATTTAAGAGAAATAATTTTTTTTTTCTACTCATAATTTTGTTAATTTTCTTGTTAGATTTATACGTTTATTTGTTGATATATTTATTCATCTGTTCAATTTTTTGATTCAGCACATTTAGTCACTAGTTATGAACCAAATATTTTGTTTTAACTTAGTTTGAAGTTGAGTCACGTAAAACTTTTAATTAAATTACGTTTATTTCGTTATTTAATTCAATAATTAAAAAAAAAAATTTAAATAAAGAGGTTCTTTTTAGATTGAAGAAATTAATTCTACACAAAAAAATTCAGTTTCCTAAATTGCAGTTTATTATCTATATTTAAAAAAGTTGCTATCTATATTTAAAATTGGAGTTTATTGTCTCTGTTTAAATACACTGAAGTGACAAAAGTCATGGGATAGCAATATGCAAATTTTCAGATGGTAGTAGCATCGCGTAGAACAGGTATAAATGCGCAGTGCTTTCATTTCTGTTCAAGTTATTCATGTGAAGAGGTTTTGACGTGATGATCACCGCACGACGGGAATTAACAGACTTTGAACGCGGAATGTTAGTTGGAGCTAGACGCATGGGTCATGCCATTTCGGAAATCGTTAGGGAATTCAACATTCCCAGATCCACTGTGTCAAGAGTGTGCCGAGAGTATGAAATTTCAGGCATAACATCCCACCATGGACAGCGCAGTGGTCGACAGCCTGCACTTAACGACCGAGACCGGCGACGTCTGCAAAGAGTCGTAAATTCTAACAGACAAGCAACACTGCGTCAAATAACCGCAGAAATTAATGTGGGACGTACAAGGGACTTGTCTGTTAGAACTGTGCGGAGAAATTTGGCTTTCTTGGGCTATTCCAGCAGAAGACCGACTCGAGTGCCTTTACTAACAGAACGACATCGCTTGCAGCGACTCTCGTGGGCACGTGAGCATATCGGTTGGTCCCTAGATGAATGGAAAACCGTGGCCTGGTCCGATGAGTCACGATTTCAGTTGGTAAGAGCTGATGGCAGGGTTCGAGTGTGGCGCAGACCCCACGAAGCCATGGACCCAAACTGTCAGCAAGGCACTGTTCAAGCTGGTGGTGGCTCCGTAATGGTGTGGGCTGTTTTTTCATGGCATGGACTTGGTCCTCTGGTGCGACTGGACCGAACATTGACTGGAAATGCTTATGTTCAGCTACTTGGAGATCACTTGCAGCCATTCATGGACTTCATGTACCCAAACAAAGATGGGATTTTTATGGATGACAATGCGCCATGTCACCGGGCCACAACTGTTCGCGATTGGTTTGAAGAACATTCTGGACAATTCCAACGAATGATCTGGCCACCTAGATCGCCCGGCATGAATCCCATCGAGCATTTATGGGATATCATCGAGAGGTCTGTTCGTGCCCAAAATCCTGCACCATCAACGCTTTCACAATTATGGACGTCTATCGAGACAGCATGGCTCAATATTCCTGCAGAAGACTTCCAACGACTTGTTGAGTCCATGCCACGTCGAGTTGCTGCACTTCGCCGGGCGAAAGGAGGGCCGACACGTTATTAAGAGGTATCCCATGACTTTTGTCACTTCAGTGTATATTGTTGTTTTATTTTAAAACACTTTCGGATTTTATGAAAGTAAACACTGAATTTTCATAAATTTACAGTAAAATAGTCAATTTGTTTTTAAATTAAAATAATTTAGTATCGATATATGAAATTTTAATACAATTTTATTTAATATTCCACTTTTCTTTATTTCATAAAGTAACAAAAACGTTAGAAAGTAATTTTCTAAAGAAATCCGAAATAAATTCGATTTGTACAAATATAGTACCATTGAAATGGTAAATAAATGCCAGAGATGTTATCAACACATTGTTAATATCATTAATATTCTATTTTTTCTCAAGAACAGCATTTGGATAAAGTAAGAAATTATTCGATAACATTACCAAATAGAAAGAAGAATTTTCCTTTTCTAGTTAAAGAAATGTTGTTCAAGACACAAAAGAACTAATTATCGCCACATTGCAGAAAGCTAGATACAATTTGTTATGTTAAGTACCTCGTCTAGATAGCTAAATTTCCAGATAGTTGCAAAGACTACTGTAATAAAAAAGAATGTTTTTCTTTTTTCTCGCTTTTGGGTATCGGTTATCCAAGTAACCAGTAAATAAACAATAATAGAATTCGCAAAAGCTTCGATTTTCTGGATAAAGGCATGAATTGTGTCATTATCCAAAGCAAAAGAATTTCAACGATTAATAGTTATATTTAACTTTCATCTTAAAATTTATGCAATATGGATGGATTTAAAATTAGATATAATACATTAAAATAATCCGTTTATAAACAGATCCTATGGGCCTGAATGGTCGAGTGGCTAGCGCTCTGGCATTCGGTACCACAGGTTTCGGGTTCGAGTCCCGGCGGTGCCATGGTTGTTTGTAGTGGTTCGGAATCCACTTTAAAAAGTAGGTCCCGGTCTAATAGGATCGTAGAGCGCTGCGGGGGCATTGTTACTCCGCGTCCGTGGCTTACCATCAAGTTACACGCGCCCCCTGGGTAATACAAAGTGAGTACGTCTGTGCAGCATTTTCCTTAAGGCATCTAAGACCAAGCTGTCTGTGTTTGCCAGCTGCATTAGAAAGAAAAAAAACAAATCCTAAAAATAATTATTTCTCCTCACTTGCAAGATTAATTGCATGTAATGACTGTAATAATCAACGATGCATTTTTTCTTTCTTTCGTAGTATTGATTGTCCATGTAAGCAGTAAATAAGCAAAAACGAAATTTGCTAAGAGTATGTTGAAAGTGCAAGTTTTTTTGGATAAGAGTAAGATGAAGACAAGAACACAAATGTATCATATTCTAAAGCAAAAATAACATATCGATTTATAAATATATTTCACTAACAGGATATCTCTAAAATAAAAACAGATTGAAATAATAAATGTTCTCTAAATTATTTGGAAGATTTTAAAGGCATATAGAGCGAATGAGTTCAGCAGATTTTACATTGGTAAGTGTGTGCAGAAATGGTATGTGTAAGTGGATGCGTACTGAAGAAATGAAAAACATATAAGAATGAAAGAAATGTATTGCCAAAAGAAATAAAAATTTTAATGATTAAACGTTTTATATTACGTGTTACCAGAAACAATAACACAATATTATAGTGCCAGTTTATTGAATAGCAAAAATGTTAGGCTTGTCACATAACTTTCTAGGCCACACATATGACCACTTTCTGCAAAATATCGTGCCAGAATTTATATTATATATTACAGCCGTATTTTTCCAACTGTACAAGAGTTAATGTAGTTCATGCACAGTGAAAACGCAGCTCAGTTCATCAGTAATTACCTTGACACTATATATAGTGCACATTGCATCGGGCAGAATAGACCTACACTTCGCCGAACAGGATCATCAGATTTGGCATGCATGGATATCTTCTTTTATCGGTACCTTTAAAGCAGGACCTATGAAAGTTTTTATTGAATCTGATGAAGATTTAGAAGGGCAGACTTCCCAGTTGCTGCTGAAAATGTGCGCGACATGCCTTACAATTTTTGCTAATATACTACAATCCATCCGCCAGAGTTGTGAATCCTGTATTACTCTTGGTGGTAACCCTTTCGAGCATCTATTGTAAAATGTTTAATCCTCAAAATGCTCGCTTTATCTGTCTTTCTCACTTACCTGTTGTTCATTTCTTCCTTAGGTGCTATCACTTATACGCGTTCCATTACAAAACTGTTTATTGCTGTTCTCATATTTATCTTTACACTATTGTCAAATACACTCATGTCTATAAATTAAGGATAATTCAGAATCACACAGAAATTGAACTCTAAAATAAAAATTTCACCTGTAGAATTATCACACACATCTTGAAGAAGACTATGCAAACTACAGGAAACCACCAGATGGCGCGGATAGTATGTCACAATGACGAGAGTGCAAGAGAGGGGTATATAAGGAATGGAGGCAAAGAAGTAAAATTGTTCACAAGCGCTTTAAAAGCCTTTCAGTGCAATAACCGCATAGTTATGGCGCAAAGGAAGCATTTGGATGATTTTTTACGTGGTAGAATTATCGGACGACTTGAATCTGGACGTAACCAGCTGGCAGTATCCGAGGAACTTGGAATCGCCCAGAGTGTCATCTCCAGGCTTTGGCAACGATTCCAAGATGATGGTAATGTGAGTAGATGTTACAGCACAGGTCGCCCCCGAGTTATAACGCCGAATGAGGACTGGTATTTAGCAGTTACTGCCAAAAGAAACAGACGGAGCGCAGCATCAGACCTGTCTCGCCAGCTCTCTTCAGCTATTATGAGTAATGCAGTATATTATGAGTAAAACAGCGGCAGGAGGTAAGGGAAGGACAATGACTTCCTGTAAGACTTTAGGGATAACTGCCCTCATTACGTGTTTAGAAAAACTGTCTAAAACTCACATCAGGTGTCCTGTTTTTCAGGCGAGATGCTTTACACACATTGCCACAGTCGCCATCGAATCTCCTCTGTTCTAAAAGCAGTGATTGCAAAGGTTGTCGGTTCTACACCCAAGAACTGTCGGCTCTACACCCAGAATTCGTATTAGACTCTCATCTACGGTTTAAAGTGCATTCAGAACCATTACAAACATCCTCGGCACCCCCAGGACACGAACCTTAAAACTATGGCACAGAGCGCCAGAGCGCTAGTCATTCCGCTCTTAATATGCAAGCCACTTAATATGCTTCTACCTATGAAAAAAATAGTAAAAATTTTAATGGTTTTAAAATTCCCAATTATCTTTTAAATTCTAAGTACTTTAAGCACAAATTGAGAAGACAATAACTGTTATTAACTGCTGTTAGAAGTAATTAATGACATCCTCAACCAACATAACATTACAAGAAAATTAAAAAATTAACATTTTGTTTAATAAAGAGAGAGAGAGAGAGAGAGAGAGAGAGAGAGAGAGAGAGAGAGAGAAGAAAGAGAGAGAGAGAGAGAGAGAGAGAGAGAGAGAGAGAGAGAAGAAATAACCTATTTCCAAGCAGAAATTAAATTGTCATTTTCACCCTTTTTGCAGGCCCAATAATTCAAACAGATGATGAACAATGATAAAGACGAATTATTAATACTCACCCTCACAGTCAATCCATTCTAATTACTTTATGAGACAAAATTTTATTTAATTGAAGATGTTCAGGTTAATCTAATTTGTTCCCTGCGGTTTGCGATCAAATAATCGCGTTTAACTTGCATGGCTATGAACATAATCCAGATGCTCGTAATGATTTCGCTTGGTCCATAAAACTCCGGAAGAATATTTATTATGCCCGGGTATCATTTGAATGTCTTGCGGAATCATTCAGAACTACTCCAGAAAAGAGGCATATTTTGTTACCCTCAGCTAAACAGTGGCATTTCGTTATTGATGTTAGATAAATAAATGAAAGCATAACCTGATTGTGGAAAATTAATTGGAATTCCTACAAGGTCATATCAGTTGATTAACATGGCGATTGATTCTTTCTTTTTCCGATGTCTCATCCATTAAGTTTAGGAGAAAGCTAATAATTGAAAACATATATGACGAAAGACCAATATATTTATTTGCTATAGAGAAACATAAAATTAATTAGTTAATTAACTTAATTATATGCATTTTTAAATGACGATGCATTATATGTATTTTTCTAACGATATTGATGACCTATGTAAAAATCTTAGTAAGCATACAACGTGGTACAGCTTCAATCCTTCCAACAATGGTTATTTCAAAATAATATTGCTCATATCATGGCTATAAATATCTTTTAAAGAAGTTTTCAATGCATAGTAAATATATACAATATCAATATACACTCATGTCCATAAATTAAGGATAATTCAGAATCACACAGAAATTGAACTCTAAAATAAAAATTTCACCTGTAGAATTATCACACACATTTTGAAGAAGAATATGCAAATTACAGGAAACCACCAGATGGTGCTGATAGTACGTCACAATGACGAGAGTGTAAGAGAGGGTTATATAAGGAATGGTGGCAAAGAAGTAAAATTGTTCACAAGCGCTTTAAAAGCCTTTCAGTGCAATAACCGCATAGTTATAACACAAAGGAAGCATTTGGATGATTATTTACGTGGTAGAATTATCGGACGACTGGAATGTGGACGTACCCGAGGAACTTGGAATCGCCCAGAGTGTCATCTCCAGGCTTTGGAAACGATTCCATGATGATGGTAATGTGAGTAGATGTTACAGCACAGGTCGCCCTCGAGTTACAACGCCGAATGAGGACCGGTATTTAGCAGTTACTGCCAAAAGAAACAGACGGAGCACAGCATCAGACCTGTCTCGTCAGCTCTCTTCAGCTACAGGGTACGACAGTTTCAAGCCAGACCGTGTACAGACGCTTAGGGCACATTGGTCTATATGCTCGTAGGCCTGTCAGATGTGTTCCACTTACCGCAACTCACTGTGGCCTGCGATTAACCTGCAGTAGAGAGCATGCATTGTGGACACCGCAACAGTGGTCTTGTGTGATGTTTTCCGACGAGTCCAGATTTAGTTTGCAGTCTGATTCTCGCCGGACTTTCATATGGAGAGCCAGGTACCCATTACCACCAAGAAAACACCATTGAACGACACCTGTTACGGTGGTGCAGGATGGCCCGTTTGGGGAGGAATTATTCTTGGTTCTAGAACTGACCTGCAGGTTCAGAGTGTAACGATGACAGGCCACATCTATCGGGATATCATTCTGGAACAACATGTACGTTTGTTTCGGGGCGGCATGGGTGCTGAATTTCTGTTTATGGATGACAACGCCCGTCCTCACCGTGCAAACATTGTAGACGAATGCCTTCAATTGGAGGATATCACCCGTATGGATTGGGCAGCATACTCACCGGACTTGAATCCAATAGAGCATGGCCGACGAATTGCAGCCCGTCAACCCCCTCCCACCTGTCAACCGGAACTTCGAAGGGCATTGCTTGTTGAGTGGTGTAATATTCCCCAAGATCAGATTGATAATTTGATACTCAGCATGCCTAGGCGTTGTAAGGCCTGTATTGCATCGTCCGGAAGACATACTCCATATTAACCATCATACTAACCATGTTATACTGTTTTTTGTAAATAGGTTCTTTTTTGAAATTTGCTCCAAGGAGTAAAAATCGCAATTTTTATTAATTATGTCAAACATATAGCATCTTTTTTGCTCTTTACCTTTTGTTTAATAAATAGACTTTACAAATAATTTAAATTTGTTTTGCTTCTGTCTCTTTCTTTGCCTGAACTTCATTATCCTTAATTTATGGACATGAGTGTATTTTAGAGGCATCCTATATAGGGCAGATCAATACAATTTCTCTTTTATATAACTGAAATGTCAAAATAATTGTTTCACCACAAATAGATTATTTTTGAAATAGTCATCTATTCAAATAAACACAAAAAATAATACAATATAGTTAAGGAATTCATGATAATAAAACTTTTTCAAACTTTATTCAAGCTGAAGGTTTTCCAATATATGTTTTATATTATGCTTCACTAAAAATTAAGTCTTATGAATTATATTAAAGCAATAATCTTATAATTATACAAACGCCATGAATTCTTTAATACATTTTAATAATAATTATTAAAAAACACTTACTTTGCTAATAACTTGTCATTGTGTTGCATCATCTGATAAGAAACTGTGATATTACGAGATCAGTGCAAACTAGAAATTTCTTGCGTCTTGATAAAGTATGTTTGAGTATGAAATGTTTTTAAAGTATGGAATCACAGAAATTCGAAAAAAATCTTTGAAAAGTAACAATTCTGTTATTATATCATTAATAAGCAAATCGAACTCAAATGTCCACATTGCATTTTAAGATATCACACAAATTCAGAAACAAATAAATGTGTGATTTATGTTGTTCAAATTTATATTTTTATTCTTTTTTAAACATAAAACAAATTCCTAAATTAATTTCAACGAATTACAATGATCTCCGGTTGTTAATATACGATTAAATAGTAAAGCATTGTATCATGCAATTATTCTAAATATATCAAAAACTAAGAATTTTTGAATTTAAAATTATAATTGAAAACATGTGTCAAAATTTTATACAGTACAATTAATAAAATTTTGACACATGTTTCAACTTCATAATTTAAGAAAAAAAATTTTATAACATGAAATTTTAATATTCAGTGGTGCAGATCGTTATAAACATGATTTATTTGCACTTAAATTATAAAAATGAATCTAATTTTGGAAATTACTAGTCAAATAATAACAGTTAAAGTTCTCATAATTAAAAAGTTACATAGAAAAAAAAAAGTATCACCAAAAATTTATTTTTTTGCCTTACATTATATTGTCCCTTAAACGTAACTATCAAAGAAATTTCTGTGAAAATCCATTTCTTCCTAATTAAAAATATATTAACAGTATTCATTGATTTATTTATTACTGTCTTAATTAATTATTGCTGTCTAAATTACTGCCCAAACAATTAACAAATAATAAAAAAGGACTAATTTCTTGATTTTTATTGAGCAACTTTGAAACACAAAGGCACGAAATAGCATTATGATTAATAGAAAAAAATATTATCCAAACAAGAGATGGATCCTCCGTTAGATATAAAAGAAAGTTTTGTTTACATTTAGATGGTACTATGTAGATACAAGTCTGAGCTTGATAGTAGCCACCTTACAATTCAAAACAAAAACTTAATCTGACGTCACCAGAAGTTGCGCCATCTATATGTACAAATTTTCTCAACACACGAAAACATGTTACTAACAGGAGAACGTCTGAAGGCTTTAGCTCAAGTAGGAATTAAATGGTAAGTTTTCGTTTATGCGTTCATATCCTTATTTTCCCTACCTAAATTCAGAAATGAGAGCGTGAAGATTTTTTTTTAGATAGAATTGCATTCTTAGACTTAAGAATGAGAAGAACGTTTAACTTGTTTGCAATTTAAAAGCTTATTGCAGAAGAAAATGATAACAAGTAAATATATTTAACAGCAAATATACAATTTATAAATTACATGAAAATTTTTCAAAGTTGAATTTACAGTTAATTTATTTATTTAGTCTTTATTTAATTATTTATTTTACCTTTATATTTTATTCAACACAAAAATTGAGTTTTATTATTTCTCGAATTCGTGGAAATTATTATTCCAATCAAATATTACTACAAATTACTAAACCATTTTTCTTTATATCAATTTTACATGTAAAATTCAAATAATGCAATCAAAAAAATTTATTATTATACTGAAAATGCATTCGAATTAAATTAATAGTTCCTCAAAGGTGGTAAGAAATTTTAAAAATTTCAATCTTAATTTGCATTGCCTAAAGTCATTATTTTGAAAATTGAATGTAATTAAAATATTTTAGTGAATAAATTAATGAATAAACAATGAATAAATTTTTATATTTTATTTTCATATGTTAAGTATAGAAAAAGATTTTTACTAATAAAATTCCAAGATATTTTAAAATTTTAGAATTAATTATAATTATTTCATAATTTCTCAAACGAAGTTCATTTTAGACCTAAAAAAAGTATATTTTATACATATATTATTATATTTTATAAAAACTATTCACTAAAAGAAATTTTAAATTATTTGTTAATTAGAAAAAAAATTTGAATAGCTTTGTAGTAGTCACATTACTTGTACATAAGAGAAATATTTAAATTTGTTTTTGAATTTTAAAAATTTAACTGAAGTTTATTTTAAATTAAAGCTTCAATAAATTAATTACTTTATGAATAAAATACAAATGCATGTTAAAAAAAAAATCTTAAATTTATTTAGTGTTTAATTTAGTATAATTATTTTATCTTTAATTTATTCTTATGCAATTAACATATGTTATTTACATCTACTTTTAAAAATACCATAAAACATTATTTTCGCATGTCTAAAAATACATTAATAATTTTACGGATAAATTTAAACGAAATTGTGTATGTATAAAATTTAAACGAAAGCGCATATGTATTTAAAACGGTGTTTTTTATACGTTTATATTAAAACATGGGGGCATTGTTACTCCGCGTCCGTATCTTCAAGTTACACGCGCCCCCTGGGTAATGCAAAATGAGTAACGTCTGTGCAGCGCTTGCCTTAAGGCATCCAAGACCAAGCTGTCTAAGTGTTTGCCAGCTGCATTGGAACAAAAAAAAAAATATTAAAACATTATTTCCGCTTATCTAAAATTGCATTAATAATTTTACTGATAAATTTAAAGAACTTTTAAAAGCATTTAATAACGGAAGACGATATCAAATTCTTGGATTTACAACGATCAGTTATTCTTTTATCCTCTACTATGTCGACACTTTCCTGAGCAATGTCCTTTGTGTTTTTGGTCTTCCGAATAAGTCAAGTACCGTCTTAATCAGGAAGCCACAGCCGTGCACAAAAAGAAAAGATATGCCCAAGCCTTGTAGATACCGTAATGATGGCAGAAATCAGAGGAAACAAAAGACCACCCTATCAAAGAATACCGCCGTGGAGTTGTCCGCGCTTGTTGTTTGTGTCATCCATCATTTGGGTTTAAGTAGAGGATCCCCTATGCAACGTCATCGATCACGTGAATGTTCCCGCCCAACGTCATACGCCAATGAAAAGAGGTTTTGTTGTGGAGCTGAGTTGTTTGAGGCTAAAGATGATTTTGTTTTTAATTTGATATCGTGGAAAATTTTCTTGGTTATGAAATTGTTCAAACTTTATATGCCACCGTGTTTTACGGTATAATCTTCATGATATAATTCGTATAATTTGTACGATTCTTAGTAGAAGTTTTATAAAATATTCAATAATAAGAGGTTTTTTTTTCGATTATTAAAAAAAAAAAAAAAAAAAATGGAATAAATATTCGAGTAGTATTTTTAAATTATATATTTCAAATTTAGATAACAAGAATTCTTCATTTTATATAATTTGCTATTTCATAATTACACCATAATTCGAATTAAAAAGCAATATAGAATAATTTGATAATTTATTAAACGATTTTTATATTTGTAAATAACCTTAATTGGGCCGAAAGCCGAGAGAATAACGCTCTGGTGCTGGATACTTCGGGCTCCAGTCCAAGCCATGGATGCATGTAATGATGTGGTACCGCTTTAAACCATAGGCCACTAAAACCATATTTGATACCGCTTTAAACCCGCTTAATATGACTGTTCGACGTAGGTCTGGCAACCCCTTACCCTATAAAAAAAATGATACAATGCTTCGGAGTTTAACAGTATGCAGATGATCTTGGCCCACCATGGGGATGTTTTTCTTTCTAATGCAGTTGGCAAACACAGACAGCTTGGTCTTTGGATGCCTTAAGGCAAGTGCTGCACAGATGTACTCACTTTACATTACCCAGGGGGCACGTGTAACTTGAAGATAAGCCCCGGACGCCGAGTAACAATGCCCCCGCAACGCTCTACGATCCGATTAGACGGGACCTACTTTTTTAAAGTGGATTCCGAACCACTACGAACAACCATGGCACCGCCGGGACTCGAACCCGAAACCTGTGGAACCGAGTGCCAGAGTGCTAGCCACTCGGCTATTCAGGCCCCACCATGGGGATGTTGTGTTATTGAAAAAGAAGTAGTAATTTTGTACTTGATTTATAAAAATTAAATTTGCATTGTATGTTTTTTAATTAATTTTAAATAATTTTCATATTAATCTATCGAAATAAAACACATACAAAATTTTTATTAGATCGTAAATCGATGTTAATCAAAATTTTATATGTATTATAGCGTTTATTTACAGTCCCATTTATTTGAGCATTCTTTCTGAGAGATGTTAACTTCTGTTTCGTTATGAGGATTCTGGGTTTTTTTTTTTTTTTTTTTTTTTTAAACGGCTATTAAATATAGAAAACAAGGAACACTTGATAATACCAAAGGAATAAAATATGCTTTGAATTCACGTACTTTCAAAGTTAAAGCAAAGGAAACTCTTATGCAAATATTTTATCTTTTGACTGCATAAATCTTAACAACATTAACTTACATGTACCGAAGATTGTTTAGGTAACTTAATTTTCCTTTGTATATTAGATTTTTACATTATGTGCGAATCAATTAAAAACATTTTTCGAGATAAAATTGCAATTAAGTGAAAGCACTAAGCTACGATTATGATTAAGGATAAAAGCATAAGTAAGACTGACTTCTGATAACTTTCTGGAAGAATGCATTTATTTTCTTAATTGGTGAAGAAAATATGATAATGAGCATAATTGCTCCAAAGTGTCTTCATTTAACTCCTTTCACTTTGCTCGAGCTTCCAGAATTTTACTGAAGAACTCTGTAAGCTTTTCCCATTATGCTTCCCTAATGTTTATAACATTTGTAACGATGGGAACCAATTCGAATTTCAGAAAATTGGAAAGAATTAATGAAGTACATTTCCTAGTAGTATTCTTATTATCCTTTGCAAACTTAATAACAATCAATACAATTTTAAAGAAAATGCCTACAATTGTTTCGTTAATTTCTCTTTAATATACGCTTGTGACATTTTAAAGACTGTTGATCGCTTTCAATGTAATTGACGATTAGATCTACTAGGCAAACTCATACTTTAAAATTTCAATAACTAAACATCATGAAAAGTCAATATTAATTAATTATGATAAGAAAATTTTATTTAAAAAAAGTATCCTTTTTCCATTCTTTTAATTTAAAAAGAAATTTTTAAACTAAACTAAGCAATTTTGGTTGTACTCATTAAAAGAATGAAGGTCAAACCCGACTCAAGGTTCAGTGTCAACGTTCGCCGCTGATAAGAATTAGGGTGAGGTTCCATTCGCTGGCGGCTTTGTTATGGACACAGTTTCAAAAAATGTGGAGGCTTGATGACGTTTTGGATGTTCAACATCTTGCCTCGTTAGTCAGGCTACCAGGTGGGAGTTTTCCGAGGTTTCTCCATAAGATATTCAAATGGGAGATAGTTACCCCTAAAATTCTTTCCGGATGGCACTACAGTTGTTCTTCAGTGACACTGAGTCAAATTAAACTTCTAATTACGGGTGACCTATTACAGAAGAAGCTGCCCGCCATGGAAAGTTTACTAATGGGATGTTCCTTCCGCACTGCAGGACACTGAGGGTTAGATACAATAATAACAAAAACGACATGAAATTCACTATTACATTGTGATAATAGGTGTTCCCACTCAGAAAAAGAATTCCCGCAAACAAACATATAAATATAGTCGAATGTTAGCAGCATTATTACACTTGAAGAATGTCAAATTCTATAATTCCTTGAGTGAGTTTATGGCAACAAATCATAGCGGGAACTATAAACAATCTAACAATAATCTTCCTAAAAAAAAGAATACAAAAGTTATATGGAAAAAAAATTCTTAGAAAAAGAATTTGTTAAAAATAATGATAGAAAAAGGTTTCTTTTCTTTTTTTTTGTTGCATATCAGGGGACTTCATGTTATAGGTTATGCTCCACCTATGTATGCCATTATCAGCCTACCGATAAAAAAAAACCGCATTTCCTTTCAGGAGGAGTTTTAGGCAGAAGTGAGCCTCATTTGTGTGTCATATGATAGAAATCCCGAAAACAATCTTCCACTGAGAGGCAGTGGAGTTTGTTGATGAAAGAGCCGTACTCATGTTATTGTAGTTGCTATAGGGTATATTCTTTTCTGATTGCAGGGACTGCAACAATAATCTATTAACAAACCATTAAGATGTATAATTTTTGCTTAAATATTTCTTAATAAAATCTTCATTCTTTATTTTATTTTCAATTAATAATTAAGCATTTTCGTTACATAATAGTTAATTAGTCAACAGTAACGTAATTTTAATTAATGTAATATGAACATACGATGTATCCAATAACATTTATTATATTATCTGAATTCCCAGTACGTTAATAAAGTTTTATTAATTCAGACAAGAATGAAAAAGCTTTATTCGCATGTCAGTTTTCCTGTTGAAGCCGTAAAAGGCGTTGACATGGGGTAAAAATAAAAAATGACGGAGACAGAAAGTAGGGTATGACATTTGGATTTATAATGACAAATGGTTTTGGTTTCCAGATTTCTATGAAAAAAACAAAAGTGAAAAAAGGTGATAAAGGTTTGTGTCCTTGAAACGCCTTCAGATAGGTGTTAATTTTTCACGGAGATAAAAGAAGAGAAATGGTTTCGTATTTCCCAGCAGGAGTTCGTATGTTGCTCTTTAACTTAGATTCATTAATTGCGTTGCTCTAATTTTTATTAAAGAATATCAACAGAGTGATCGCGAAGTTAAATATGTCGCCTATTTTATTTTACATTTTCGAAATATTTTCAAATTATTCAAATAAAATGAAAATTTTCAATCCGTAATTATAGACCATAGAAAATATCAGTAATTAAAAACTATTTTTGTAGTAAAATAGAATCATTTATATCATTAAAATGACTGGTAATATCGAATCTTCCTTTTTAAATGTTAACGATAAATTTTCTCTTACGCTTCGTGCCACAGGTTTCGAGTTCGAGCCCTGGCGGTGCCATGGAGGAATTTTTCAATTTAGAAACGATCATAAATAAAAAAAAAATATATTTTCAGAGTAGAAGAAAAATTTTTATTTCATAAAAAAATGGTATTATCGAATTTTTATTTTTAAACGTTCACTCTTAAATGTGTTAAGTTATACAGATGTTTAAAATGCTAAACATATATCATGTCCTTACGCGTAAAAAAATAAGTGTTTTAATTCATAATACATCCTTTTAAAGAATATATTTCATAAATGAAAATCCTTTTTTTTTTTTGTAATAATAAAAACTTATTTTGAAAACTTCAGTTTGCATAGAAATTAACGTTTTGTTTAGTAAACAAATTTTTTAATGATTTAAAAAAATTTAAAATAAATGTTTGTTATTTAAAAAATTTTTCAGCAGAAGTTTTCCTGAAATTCCTTTTATAATACAGATAATTTTTTCATAAAAAATTGTGAATAGAAATATATTTTTTTAGAAGAAAGTTTTCTTTAAAAAAAAGAAACGTAAAAACAGCAACTTACACAAATTTTTTATGTAAAATAATATTTCCAAAACATCGTATATTTTTAAGAGTTAATGCATAAGCAAATTGGTAACTCTGATGTAATTGTAATATTAAAATAACTAGCCTAAAAATCGCATATAATTATTGAAATAGTAGTTTCCTTTCTAAAAGTTATATTGTTTAATAAAAAGTCTGCCATATAAATAAACATTTTCTTGTTTTTAAATGCTTTATTAAAAAAGAAATGTACTAAGTTTTAATGGGAAGAAAAAGTAATTTAAGTTTTAATTCAAATTATTTATGTCCAAGGCGAGTTTCCATTTACTCATTAATGATAAATTAGCATGCATGTCTAGACGAAAATAAACAAAATAAGAGATAAAATTCTTTTTGTATTTATCTTTCAAGTTTTCAAACTTACAGGAATGTTTTTTTTTCAGTAGATTAAACGTAATTGCATGAAATAAGAGAAAAAAAATATGTTCAATTCAAAGAGAAACAGAATCATTGACAAAAAATGAATCTAAGATTTATTAAATATAACCTTGCAACAGTTTAATTTAAAAGCTAATTCAAGAAATAGAAACAATTGTTTTGACTAAGAAAAAATTTTTTTTTCTCTTGCAATGATTTAGTGGTATGAATGGATTTTCAAAGAATTTAAATTTATAATTACTGAAATTATTATTAATGAATTAGTGTCATTGCATAATTCCATGCAGAATATTATTATCTGGAGTATAAAAATGAATATACAGAAAAATAATTTTAAAAAATATTAAAATATAAAAATAACTAGACAAGGTACTATCGGAGCAGCATTGATTGCAATAAAAAAATTAAAATTTTTAACGATTAAAATTTTATACTACGAAGTACCCAAAGGAAAATAAGATGAAAGAAATTCCTCGATAACTGTTAATTTATAATTGTTTTAAAATTGCTTTGCTCAGTATATGTGTGATAAGCATCCTGAACAAGTGATCGATTCACCCGTTTTCGTTTAAAAATTGGATGTTTACCTTCCCACAGAATAGTTGGCAGAACTTGAGTGATTTTCCTAGGCCGAAAAGTTTTAAAAATATTCTTTCTATGCATGCCCATATCTGTTTCTGATCTGTGAATAAGGAACAACACGGGAAAAAAAATCCTAAGGAAAACAGGTTTGAATGTATTGCTTCAATTTCCTACTTTTTATTTGTATAATATTTTTTATCATATGCCACATAAAAAAAGGCACACAAAAACAGGTTTGTGTGTACAGATATCGTCGAAATAGATATAGCATTTTGTGGATTTTACAGAAAATATACAGAAAGTAAAAATGTATTGTTGTATTCAAATAATAATAAAAGAAGTTAAAATAATGGCTATTTATTTCAATTAAATATTTGCTTTAAATAATTTTTACCTATAAAATTATAGGTAAGGGTTACGAGAGCGGAGTTTTTCGTTTCCTTGATCATTTTCACTATTTCTTATTGGTTAAAATTTGTAAAATATTTTTCACGAGCTTTTTTTCATACATAACATTTATTGAATTTTCTTTCACGAACTGACAATTATATAATTAAATAATTAAATAATGAAAAATTATTCTAAAAGATCGCCCGATGAAGGCAAAGACAATTTTATTTCAAAATGAAAAATATTTTTTTTAAGAAAAGAAAATCTTTGAAACTTCTGTTTTTTTTTTTTAATTTTATTTTTTTATATTGCGGTTATACGTTTTGTTCTTACATAAAATTCTAAAATCGTGGATAACATGCATATCAGCCCAACCGATTAGTTTTCGATTAATTTTTAATTATTTTTCGTTTGTATTGCATTGTTTGTGTTGATTTTTATTTTATTGTGTTCATTTTTTTAGTCCACGCTGAGGTGCGGTATTATGAAAGCAAATATATTAAAAATATTTTTCATTAATTATCATATAATAAAATATAATTTTAAATGATAGTTTTCATTTCTAAAAATAGTGAATTTTTCTTAAACATTTTAAAATTAAAACGAGATGCAGATAATTTTTTAAAACATTTTTCCATTTTTAACAAAGATTGCTAGTGTCGCACAAAAATGAAAACCAGGTCTACATGAAAAAAAATTTTTAACTTCAACCGTAAAAGCCCTAGAAAAATTGTATTCATCCTATAATGCAAGGTTTTAGAATGTCAATTAAAATTCTCGACTGGAGATTAAAAAAATGTCACTTTTTATGACAAAATTAGTTCCTCACATTTTATTTTAATATTAATATTTCTTCCCGATAAAACAACAGAAAATTTAAATCTTTTTTTTTTTTTGTCTGTCTACCTCCAAGATGTCTTACGAAAGATTTAAGTTGGTGTATTTCGGTTAAAAATAATACGGGAATCGCCGATGTGTGAAAGACATTAATTAAGTTTTAAGAACACCGGGTAATTACCAAAAACTTTCTGCTGAAAGAAAATGAAATAATCGATATCTACGTCAGCATTAAAAAAAGAAAAGTCTCCCACTTTCTCATTATTTCAGAAGCCTTCAGTTTCTATTAACAAAAATGGATATTTTTATGTTGAGCATGTGCCTTTTGTAGATAATTAAGGTGGATAATTAAAAAAAACAGTCAATTCTCAAGTATGAAAGAAATTAAGATGTTAAATTGCTAATAATAGAAATGCTCTTTTATTGTTTATAAGATTTTGTTATTTATTTCTTTTATGCTTTCTCTCATTTCAATACTTGAAATGTGCATTGATTTTAAGTGATTGTTATTTGAAGATAAATTTACAGTCTGGGGTAAAAGTATTGAAGGACTGAACTATTTTGTCAAAAGCCGAAATTTATTACTAATGTTTTTTAAAACTTGATATTGTATTGAATTGTTTTCATCTTTTATATAAGAGAAAATATTTTACTAATAAATACACACACACCCATACACACACACACACACCCATACACACACCCACACACACACACACACACACACACACACACACACACACACACACTCACACACACATATATATATATATATAAAGTAATGGAAAACTCAAATAGTTTATCAAAACTCTGTTTTTTTATTAGGTAGTTTAATTGTGAAATTTTTTCCCACCGTTGTCAATAACAACAATTAATAGTTAATTAGCAAATTAGGATAATTAATAAAAGATTTAATTTCTGTATACTGTGAATTTTTTTTAAACACTGCAAAATTTAAATGAGATACAGATATTTTTTTAAACTTCGTCTTCATAAAGAAAAAAATTTTAACTTCAACCGTAAAAGCCCTAGAAAAATGTATTCATCCTATAATGCAAGGTTTTAGAATGTCAATTAAAATTCTCGACGAGAGATTAAAAAAATGTCACTTTTTATGATAAAATTAGTTCCTCACATTTTATTTTATCACATTTTATTTAAAGCTTTTTGCTGCAATTTCTTAATATTATTTTGGTTCCTTGGAATCACAAATATTCCTTTATAACATTATGCAATATTTATGTATGTTGTGAATTGCATATTAAATTACAATGAAATTCATGAATTTTATTATAAAAAAATTTCATGACATGAGCATTTTTTTTCGTGAAATATTTCACTCTATTTTTAAGAATATTTTGCTTTTATTTTTTAAAGCAATAAATGTTCAATTTAATTTATCAATACTATGCCTTCCTAATTTTCAATACGAACCGCAATTATATATTATCATGTCTTTAATTATTCAGAACATATTGTTAAAAAGCCAACTTGTATTATATTTTTAAAATACTATATGCTTGAGCAATGATATTTGCTGCGTCAAATGACTACGCATTTCAACAACGCTGTTAACCACAAGCCCATACTAGCAACCTTGATATTAGTTCTAAAGTTCTTGAATTCTTGACTGACAATAGGCTGAACAAGAGAGATAATAGTTTATATTTAATACGAATAACTTGTATGAACTCGAAATTGGAGGTTTTAGAGTTTTGATTAGAAACACAAGAAAACTGTATTGTTTTTCCTAACTAAAAGGACGTTTTAAGAGTAAAAAATTTATTATAATATTATGCATGCATTATATTATTAAAAATATAACTTTTGTATTTTTATTAAATTACAATAAATTATATAGAAAATAATAGATTTAAATTATTAAAAATATCACTTTTGGCATTTTTATTAAAGTATTACAAATGATATAAAACACAATCGATATAAATTATAAATATAAGTATTTTTTATTTTTGTGGCAAAATACTTAATACAGGATATTATGGATTATTATTTAATTTTAAAAAGTTACTGATGTTAACTATAACTTACTGTTTTTTCAATTCATTCTATTAGCTCACACTCTCCCTATATATATCTTGTTCAAATTTTCAATCGTTAATAAAATACATTTTATTCATCCACTAGAGTTCAAATAAATTTTTTAAACTTGTAGTAGATGACACTTGATGTTAATACAATTTTTTCAAATATAAATTCAGTAATTAAATTTAATTAATTGATTTGAGTTTTTTTTAGATTTAAGTTGCATATATCTATCAATAGATGGCGCCAGATTAGCTTTAAAAATGAAGAAAATTATTTATAAAAGACTCTCTGCAATATAGTGAAAAAAAGTAGGAATTGACTTAAAAATTTTTTTTTTTTTATCTTACTTGTTTACAAATAAGTCGTAAATCATGTTAATGATATTATGGTGTGACGTGAGAAGCATCAACTTTAACTTAACGTATTATAAATTATGATTGTTTTTTTAATATTTTTTTCACTTTTCTTAAGATTCTTGTATTACAATTTTTCATTAATTTTATTGTCTAAATTATGCACACATATTTTCGCTACTGTCATCCATCAATCTGTCTGATATCTGTCATCCAATATTCAGTATTTGAATAAAAATTTCCAACAAAACTTCCAACGAATAAAAATTTCCTTGCTGTTGTGACATCTATATAGTTAAAAAGTTCTAGTTAAAAATGATAATTGATTTCTACATCAAATTCTCTTGATGCACTTTTATGGATGGTTTTTCATGTTTTTTTAATAAACAAATAAAATAACAAAGTCTCCAAAAAAAAAAAATTCATTTAGTTCCAGATGAAACGTATAAAAGTCATCAGTAAAACAACTGCTCATTTGTTTCTTCATTAAACAAGCTGCTTTAGACAGAAGAGAACCCACCACTCGCAACGCTCCAAAGGATTTATCTGTTGCACTTTACTAAACCATAACTCCAAAATAGCATAGGGGAGAAACACGCTCTACATCAAATCGCGATACACTTCAACGACGCTGTTAAATGATACTTGACCATGCGCTTGCACTAGGGCTCTTCATATTAGTTCGAAAGTACTCGAGTTTGCGGTTGACAATAGGTTGAACAAGGGAGAAAATTTATATTTAGCACGAATAGTTCGATGAAAGTTGGCGGCAACGTGAAATTGGGGGATTCCATCTTTTCGATTAGAACTCTGACGAAACTCTGGATAGTTTTGTCGTAATTAAAAACATATTTTCCTTGAAGAAAAGTAATATTTTGTAGCAGAATGAAGAATAATAATATCAATAAATAAACTCTTTTTCAATTGCAACTTACAGGTGAAATTGAAGTATCATAAAATAAAGTATAATAAAAATGTTTTCAGAAAAAAAAAAGATGATATTTTTTTTTTGCTGAGATTTAAATTAAAAAATGCATAATTAATTTTATTTAATTGGATTTTGTATATTTTTTCTGATTATTAACGATATGTGTTTCTTCAGTAAATACTTAATTTTTCCTACAAGAAATATAATTGTAATTTGTTGATATCAATCTATTATGCATTGTAGATTACTGATTGCCTTTCACTTTACTGTTTCTAGTGAGAGTATAGACATCTTTATTATTATTTTATCATTATATTGTAGAGTATTTTTTAAAAAAATATTTATTTTTAAATTTCTAAAATATTCTGCAGGATTGATTGCAAGATCTCGAAATTTATGTACTTGTTTATAGCATCAATTGCTGTTCATTATTAAGTGAAAAGTAACGGATAATTTGCTCTGAATAACAAGAAATTGTAAACATTAAACGGTACAACGTATATTGTAAACGTAAACATAACAGCGTCGATTTAAAAAGAATTATATATTTTATCTGTTATTTATTGACTCATTAATGAAAAGTATTAAAAATTTTATAAATGTATTTCATTAAAAATGAGGAAAAGTATAACAATTTATGTTACAATTTTCGTTGTTCTAATCTAATTTATAAATTAAATTAGATTTCTTACAAAATATTCTCAATATAGATTTAATTAGTTTGTTAATGAACTGATAAATAGCTCAATTCCGTATGCAACAACGAAATTCGTATCCTATGTTTTGACTAAGCCTAATTACAAATAGACTTTTATCTGCTTTGGAAATACGAATTCTGCAATTCGCTATTTAAAATTGGTAGTGAAGTGTGAATATAAGATCCTAATTTCCTTAAATTTCGACAAAACATTTAAACGAATCTTTATTTGATTTATAGTATTATACAAGGTTGGATGCCATTCAAAATTTCTGAAAGAAACCCTTGTTTCACTATTTGCTTTATTCTAAAGAAGAACTAATCGAAGAAAAGCTCATTTTAATCATTCGCTTCTGAATGTATGAAGCGTAAATGTATAATTCAGTCAGAAATTCAGAGGAGTTCTTCAATTAATATTCGAATTCAAATTGGCTTGGAAATGTTTTCAAATCCAAAGAAGTTATATGTTTAATTAATTATATAAATGGAATTTTTGGAGTTTTCATGAAAAAATATCCATTTAAAAGGCAGAAATATCATTGTAGGACAAAATATTAAAATTTTACATCTATATACACATTTTAGAATAACTTTAACATCTTCATCTTCCATGACGTGACAGACCCATGATGGGCCAAGGCCGTCTGCTGAAACATGTCTGTCGAAACATTTCTTTTTAAGTGGGAAGGTTAGTCAGACCTACCCCAACAGTTATATTAGACTGGGAAAGTACGGTTTAAAGTGGATTCCGAACTACTACAAGAATCCACGACTCCGGGACTCGGGTCCCGGTAGTTGTGGTGCCGAGCGCCAGAGCGCTAGTGGGGATTATTCATTTTACGGGGTAGGTTATTAATAATTAAAATTTTATTAATAATTATCACTATGTGTATGTAAAGTTACATTTGATTTATAAGGCGATATAATAGATAACACTCATGCCACTTTTATACTTTCCCATCTTTATTTGAATGAATAAATAATTTTATCAACGTAATAATAATTTTTAACTATTGTTTGCTTGTAAAAGTGTTTTCTATGCTATCACAATTTCAATCCCTTAAAGGTTTTGTGAATTGTAATGATGTAGTTGTTTGATGATATTCGCAGCAATGATTTTCTTTTATTTAATAAAATAGAGAAAGTTAGCGTACGTGATATATCTTCTTCCAATGTGACAGCACAAATCAAATGTTGAATTTTCTGACATTTCTATATCTGGTGTTTGAATAACAAATTAAAAGTGTTTAGATTTTGACAACTAAAAGGAATGCATTTCAGTTAAGTATGGATTTGTTTTAACCATCTCACATCGAACTTGAAAATCCGATTCAAGATCCACTATAAAGTGAAGCATTAGTTTTGCAAATGTCTAAAATATGAATTATTATTAAAATACTTTTATGGATACTGAAATCATTGGGTGTTTATGACTCCAATGTCCATAAAAGCATTTTGCAAATTTCTAAAATATGAATTATTATTAGGTGTTCATGATTCCAATATCCCTAAGATCCTTTTGAAAACTTCTAAAATATGAATTATTATTAAAATACTTTTATGAATATTGGAATCATTAGGTGTTTATGATTCCAATATCCATAAAATTATTTTGCAAATTTCTCAAATATGAATTATCATTAAAATAATCTTATGGATACTGGATATTTAACTGAAATGCATTCCTTTTAGTTGTCAAATTCTAGACCTTATAATTTGCTTTACGATGTAATATATACATGTCAAAACAGATAATGTAGACATGTCTTAATATTATAGGAACGTCAGAAAAGATAATGTGGACATGTCGTAATAATATAGACATGTCAGAAAATGCAACGTTTGATTTGTGTCGCCCCATTGGTACTAGTTATGTTACATATGTTAACTTTCCCTATTTTATTAAATAAAACAAATTAGTTGCTAGAAATATTTACCGAATACAATAACATAAAAATTAATATTCTTTTTCTTATTTCATTCTTTGCTGTCATATGTTCCTGGTGTGATATAAAATTTCTCTTAGACACATGGATGTTAGCTTAGAAACGAATATTTCTTAAATACTTTTTCAGTATTTGGAATTCATTTTGGATTCATACTATTTTTTCACGAAAAAAATTTGCAATAAAAGATTAAATGAAATTTAAAAATATTATTTAAAACGATTTTTAATTTAATTTTTTCATTTGTTTTCATTGAATATTTTCTTGGAAAAAGAATATGATCTATAATTGAATCAAACATAATTAAATATTTTTAGTAAGGTTTTTGATCAAATTATTATTGTCATACGAGACGTAAACTGTTCGAGTAGAAAAAACTAGGAAAGAATTATTTACTCAATTATCCCAAATTTTCCTTTCCAATCATCTTATGATATACTATTTATTCCATTAATAAGTTTTCTATTGTAAAGAGCTTTCCACTAAATCAAAAAGAAAGTTGAATAATTTTATTGACAATGCCCAAAGACATCATCTTTGAATTTAATTCCAAGATTTCAAATGATATCTTTAGCAGTGCTTTGTCCCGATTTTCTATCTTTATGAGACTAAAAAGTATAATCAATCATTTCAGACTGACTCTATGATGCTAATCCAGTCAATAACAAAAACTAACATGATTAATTACCAAACTTATTCAGTTAGTTGACCAAACAGGATAACCAAAATGCTACAATATTAAATATATTGCCCAGCAAACACAACCTGCTATTGATCATATAAAGTAAAATTTTCTACATTTTTTTTTTATTATTGAATTAATGAATTACTTTAAAATTGATTTAAATTAAATAAATATGAGTTTTCTTTATTAATTATGTATAAATATTTCTGCCTAACATTTATATTTGATAAATTCTTTAAAACGACAACAAGCAAGTTTTATCTAAAGTTTACCTTTTTTGGGGGTACAGCTTAGAATTGTTGCTAATAGGTTTAAGAGATGCTGCTCTATAGATTAAACAGTTTTTTATTTGAAAAAGTGAAAAATAATATTCTGCATGTAAGCCCTGAGTTCTTTAATATTTAAATAATTAACAAGTAATATAAAAAAAAAATTAAACTCAATTCCTACTTTTTTTCCATTATGTTGCAGAAAGTCCTTTATAAAGAATTTTCATTCATTTTATTAAGTTTACCTGGCGCCATCTATTGATAAATATATGCAACTTAAATCTAAAAAAAACTAAAATTAATTAATTAAATTTAATTACTGAATTAATATTTGAAAAACTGTATTAACATCAAGTGTCATTAACTACAAGTTCAAAAAAATGTACTTGAACTTGAGTGGATGAATAAAAAATATTTTATGAACGATTGAAAATTTGAACAAGATATATATAGGGAGAGTGTGAGCTAATAGAAGAAATTCAAAAAGAGTTTTTTATAATATAATTTTTACATGATTTTGAACTTTTCATTGTTGGTAATTTTCTTTGGTATCATCTAATCGCATGATAATGCTAATACTAGGTGTAGGCTGATATTTTTGCTTTCTGTATATATTATGCGCTTGTAAAAATAATTAATGATTTTTTAAAGAGAATTGATTGCAATTATTGCTTTATTAACTCATAATTTGGGGGATTGTTTCTTATTTCAAAGCAAATATTTTCGAAGTAGGTAATTTATCATCTTGAATGGAATTAGATTTTGTTAAAGAACCAAATTTAAGTAAAACCAAACAGAATGTATTTTTTCTTATTTGCTGTAAATATTTGAAATAAATTTAAGATAAATATTTTTTTTTCTTCTCAAAGCTTTGTTAATTTTCTTATTACATTTGCACATTTATTTGTTCATACGTTATTCTTCTATTCAATCTTTTTTGCATTAAGGACATTTAGTAACTAGTTAAGAACCAAATATTTTGTTTAACTTTGTTTGAAGTTCAGTCACGTAAAAATTTAAATTAAGTCACTTTTATTTCATTATATAACTTTTTCCCGTTTATTTCATTATTTTTTTTTTAAAAATTAATAAAAATAAAGAGATTCCTTTTTGATTAAAGAAATTAGTTTTACATCAAAAATGCAGTTTCCCATCTTTAAATATATATTTTTTTCTTATCCCACTTGGTAGACAGCAACATCTAAACCAAGTCCAAGAACCCTTGTGGTCTCATGGAAGAAGGGAAAAGAAAGGGGGAGGCAACTTCTGTTGTGATGGAGCACCCATAGGTAGAAATCTAATTTGGCTCGGTGACGGTGGACAGTGAAGAAGATGGCAAGTGCCTTTCGGAAAGATGATTTTAAATGGGAACTACCCCGCATTTGTGTATCGTATGGGGTAAAACCCGTAAAATTGATACCAGATAGAGCGACTAACGAGGCAATTTGCTGAACATCACAAAAAAACCATCGATTCTACTTGTTTTTCGAAATAGTGTCTACAAAAAAAAAAAAAAAAAAAAAAAACCCTCGTTGGGTTGAATCTCCGCTCTAATGCTCACCAATGAAGCACTTTGCCACTGAGCCACAACTCGGGCCCCATCTATATTTAAGTATATTGAAGAACATTATTTTAAAACACTATTTCATGAATGTAAAAGCTGAATTGTTATAAATTTGCACTAAAATAATCAATTTGTTTCTAAGTTAAAATGATTTAATAGTAATATATGAAATTTAAATAAAATTCTATAAATATATAATTTTTCTTTACTTTGTAAAGGAACACACGTGTTAGACAGTAATTTTGTAAAGTAATAAATTTGATTCGATCGGATAAATATACCACTGAAATGGTGATTAAATATCAGAGATGTTATTAACACATTGCTAATATCATTAATATTCTATTTTGTTTTTCTCATAAAGAATATTTTGATAATGTAAGAATTTAATCGATAGCATACCAATAAAAACACTAGAAAGGAAAATTCCCCTTTCTTAGTTAAAGAAATGCTGTTGAAGATACAATGGAACTAATTATCGCTACATTGAAGAAAGCTAGATACAATTTGTTATGTTAAGTACCTCGTCTGGATATCTAAATTCCTAGATAGTTGCAAAGACTACTGTAATAAAAAACAAGGTTTTTCTCTTATCTCGCTTTTGGGTATTGATTGTCCAAGTAACCAGTAAATAAACAATATTAAAATTCGCAAGATTTTCGATTTTCTGGGTAAGTGTATATAAAGGCAGGAATATAGATGTATTATTTTCCACAGCAAAGTAATTTTAAAAATTAATAGATATATTTAATTTCTTAAAATTCATGAAATATGGATAGATTTAAAATTAGATATAATACAATAAAATAATGTGTATATAAACAGACCTTGAAAATAGTTATTTTTTCTGACTAGTAACATAAATAATTGTATGCAATGACTGTATCAGTCAAAGCTGCATTTTTGCTTAACTCTCTTTCGGGTATTGATTGCCCACGCAAGTAGTAAATAAGCAAAAAAGAAATTTGCCAATTACTAAGAGTATGTTGAAAGTATACGTTTTCTAGATAAAAATATGTTGTAGTCAAGAACACAAATGCACTATCATATTCTAAAGCAACAATAACACATCGATTTATAAATATATTTAACAAACACAGGGTGTCTCTAAAATAAAACAGATTAACTAATAGATGTTCTCTAAAATATCTCGAAGAATTTAAAGGCATAAGTACCAAGGCGGACTAAAATGCAAATCTCCACATTGCATTTTAAAATATCACTCAGAATCACTCAAATTCAGAATAGAAATAAATGTAAATGTGTGGTTTATATAGTTGAAATTTATATTTTCATTCTTTTTTAAATATTAAATACTGCCTCCGACTGTTAATACGAGTAAATAGTGAAACTTGCATCATGAAATTATTCAATGATTCAGATTTTTAATTTAAGAATCATAAATAGGTGTGAAAATTTCTTTTCGTACAATTAAGTCGTATTGCTTCATAATTTAAAATAATTTTTTTATAAGACGAAATTTTAATATTCAGTGATGCATATTTTTATAAACTTGATTTATTTGCACTTAAATTATAAAAATGAATCTAATTTTGGAAATTACTAGTCAAATAATAACAGTTAAAGTTCGTATAAATGAACGTTACATGGGGAAAAAAAAAAGCGTCACAGAAAATTTATTTTTATGCCTTACATTATACTGTCCTTTAAATGCAACTATCAAAGAACTTTCCATGAAAATCCATTTCATACTAATTAAAAATATATTAACAGTATTAATTTATTTATTTATTGCTGCCTGAATTAAGTATTGTTGTCCAAATTGCTGCCTATAGAAGTAATAAATAATAAAATAGGATTAATTCCTTGATTTTTTACTTAGAAATTTCGAAACAAATGACACGAAATAGCATTATGATTAATAGGAAAATATTATCCGTACAAGAGATGGATATTTTTATAACATGAAATTTTAATATTCAGTGGTGCAGATTGTTATAAACATGATTTATTTGCACTTAAATTATAAAAATGAATCTAATTTTGGAAATTACTAGTCAAATAATAACAGTTAAAGTTCTCATAATTAAAAAGTTACATGGAAAAAAAAAAGTGTCACCAAAAATTTATTTTTTTGCCTTACATTATATTGTCCCTTAAACGTAACTATCAAAGAAATTTCTGTGAAAATCCATTTCTTCCTAATTAAAAATATATTAACAGTATTCATTGATTTATTTATTACTGTCTTAATTAATTATTGCTGTCTAAATTACTGCCCAAACAATTAACAAATAATAAAAAAGGACTAATTTCTTGATTTTTATTGAGCAACTTTGAAACACAAAGGCACGAAATAGCATTATGATTAATAGAAAAAAATATCCAAACAAGAGATGGATCCTCCGTTAGATATAAAAGAAAGTTTTATTTACATGTTGATGGTGCTATGAAGATACGAGTCTGAACCTGCTAGAATACACCTAACAATTGAAAACAAAAACTTTATCTGACGTCACCAATAGGGGCGCCGTCTATATTTACAAATGTTCTCTATAAACGAAAACATGATTAGTAACAGGAGAAAGTCTAAAGGCTTTTAACTTAAATAGGATTTAAATTTGAAGCTTTCGTTTATGCGCTTATATACTTTTTGCTGTCTAAATTCAGAAATTAGGGAGTGAAGATTTATTTTAAAGATAGAATTGCCCTTTTAATTTAAAGAATGAGAACGATTTACTTGCTTTGTATTTTTAAAGCTTATTGTAATCGAGTAAATACATTAACAGCAAATATACAATTTATAAATTACATGAAAAATGTTAAAACTTGAAATTAAAAGTTTATTTATATATTTAATCTTTATTTAATTATATATTTTATTTACGTTTTATTCAGGATAAAAATGGATTTTTTTTATTTCTGGAATTCGTGAAAATTTTTATTCCAATCAAAAATTATTTCCAATAAAATATTGCTTCTAACTACTAAACCTTTTTTTTTTCTTTATATCAATTTTACATGTAAAATACTAACAAAAAATTAATAATACAATTGTGCATGTAAAACTGCAATCATGCAATAAAAAAATTATTATTACACTGAAAATATATTCAAATTAAATTAAGAGTTCCTCAGAGGTATTTAAGTATATAGGAAATTTCTATCGTAATTTGAAAAATAAATAAAATTAAAATAATATAATAAGTGAAGGAATATATTTTATATTGAATTTATTATCATATATTAAATTAAGAAAAATATTTTCACTAATAAAGTTCCAAGATATTTTAAAATTTTAGAAATAATTATAATAATTATTTCATAATTTCTAAACCAAAGCTCATTTTAAACTTAAAAAATGTATATTACTGTATTTTATAAAACTATTCACTAATAGAGATTTTAAATTATTTGTTAGTTAAAAAAATAAATTTGAATAGCTTTATAGTTACATTACTTGTACATATAAAGAAATATTTAAATTTGCTAAGTTTACTTTAAAATTAAGCTTCACTAAAATATTTTTATATAATAATAGCTTAAAGTATTTTATGAATAAATTAATGGAGCATGTTAAAAATTAGGTAATTTATTAAACTTTTATTTTATTCTATTTATTTTATCTTTAATTTATTCTTATAATATTAGCATATGTTTTTAAAAAGTTTTTTTTTTTTTTTTTTTTTAAAATTACCTTTAAAGAATATTTTGTGTATCTAAGAGTACATTAATAATTTTGTGGATAAATTTAAACGAAACTATTTATCGTTAGAAAGTTTTGACAACTTTTTAAAAGCATTTAATAACGGAAGACGGTATCAAATTCTTGGATTTACAACGATTAGTTGTTCTTTTAACCACTTCGATGTCGACACTTCCCTGAGCAATGTCCTTTGTTTTTGGTCTTCCAAATAAGTCAAGTATCGTCTTCATCAGAAAGCCACAGCCGTGCACAAAAAGAAGAGATATGCCCAAGCCTTGTAGATACAATAATGATCGCAGAAACCGGAGTAAACAAAAGACCACCCTATCAAAGAATACCGCCGTGAGGCGCTCGAGTTGTCTGCGCTTGTTGTTTGTGTCATCCATCATTTGGGTTTAAGTAGAGAATCCCGTATGCAACGTCATCGATCACGTGAAGGGTCCCGCCCAACGTCATATGCCAATGAAAAGAGGTTTTGTTGTGGAGCTGAGTTGTTTGACGCTAAAGATGATTTTGTTTTTAATTCGATATCGTGGTTATGAAACTGTTCAAAATTTAAATGTCACCGTGCCTTACAATATAATGTTTAGTGATTTTTACGATAAAATTCGTATAACTTGCATGATTCTTAATAATAATTTTATAAAATATTCAATAAATAATAAGGCGAGTTTTGTTCGATTATTTCAGTTGCACAAAAATAACAAAAATGAAAGTAAATATTTATGTTTTTTAAATTTTTTTTTTTTAAATATGTACTTAAAATTCAGCTAACGAGAATTCTTTATTACATATAATATTTTTATACACTGAAGTGACAAAAGTCATGGGATAGCAATATGTAAATTTTCAGATGGCAGTAGCATCGCGTAGAACAGGTATAAATGCGCAGTGCTTTCATTTCTGTTCAAGTTATACATGTGAAGAGGTTTTGACGTGATGATGACCGCACGACGGGAATTAACAGACTTTGAACGCGGAATGTTAGTTGGAGCTAGACGCATGGGTCATGCCATTTCGGAAATCGTTAGGGAATTCAGCATTCCCAGATCCACTGTGTCAAGAGTGTGCCGAGAGTATAAAATTTCAGGCATAACATCCCACCATGGACAGCGCAGTGGTCGACCGCCTGCACTTAACGACCGAGACCGGCGACGTCTGCAAAGAGTCGTAAATTCTAACAGACAAGCAACACTGCGTCAAATAACCGCAGAAATCAATGTGGGACGTACAAGGGACTTGTCTGTTAGAACTGTGCGGAGAAATTTGGCTTTCTTGGGCTATTCCAGCAGAAGACCGACTCGAGTGCCTTTACTGACAGAACGACATCGCTTGCAGCGACTCTCGTGAGCACGTGAGCATATCGGTTGGTCCCTAGATGAATGGAAAACCGTGGCCTGGTCCGATGAGTCACGATTTCAGTTGGTAAGAGCTGATGGTAGGGTTCGAGTGTGGCGCAGACCCCACGAAGCCATGGACCCAAACTGTCTCCAAGGCACTGTTCAAGCTGGTGGTGGCTCCGTAATGGTGTGGGTTGTTTTTTCATGGCATGGACTTGGTCCTCTGGTGCGACTGGACCGAACATTGACTGGAAATGCTTATGTTCAGCTACTTGGAGATCCCTTGCAGCCATTCATGGACTTTATGTACCCAAACAACGATGGGATTTTTATGGATGACAATGAGCCATGTCACCGGGCCACAACTGTTCGCGATTGGTTTGAAGAACATTCTGGACAATTCCAACGAATGATCTGGCCACCTAGATCGCCCGACATGAATCCCATCGAGCATTTATGGGACATCATCGAGAGGTCTGTTCGTGCCCAAAATGCTGCACCATCAACGCTTTTACAATTATGGACGTCTATCGAGACAGCATGGCTCAATATTCCTGCAGAAGACTTCCAACGACTTGTTGAGTCCATGCCACGTCGAGTTGCTGCACTTCGCCGGGCGAAAGGAGGGCCGACACGATATTTAGAGGTATCCCATGACTTTTGTCACTTCAGTGTATAATTACATCATAATTCGAATTAAAAGGAGTATAAAATAATTTGATAAGTATATTAAATGATTTTTATGTTTGTAAATAGCTTTACAGAGCCTGATGGCATAGTGACTAGCACTCGGTAGCACAAATTTGGGTCAGGAACCCTGATGGTAACATAGATGCTTGTAATGGTTCAGAAACCACATTAAACAATTGGTCCCTCACAAATATGTCTGTAGGGTTTTGGGCTGATAACCCTACCTCGTAGGGTGAAAACATCCCATATTTCGGAATTTGCCAGTAGGCAGACGATCTTCGCTCACCATGGGGTTGTTGCGTCATTGAAGAAGAAGTAGTTAAATTTGTTTTGGTAATCTTTTTTATTAATTTTGAATTATTTTCATATTAATCTAATGAAAAAAACACATTCAAAATTTTTATTACATTTCAATGTGTTAATTAAAACTTAACTAGCATGTTTTTTATAGTCCCTTTTTTTCAACATTCCTTCTGGGAGATGTTAACTTCTGTTTCATTATAGGGGTTGTTTAGTTTTTTAAAAAAGCTATTGAATATAGAAAACAAGAAATACCTAACACGATCAAATAAGTCAAACATGCTAGGAATTCACATACTTTCAAGTGTACAGCAAAAAAAACAACAACACTTTTACAAATATTTAATCTTTTGGCTGCATAAATCTTAACAACATTAATTTACATGTGCGAAAGTTTATTTAGGTAACTTAATTTTACTTTGTATATTAGATTTTTACACTAAGTGCAAATCTGTTAAAAATAATTTTCGTGATAGAATTGCAATTAAGTAAGAGCACTAAGCAATGATTCTGACTAAGAATAGAGGCATAGCTAAAACTGACTTTCGATAATTCTCTGGAAGAATACATTTATTTCCATAATTGGTTAAGAAAATATGATAATGAGCATAATTGCTGCAAAGTGTCTTCATTGAACTTCTTTCACAATGCTCGAGCTCCCGGAATTTTACCGAATAACGCTGTAAGCTTTTCCCATCATTTTTCTTAAATGTTTATAACATTTGCAATGGTGGGAACCAATTCGAATTTCAGAAAAATGGGAATAATTAAGAAAGCACATGTTCCGGGCCGTATTTGTTATCATCCTTGTAAACTTAATAACAGTTACAATAATGCAATAGAATTTTAAAGAAAATGGGTACAATTTTTTTTTCGTAATTTTTCTTTAAGACAAGCTTTTGACATTTTAAAAATTATTGATCGATTTTAATATAATTGGTGAAATATCGTTACATCTACTCGTAGATAAATACGTACATTACAAATACAACAAATAAACCTCATGAGAAATGGATATTAATTAATTATTTCATGCTTATAAATTATATTTAAAAAACTATTCCCATTCAATTTAGAATGTAATTTAAAACGTAAAAAATTAACATATTTTGGTGTTGCTCGTTAAACGAATGCATTTGGAGCCCGACTCGTGGCTCAGTGGCAACTAGCGCTGCTGTTGAGTATTACGGCTGAGATTCAATCACCAGATACTATGTTTTAGACACAGTTTCAAAAAATGGAGAGACTCGATGGCATTTGGGATGCTCAGTATCTTGCCTAGTTAGTCAGTTTACCTAGTGGGATTTTCCCTGCTTTTCTTCCACAAGATAAGAAGATGCAGAATAGTTACCCCTAAAAGTCTTCCCTGGATGGCACTGCAATTCTTCAGACACGGAGCCAAATCAAACTTCTAATTACGGGTACTCCATCACAGCAGAAGCTACCCCTCCCCCCATGAATTGCTCATGGGATGTCCATCACACTGCACGACACTGAGGATTATACACAACATGAATTTCACTGTTATATAGAAAAATAGGTGTTTCCACTCAATAAAGGAATTCCCGCGAAGAAACATATAAATATAGTTGAACTACGGGTGCGTTTATGGTAACAAACCATAGAGTAAATTATTAAAAACAAAACAAAATTAGAAAAAGAATTCGGTGAAAAGAATGATAGAAGAAGATGTGCTTTTTTTTTTGTTGCATAACGGGGCTCTTCTTGTTATGCCTCACGTTCCACCTATGCATGCAACTATCAGTCCACTGATGTAGGAGTTTTAGGCAGAAGTGAGCCTCACTTGTGTATCGTATGATAGAAATCCCAAAAAAAATCTTCCTATCGAGAGGGAGTGGACGTTGGATTTTGATATAGGAATGGTACTAATGTTGTTGCAATCACTGTCGGTTGTATTTGTTTCTGATAGCAGTGACTGCAATGAAAAGACCCCAAACATCTCTTAGAGAATAATAACCGTGAAGATGTATAATTTATGCTTAAAGTTTTCTTACTGGGTTGCGGTGGTATTGCTACTCCGCGTCCGTAGCTTATCTTCAAAGTGAGTTACTCAGTGAGTTACGACGGTGCAGGCCTTCCCTTAAAGCATCGAAGACAATTGTCTAAGTATTTGCCAGCTGCATTAGAACAAAATAAAAGCTTTCTTAATGGAATCAGTTTATTCTCAATTAATTAACTATTTTCTGTATATATTTAATTAGCTAGTTAACAGTAACTTATTTTTAATTAATGTAATATGAATATACCATATATATCTAATATTATTTATTATACTATCTGAATTCCCGGTACATTAATAAAATTTCATTAATTCAGACAAGAATGGAAAAGCTTTTGTTCGCGTGTCAGTTTTCCTATTGAAGGCGAAAAAGGCGTTGACATGGTGTACAAATAAAAAATGATGGAGGCAGAAAGTCGGGTATGACATTCGGATTTATAATGACAAATGGTTTTAGTTTCCAGATTTCTATAAAAAAAACAAAAGTGAAAAAAGGTGATAAATTCACTTCTTTGTGTTCTTGAAATGCCTTCAGATGGTGTGTTAATTTTTTCACGGAGATAAAAGAGGAGAAATGGTGTCGTATTTCCCGAGCACGAGTTCGTCTGTTGCTCTTTAACATAGATTCATTAATTGCGTTGCTCTAATTTTTATTAAAGTATATCAACAGTGTGATTGCAAAGTTTATGTTTTCGAAATATTTTCAAATTATTCAAATAAAACCGAAATTTTCAATCCAAAAGTTTTAGAAATGTTCAGAATTTATAAAATGTTTTCGGAGGAAAAAAAATACCCTGTTATTTAATTAAAAAAATGGTGTTATCGAATCTTCATTGTTCATTAATTGTAAATTTATTATTTATAATGTGTTAAATCCTGTAGATGTTTAAAATGATATACATATATCATATTCACACGTGTAAAAAAATGTTTTACTTGTATTTAAATTTATAATATGTGCTTTTAAAAGATATGTTTTCATAAATGAAAAAGATTTAAAATTTTTTGAGTAATACTAAAAATTTATTTTGAAAACCTCAATTTGCATAGAAAATTACTTTTTCTTTAATAAACGTATTTTTAAAGTTTAAAAAAAATGTAAAATAAATGTTTGTTATTAAAAAAAATTGTTAGCAGTAGTTTTTATAACCTTGAGATTCTTTTAATAATATATTATTTCTTTATAAAGCGTGGGGAGTTGAAAAACATTTTTTTAGAGGGAAAGTTTTTTTTTTAATTAAGGAACATGAAAAATAATAGCTAACTCAAATTTTTTATGTAAAGTAATACTTCCAAAACCTGATATATTTTTAAGAGTAAATGCACAAGAACATTAATAATTAAGATGTATTTTGGTATAAAAATAACCCTGAAAAACATATATCATTATTGACATAGTACTTTTCTTTTTTGAAATATTTTGTTTAATAAAAGTCCGTTCTAAACTATCCTATAAATAAGCACTTTCTTGTTTTTAAATGCCTCATTAAAGAAAAATAATAAGAAAAATGAAAGTTTTAATAAGAAAATGTAATTCAAGTTTTAATTCAAATTATTTATTTCCAAGACAGGTTTCCGCTTAGACATTAATGATAAATTAGCATTAGAGTCTAGACGAAAATAAACAAAATAAGGGTTTAAAATACATTTTAGATATACTTTAGGATTTCAAACTTTCTTGAATAGTTTTTGTTTTCAGTAGATGAAGCTTAATTCGAAAAAGACAGTGAGAGAGAAAACCTTTGTCTATAAACAATTTGCAGTTTCTCATACAGACGCAAAAAACCTTTCAGAAAATACATTTCATTATTCTACTGATTTGTAAGAACTTCAACAGTTTGTATTTTAACTGCTGCATTATTTCTTGTATATCAAAATGAAACATGAAACAATACTTTATTTTGTTTAAATTTATTTATTTATTTGTATTCTTAGAGCTTAGTTAAAGATATTCGTAATTCTGAGAATCAATGTCTGAAAGGTATTATAATTATTTTTATTTAACACAAAGTTAAAAATGATCGGTAGTGTTTTATTCTATTGTTTTATTGATGTTTTATATTTACCTTTATTTATTTAATATTATTATTATTATTATTATTATTTTTTTTTTTGAAAAAAAGCACGCATGCCTGTGTAAGAACGATGCCATTTTGAGCAACTTCCTTTGTAAATAATAATGCATGCAATTACTTCTGTTCTACTACACTCATGTTCATAAATTAAGGATAATGAAGTTCAGGCAAAGAAAGAGACAGAAGCAAAACAAATTTGACTTATTTGTAAAGTCTATTTATTAAACAAAAGGTAAAGAGCAAAAAAGATGCTATATGTTTGACATAATTAATAAAAATTGCGATTTTTACTCCCTGGATCAAATTTCAAAAAAGAACCCATTTACAAAAAACAGTATAACATGGTTAGTATGATGGTTAATATGGAGTATGTCTCCCGGACGATGCAATACAAGCCTTACAACGCCTAGGCATGCTGAGTCTCAAATTATCAATCTGATCTTGGGGAATATTACACCACTCATCAAGCAATGCCCTCCGAAGTTCCGGTTGACAGGTGGGAGGGGGTTGACCGGCTACAATTCGTCGGCTAAGCATATCCCACACATGCTCTATTGGATTCAAAGCCCGGTGAGTATGCTGGCCAATCCACACGGGTGATATCCTCCAATTGAAGGCATTCGTCTACAATGTTTGCACGGTGAGGACGGGCGTTGTCATCCATAAACAGAAATTCTGCCCCCATGGCGCCCCAAAACAAACGTACATGTTGTTCCAGAATGACATCCCGATAGATGTGGCCTGTCATCGTTACACTCTGAACATGCAGGTCAGTTCTGGAACCAAGAATAATTCCTCCCCAAACGAGCCATCCTGCACCACCGTAACGGTGTCGTTCAATGGTGTTCTCTTAATGGTAACGGGTACCTGGCGCTCTGCATATGAAAGTTCGGCGAGAATCAGACTGCAAACTAAACCTGGACTCGTCGGAAAACATCACACAAAACCACTGTTGCGGTGTCCACAATGCATGCTCTCTACTCCAGGTTAATCGCAGGCGACAGTGAGTTGCGGTAAGTGGAACACACCAGACAGGCCTACGAGCATATAGACTAATGTGCTCTAAGCGTCTGTACACGTTCTGCCTTGAAACTGTCGTACCGGTAGTTGAAGAGAGCTGACGAGACAGGTCTGATGCTGTGCTGCGTCTGTTTCTTTTGACAGTAACTACTAAATACCGGTCCTCATTCGGCGTTGTAACTCGGGGGCGACCTGTGCTGCAACATCTACTCACATTACCATCATCTTGGAATCGCTGCCAAAGCCTGGAGATGACACTCTGGGCGATTCCAAGTTCCTCGGATACTTCCAGCTGGGTACTTCCACATTCCAGTCGTCCGATAATTCTACCAAGTAAAAAATCATCCAAATGCTTCCTTTGTGCCATAACTATGCGGTTATTGCACTGAAAGGCTTTTAAAGCGCTTGTGAACAATTTTACTTCTTTGCCACCATTCCTTATATACCCCTCTCTTACACTCTCGTCATTGTGACGTACTATTCGCGCCATATGGTGGTTTCCTGTAATTTGCATATTCTTCTTCAAGATGTGTGTGATAATTCTACAGGTGAAATTTTTATTTTAGAGTTCAATTTCTGTGTGATTCTGAATTATCCTTAATTTATGGACATAAATGTATTTGTTGTTTCTGTTTCTATTAAAACTCATTTTTCATGAACCGCATGTGATGTCCTACTTTTTCTTTCCCATTTTCTTCAAAACTATTCATCGTTGAGTATGATTTCTTGCCAACGTTCATGTATTCCGAGTGAAGATTACAACCATACACAGTTTATGAGGCATTGTTGGAACACTCTGTATGCACATCACAAAGAAGGATAAAATAAAATAATGAAAAGTTTAATTGTAATTAAGGAAAGTTTGCCTGTTTAGGATGACATTCACCTTAATGTAATAAATTTTAGTATGGATATCCTCACAGATTATTAAATAATCAGCTAATTTTAATGTTAAGCATCTTTTCAAGAACTTTAAAATAATCACTTAAAAATCGCGATAATTAAATAAAACTTTTCGATGAGAAAAAAATATGTTCAATTCAAAGAGAAACAGAATCATTGACAAAAAATTAATCTAAGATTTATTAAATATAACCTTGCAATAGTTGAATTTAAAAAAATAATTCACGAAATAGAAACAATTGTTTTGACTAAGAAATTTTTTTTCTCTTGCAATGGTTTAGGGGTATGAATGGACTTTCAAAGAATTTAAATTGATAATAGAAATAACTATTAATGAGTTAGTATCATTACAAAATTCCATGTAGAATATTATTATTAGGAGTAAAAAAATGAATTGACAGAAAAACAATTTTGAAAAATAGTAAAATATAAAAATGTCAAGACAAGGTGTTTTCGGATAAACATTGATTGCAATAAAAAATTCTAAATAAGTTTTCAATAATTGAAAGTTTAGATGACAAAATATCTGAAGGAAAATTAGACGGAAGAAAGGCCACGATGACTATTAATTTATAAATATTTTAAAATTGCTTTGAGCAGTATAATGTGATAAGTATCCGGAACAAGTGATCGAATCACCCGTTTCGGCTTTTAAATTGCATGTTTACCTTACCACAGAATAGCTGCCAGAATTAGGGTGATTTTCCTATAGCCGAAAGTTTTAAAAAATATTCTTTTTAAGTTTGCTCATATCTGTTTCTGAGCTGTGAATAAAGAACAACACTGGGAAAAAAACACTTTCACGAAAACATTTTTGAGTGTATCGCTTCAATTTGCTACTTTTATTTATATATTTTTTCCTGATATACAATTTTTTTTTCAAGTACCACATAAAAAATCGCACAAAAATAGAATAGGGTGTACAGATTAAATAAGTAGATCTCATCAAAACAGATATAGAATTTATGCAAATCAAAAAGATATTTTTGGAGATTTTACAGATAATATACAGTAAGCAAATATGTATTATTGTATTCAACTAATAATAAAGGAAGAAATAACAATAATGGCATTTGTTTTAATTAAATATTTGTCTTAAGTAATTTTCATCTATAAAATTATAAGTATGGTTTTCGAGATTGGATTTTTTTGTTTTCTTGATCAATTTTATTCCTTTCCTTGACCAATTTCAACGTTTCTTAGTGGTTAATTTTTTAAATTTTTTTCACGAGCCTTTTTTTATATATAATATTTATTAAATTTTCTTTCACGAACTATATAATTAAACAATTAAATAATTTTATTTGAAAATGAAAATGAGTTTTTTTTTTATGAAAAGAAAATCGTTTAGACTTCTGTTAATTTTTTAATTTTATTTATTTTATATTGCCGTTATACACGTTTTGTCCTTACATTAACTTCTGAAATTTTTCACATTGTTTGTGTTGGGTTTCATTTTATGAGTCCAAGCTGGAGTGTGGTATTATGAAAGGAAAAATATTAAACATATTTTTGATTAATTATCATATAACAAAATATAATTTAAAAAAATAGTTTTCATTTCTAAAAACTGTGAAATTTACTTAAATATTGCAAAATTAAAATGAGATGCAAATAATTTGTAAGACTTTTTCCCTATTTTTAACAAAGGATACTATTGTCACACAGAAAAAAACACACGTCTACATAAAAAAAAACCTTGAACGTCAACCGTAAAAGTCCTAGAAAAATGTATTCCTCCTATAATGCAAGGTTTTAGAATGTCAATTAAAATTCTCGTCGAGAGATTAAAAAAATGTCACTTTTTATGACAAAATTAGTTCCTCACATTTTATTTTAATTTTAATATTAATATTTCTTCTCGATAAATTGACAGAAAATTTAAATATAATTTTTTTTTGTCAGTCTACATCCACGATATCTTACGAAAGATTTAAGTTGGTGTGTTTCGGTTAAAAATAATACGGAATCGGCGATGTGTGAAAGACATTAATTAAGTTTTAAGAACACCGGGTAATTACCAAAAACTTTCTGCTGAAAGAAAATGAAATAATCGATATCTACGTCAGCATTAAAAAAATTTAAAGAAAAAAGACTCCCACTTTCTCATTATTTCAGAAGCCTTCAGCTTCTATTAAAAAAAAAAAAAAATGGATATTTTTATGTGGATCATGTGCCTTTTGTAGCTAATTATAAGAAAAACCAGTCAATTCTCAAGTATGAAAGAAATCAGGATGTCAAATTACTAATAATAGAAATGCTCTTTTATTGTTTATAAGATTTGGTTAATTATTTCTTTTATGCTTTCTCTCATTTCAATACTTGAAATGTGCATTGATTTTAATAAGTGATCTTAAGTGGATGTTATTTGAAAATAGATTTAATGTTTGGGATAAAAGTATTGCAAGGCAGAACTATTTTGTCAAGAGCAGGAATTTATTACAAATGTTTTCTAAAGCTTGATAATGTATTGAATTTTTTTCTTTTAAATAATGAAAAATATTGTACAAATAAATATATAAACACAAGCACATACACACACACATACACACACAAACACACATATCTACACACACACACACACACACATAAACACACACACACACACACACACATATATATATATATATATATATATATAAAGTAATGGAAAAATTAAATAGTTTCACAAAACCTTTTTTTTTTTATTGGGTAATTTAAGTGTGGTAATTTTTCACATTGTTGTCATTTAAGGTTTTTTACTAAAATTTCTTAATGTTATTTTAGGTTCTTGGAGACAGAAATACTTCTTTATATGTTACATATTTATGTATGTTGTGAATTTGCATATTAAATTACATGAAAGTATGAAATCTTATTATAACAAAAATTCTTGACGTGAGGTTTTTTTTAAACAAAAATTTCATTTTGCACTATTTTTATGAATTTAATGCTTTTAATGCGATAGATGTTTAATTTAATTCATAAATACCATATCGCACCATCTTTAATCAGTAATCCCAAATATATATTATCACACCTTTAATTACTCAGAATATATTACTATAAACCCAACTTATCTATATTTTTACAAATACTATATGCTCGTGTAATAAAATTTGCTGCGTCAAATTGCAATACATTTCAACAACTCTGTTAACTGATACTTAACCATAAGCCTATTCTAAGGTCTTTAATATTAGTTCTAAAGTTCTCGAATTCGTGTTGACAATAGGATGAACAAGCGAGATAATAATTTAAATTAAGTATGAATAGCTTTATGGGGGTCATTAGCACGAAACTGGAGGTTTTATGTTTTTGATTAGAAACAGGATTGTTTTGTCCTAACAAAAAGTACGTTTTCAGGAGTAAAAGAATTCGTTTTATATATTATTAAAAATATCACTCTCAATTGGTATTTTTATTAAAGTATCCCAAATGATATAAAAACACAACAGATCTAAATTGTAAACATTATAAGCAAATTCCATTTTGGGTGCAAAATACTTAATAAAGGATATTATGGATTATAATACAATTTTTAAAAAGTTACTTACTTACGTTAAATTAAGTTAACTGTATCGTACGAGTTTTTTTTTTATCATTTATTCACATTTTTTCCCGGTGATTATATTTATCTCGTCTTAGAATCCATACATAATTTATTAATTTTTATTATTTTATAAAAAATATCCAATTAACTATGAACTGTTTTAAATTACTATTTCCAAGAACTCTACATTTTCTATTATTTGTTCTAGGTAAAAGATTAAAATTACTTAAATGATGAATTACTAAATGAATTATAATATATGCTGTTATAGCACTTCTCATTTTATTTCGACGATTTAGAATTCGTTTCTTGATTTTTATATAATTCTTCTATCCATTTGATTAAAACTTTTATTCAAAATATATTAGTTTTAATGATATATTTATTGCTATTATATTTAAATCTGCAATATAACATTTAAAAATCTTATATTGCTCTTAAAGCCTTCAAGATACAAATTGATATAAAGAATACACATAGTAAGTCGTAATGTGTGCATTTCATTTACATCATAACATCATTTGAAAATAAGTTGTAAATCATGTTAATGATATTACGCATTCACTTTACCTTATCGTAAATTGCAGAGAAAAATTAAACTATAAATTCTTATACATTTTATATTTTTTCACTTTTCTTAGTATACTTGTACCAACATCCAATATAGAGTATTTGACTTCCAGTTAATATAAAATTTCTTGCTGTTGTGACATTTACATATTTAAAGAGTTCTATTTAAAAAATGATAATTGATTTCTGCATCAAAATGTCTTGACGCACATTTATCGATGATTCTTCCTGTTTTTTTAATAAACCACTAAAACAACAGAGTCTCCTAAAAAACCCAGTTATTTAGTTCCAAATGAAGCGTATAGAACTCTTCAGTAAAACAACTGCTCATTTGTTTCTTCATTAAACAAGCTGCTTTAGACTGAAGAGAACCCACCACTTGCAACGCTCCAAAGGATTTATCTGTTGCTCTTTTCTAAACCATAACTCCAAACTAGCACAGGGGAGAAACACGCGCTGCATCAAATTGCGATACACTTCAACGACGCTGTTAAATGATACTTGACCATGCCCCTACACTAGGGCTCTTGATATTAGTTCGAAAGTACTCGAGTTTGCGGTGAACAATAGGCCGAACAGGGGAGAAAATTTATATTTAGCACGAATAGTTTGATGAAAGGGGGCAGCAACGTGAAATTGGGTCTGCCATCTTTTCGATTAGAACTCTGACGAAATTGTGGAATAGTTTTGTCGTAATTAAAAACATATTTTCCGAGAAGAAAAGTAATATTTTGTAGCAGAATGAAGAATAATAATAACAATAAATAAGAAACCCTTTTTCAGTTGCAATCCACAACTGAAATTGTAGTATCATAAAATTATCATTGAAACACAATAAAAATATTTTCTGAAAACAAAAAGGGAGATCTCTTTTTTGTTAAGATTTAAATTAAAATATTGCATACCTTTATTTCATTTAATTGGATTTTGTATGTTTTTCTGACTATTCACGATGTGCTTTTCTTGTTTAGCATAGTTGATTTTTCCTACAAGAAATATAGCTGTAATTTATTGATATTAATCTATTACACATTAAGTAATCACTGATATTACATTGGTTCTTTCTAAAATATTTTTAATATTTATTTCCAGAAAAGGTATTTCATTTCATACTACTTAAAATATTAATTTTTTTCTATAACATTTGTATTTCAAATCACTAGACTAAATATTTAAAAATATGAATCAGACCAATTGTAAAGTACACTAACTAAATGTTCCTCAATACTACATACTACAATACTACTCGATAAAAATGTAACACTTATAGGCATGATGGAGATCTAATTGTTTTTATTCATCCAAATTTCCATAAAATCTGTTTTTATATTTATATAATAAAGCTTAGTTTAAGAAATACTTATAACAAATAACCTTCAAACTGATGTTTTGATACAAATATTAGTAAATTTGTACTTCCCATAAATAAATATTTTTGACAAAAAAGGGAAGAATTTCACTTAACCCTGGAACTCCAAGTCCAGTATCAAAATACATCGCAATATCATCATTAATCAACTGCTCAGAATTATTCCATCTCTCTATCTCTAATTCCATTCATTTAAAGTAACAACACTACTTTTAAGCAGAAAGACAGAAAATAATTTAAGAACATTTTAAAAAAAAATTTGCGTCTCCGTAGCATTTCTATGCAGATGCCATTATTTATGGGAAAAATTCTTAACATTAATGAGCTGAAAAATTATAAATAAAAACATTTCTCAGCTCATTAGTGTTAAGAATTTTCCCATAATTTACAATTTTCAAAAATTCTCCAGAAGATGTTTTTATCTCGCACTACTCATAAGAAATAGTAAATCACTGACTCAATTTTTACAGGATCATTCCACTTTCCCGTATTGCTAATTACCAGGAACGCCTGCAATGCCAAAAAAAAAAAAATCACCCTACTCCACTATTATTATAAACAGTTACGAGATCTTGTAACATGTCTTGGATTTTTTGTTTTATATAAAGCCAGCTGCACTGCAAAATTGTTTATCTTCAGCCATTTAACTTCCCGATACTAATCGAAAGGTTTATTATGTCTACTCCATGTTTTCGGAATATGTCACTAAATGTGTTTTTGACTTGATCCAGACATCTAGCAGGAAGATATAACATGGGTGTGGCAGACATAACATAATATTCTGACTGTAGATATTTTTTGATAAAGTTCTTTGATAAGCTATCATCAGGATATTACAATTAAACTTTTTTGCGTTTGGGTGTTTATAATATTTTATTTTAATTTGACTAATTTCCTGTACAACTGCAGTTGTATATTTTGCATAAATATTTGTGATCTTTTTTTCGATGGGCCGATGCTATTTTAGGTATTTACCCTTTTGATATTTGAGTTTGTCTAATCATTTTCAAGTTTTCTTGATGCAGCTTCAGCGCCTTTCGGATTTCGAATAATTTTTTTTCTTTTTGCTAAGAATTTTTGAGATGTCAATATGAAGTACTTTAGAATTTTTGTATTGCGAATATTATTATGATTTTGTTATACAATGTGTTGTGTTTCCCAGAATCACGTGATAATTTATCTGCAGCGAATATTACTGTGGAAAATGGTGCTAATTACAGTCCACTCCTTATCAGATCTCTTTCGAAATTTGTATTGGTATTTTGTGTTTATATATATATATATATATATATATATATATATATATATATATATATATATATATATATATATATATATATATATATATAGGGCAGTTTTGAAACTCAGTGCAAATTTAAAATGCTGTACAAGATAAAACAACTGGAGAGAGACGTGTTTCGCAAATAACATTTTTTAATTATTCCCTGTTCCCTCGTTTGCCAAGTTCAAAGTTTTGCTTATAGAGGAAGCACTGCTGCTGTGTGGGGTATAGAAATACAGATAATAACTGGAAATAACATTGATATCAATATGATTTACAATAACAAATGCTCAATATGTCTTCCACTAAGTTCCAATATTTCGTTTAATTTCTTATTATTCCATAGGCAACATGAAGTACTATATTAAAGGAATGATTGCTACCTTATCACGTATGGAATCTCTGAGAGTTTGAAGGAATTGGGATGTCTATTCTTCGTCCGAAAGGCGATCGGTGCCAAACGTTGACAGCAGTAAGACCACCACTTGACAGCCATGTGTCGTGGAGCATCGTCATGAATGACAGTGCTCGTTTATAGTTCATATGGATTAAGAAGAACATTGGTGCATAATAAATTACAATACTGTGCATCTATTAAGGTACATGGTGCAAGACCGTAAGTCCGTAGCACAACGCTAACTAAAGGGCTAATTATTGAAGATGCACTAAATCCACAACACACTGTGGATTTTTCTTGATAAAACTGTGGTTCAGCTTATTTTTAAGGGTTGCTATTAGTTGAAATCTAGCAATTTTGAGAAGGAGAAGAGGGAGGACGGCAATAGCTGGCTGAGGAAGATGTCGAATGGCAATGGCCTTTTTATGTTAATCTGAATAGATGATGTTAAATTTTATGTTAATATTACTATGGACAATGTGCAATAAATGTATAAAAAAAACGAATAAAATGTTTTTTTAAATACCCCTAGACACAACTCACACCCGTATAAAATATATATTTATATAAGTACATAGAAATCTTTATTAATATTTTATCATTTTATTTCAGAGATTGTTTTAGAGATATTTATATTTAAATTTCCAAAATATTCTTCAGGATTGATTGAGAGATCTCGAAATTGATGTAATTGTTTATAGAATGAATTTCTTAGCATTATTAAGCGAAAGGTAACTGATAAATTGTTCTGCATAACAACTAATTTTAAACATAAAACTTTATAGCGTATATTGTAAACGTAAACATAACAGCATTGATTTAAGAAGGGTTATATTTTTTTAGCTATTATTTACTGAATAATTAAAACAAATATAGGGAATTTTATTAGTGCATTTCATTAAGAATGAGGCAAAGTATGACAATTTGTTTTACGATTTTCATTGTGAATTTTAAACTAAGATTTCTTGCAAAATAATCTTAAAGGAAATGCATAGATTGTTTTTAATATAAAATTTAATTAGTTTGTTGATAAACCGAAAATATTCCAATTCCGTATGCAGCAGCGCTATTCGAATCTTATGTTTTGCCTAAGCCTAGTTACAAATAAACTTTTACCTGCTTTGGAAATTTGAATTCTCCAATTCATCATTTAAAATCGGCAGTGAAGTGTGAATATAAGGTCCTAATTACCAATAATTTCGACAAAAGATTTAAACAAATTTTTATTAGATTGATAGTTTATACAAGGTTCGATGCCATTCAAAATTTCTAAAATCTCTGTTTCACTGTTTACTAAATTCTGAAGCAGAACAAATCGAAGAAAATCTCATTTGAACCATTCGCTTCTAAGTCAGTGAAGCGTAAAGGTATAATTTCGTCAGAAATTCAGAGAAGTTCTCCATGGAAATGTTTTCAAATCCAAAGAAGTTATATGTTTAATAAATTATATAAATTGAATTTTTGGAGTTTTCATGGAAAAAAGAACCCTTTTATTTGGAGAAACATTTCCTTTTGTGGAAAAAAAATACAAATATCTCATTTTTAGATAAAATATTTGAATTTTTTTTATTAATTTACAATAATTTTAATTTCTTCAATGGTTCGCCCCATGCTGGGCCAAAACCGTTTCCTTATTGGCAGATTACGAAACATGAGATGATTTCTTTTAACGAGGAGGGGTTGTCATCCCTATGCCCAACGCTTTGCAGTTATATTAGACCGGAACCTACTCTTTAAAGTGGATTCCGAACCCTACAAACATTCACAGCACCCAGGTCCAAGGCCTCAGGTCAAGCCTGTGGTACTAAGCGCCACACTCGGCCACATCAGACCTCCACAGTAACTTTACTTCTTCATTAGCGAAACAGCTCCATGGTGGGCCAAGGCCGTCAACCTGTCGGCAGTTCCGAAACATGAGATGTTGTTTTTGTTTTTAAGGCTAAGGTTAGCAGCCCTACGTCCAACGCTCTACAATCATATTAGACAGCGACCTACGATTTAAAGTGGATTCCGAACCACTACAAATATTCATAGGCACGATAGGACTCGGGCACGTGGCCTGTAGTACCGAGAGCTAGAGCGCTTCATACGGCCATCAGGCCCCCACATTAATTTTAACTACATATGTTATATCTACTAGTTCGCAATGGTAAGATTCAGTGAAATAAATGTATGTTTACTGAAGGCACCTGATAGATTGTTCTTGTGTTATTTTGAAATCAAAATATTGTCTCAAAATCAGTAAGGCCTTTGCGCACAATTGATCAGCTATCAGCTTTCAATGGCGGTTACAAGATGGTGGACGGTGTTTCGGTTCTATGTCTCCTTGAAGACTCTAGAGATCTTCTGCGGTGTAGCTCTAGATTTTCATCGGTTTTAGTTTCTATAAATTGTTTCTGTTCTTAGATTAGCATTCTTAAGTTTATGAATTATAGGCAGGCTCACATTCAATCTTCGTTTTCATGGGGTTGACTATTACTCGTTTCTATTCAACCAAACTCTAACTATCATTATTCTTTACAAAAATGATGTCTAGTATTCAAATATAAAACGTGGCTAATTAGAAACTTTACTACGCAATTTCTAATTGCAGAAACTGCAAGCGCTTTTAAAACTGGTTGAATCAAATAGCAATTCTATAGAATTGCATATTAATCTAATGCAGCATTTTTTTCCAAGTATATTGCTGATTTTTTATTGATAGTTACGTATTTTTGGCGGTGTAGTTGCATTGTTTCTGATTTTTCCTTATTCTGGAAACAAGGGCATAATTCTAACAGCAATAGTAATTTTGCCTTGTAGTTTTTAATGGAAGAAGCTGCAAACGCTTTTAAAACCTGTTTAAGCAAGGGCAATTCTATTGAGTTGCATATTATAATCTTACACAGCATTTTTTCACATATATTGCTTCCTTTTTATGAATAGTTAAGTATTTTGGGCGGTACAGTGCATCTTAATTTTTGGAAACCAGTGCATAAATCGAACAGCATTTTTGTACAGTGTTAAAAGCGAAATGTCACTTTTAGTATCCATGTTATTTTAAGAAGAAATGTTAAGAATTGACACTTATTGTATAATATATAGCTTTGATGTTAATTGATTAAAAACATTGATCTGTCACAGTATTTCATAAATCAAGAATATAATTTAAAGCATTTTTAATTTCTTTCACATTTAATTAACTATTTTAATCATGAATTAAAAACATTAAATTAAAATTCTAATACATAAAACTCGTGCATTAAATACATTTGATGCAATCATAACAATACAAAAAAAAATATGGCTTCATATTGAGTTTTGTTGCTAAATTATTATTTTATGCAGTTGAAGTTCAATTCAAGTAAAATAAAATAGTAATCAAAAAAAATGTTAGGCTAGCTGTTGAATAACTGTAATTACTAAATATTGAAAAAAATTCATTTTCAAAATAAACGATTAATTTTATTTATAAATCAAGAACAGTTTTTATGAAAAACATTTTGTTTATCTTTGTACTATTAGTGAATCCTTTTTAGAAAATTTTACTAATAATAAAAGCTATTTATATGCAAAGGTTTCATGTGATTTAAAAGGCGATATAAAAGATAATAATTATGTCATTTTTATACTTTTCAATAATTTTGAATGAATAACTAACTTTTATTAATGTAATAATAACTTTTATCGATTGTTTGTTTGTAGAAATGTCTTCTTAGAATGCAAAATTTCAAAGCTTTAAAGTTTATTGTAAATTATAAAGATGTAGTTGTTTGAGATATTTCCAGCAGCGATTTTGTTTTATAAATAATAAAAATAAAGAAAAAAATAGATAATAAAATAGAGAAATTTAACGTACGTGACAAAACTTCTTCCAATGTGACGGTACAAATAAAATGTTGTCTTTTCTGACATGTCTATAACTGGTGTTTGAAAAGCAAATTAAAAGGGTCTACAATTTGACAGCTGAAAGGGATGCATTTCTGTTAAATATGGATTTGTTTAACCATCTTTACAATACTCAATCTAGAAAATTAAACTTAGACCCACTATAAAGTGAAATATTAATTTATAAATTTCTATAATATGAATTATTATTAAAATACTTTTATAATTACTGGAGTCATTATATGCTTTTGACTCCATTATCAACAAAAGCATTTTGCTAATTTCTAAAATATGAATTGTAGTATTACTAAAACACTTTTATGGATACTGGATATTTAACTGAAATGGATTTCTTTTAATTGTAAAATTCCAGGCCCTTTTAATTTGGTTTACAATATAATATACACATGTCAGAAAATATAATATAGACATGTCGTAATAATATATACAAGTCAGAAAAGACAAATCTTAATTTATGTTGCCACATTCTAAGAAGTTATGCCACGTGCGTTACCTTTTCCTACTTTCTTAAATAAAACAAATTCGTTGCAGGGAATATTTACCGAATATAATAGCATGAAAAAATTATTATTATTATTTTTATTTCATTCTTTGTTGTTATGTGTACCTGGTAAGACATGAATTTCTCTTAACACAAGGATGTTAATTTAGAATAGAATATTTGTTAAACACTTTTTCAGTATCTGGAAGACATTTTCGGTTCACACTATTTTTTCACGGAAAAAAAATGCGCAATGAAAGATTAGGTGAAATTTAAAAATGTTACTTAAAATGATTTTTAACTAAATTTCTTCATTTGTTTTTCTTGAATACCTTCTTGGAGAAAGAATAGGATCGATAATTGAATTAAACTTAATTGAATATTTTTAGTACGGATATTGATGAAATTATTTTAAGCTCTCATACGAAACTTAAACTGTTCGAGTAGAAAAAACTAGTAAATAATTATTTACTAAATTATTCTAAATTTTCCTTTCCAATCATCTTATAATATACTATTTATTCCATTAATGAGTTTTCTGTTGTAAAGGGTTTTCTCATATCTTATCCACTAAATCAAAAAGAAAGCTGAATAATTTTATTGACAATGCCCAAAGTCATCTTTGAATTTAATTCAAACATTTCAGATATCTTTAGCAGTGTTTTGTCCATCGTTACGAGGTTAAAAAGTATAATCAATCATTTCAGACTAAACTCTATGATGCTAATCCAGTCAATAACAAAAACTGACATGATTAATTACCCAACTTATTCACTTAGTTGACCAAACAGGGTAATCAAAATGCTACAATATTAGATATATTGCCAAGCAAACACAACCTGCTGTCGATCATATAAAGCAAAACTTTCTAATATTATTTTTGAATTATTAAATTAATGAATTACATTAAAGTTAATTTAAATTATATAAATATGAGTTTTCTTTATTAAATATTTATGAATCTTTCTGCCTAAAATTCATATTTTATAAATTCTTTAAAACGACAAAAGCAAACTTAATCTAAAAGTGACCTTTTTTTTCGGGGGTGGGTAATATTTAAATAATTAGAGAGTTTCTTTTTAGTGAAAAAGATTGCTAAAGATTTTTTACATGATTGTAAACCCGTTCAATGTTGATAATTTCCATTAGTATTATCTAACACCATGATAAGCATTCTAAAACTCGATTTAGGCAGATATTTCTTCCTGTATATGATTTTTTAATGATTTTTTTTTAAAGAACATTGATTGCAAATATTGCTTTAACAAGTCATAATTTTGGGGATTTTTTGCTTATTTCCCATGCAAATATTTTCAAAGTAGGCACTTTATTATTTTGAATGAAATTAGATTTTTTTTAAAGAGCCACATTTAAGTAACAAACAAATAATGTATTCTTTCTTATTTACAGTAATTATTTGAAGTAAATTTAAGAGAAATAGTTTTTTTCTTCTTCTCATAGCTTCGTTCATTTTCTTTTAGTTTTGTACGTTTATTTGTTGAAATATTATTATTCTGTTAAATTTTTTGGATTTAGAACATTTTATCACTAATTACAAACCAAATATTTTGTTTAACTTTGTTTGAAGTTAAGTCATGTAAAAATTTAAATTACGTCACGTTTATTTCATTATTTAATTCAATATTTTTTTCAAAATTTTAATAAAGATAAAGAGTTTTTTTTTAGAATAATGAAATTAATTTTCCTTAAAAAGGCAGTTTTCTATCTATATTTAAATATATTGTTGATTTATTTCTAAAACGCTTTCAGATTTTATGAATGTAAACACTGAATTGTCATAAATTTACAGTAAAATAGTCATTTTGTATCTAAATTAAAAACTTTAACACTAATACATAAAATTTAAATACAATTATATAAATATATCACTTTTCTTTACTTCATAAAGTAACACAAATGTTCGAAAGTAACCTTCTAAAAAAATCTGAAATAAATTCGATTTGTATCGATAAATATACCACTAAAATTGTGGTTAAATGTCAGAATTGTTATCAACACATTGCTAAAATCATTAATATTCTATTTTGTTTTGCTCATGAAGAGTATTTTGATAATGTAAGAACTTATTCGATAACATTACCAATAAAAAGCTGAATAAATAGAAAGGAAAATTTCCCCTTTCTTAGTTAAAGAAATACTGTTCAAGATACAACGGAACTAATTATCGCCACATTGCAGAAAGCTAGATACAATTTGTTTGCTAGATACAATTTGTTTGTTAAGCACCTCGTCTGGATAATCTAAATTTCCTAGATAGTTGCAAAAACTACAGTAATAAAAAAAAAGGTTTTTCTCTTATCTCGCTTTTGGGTATTGGTTGTCCAAGTAACAAGTAAATAAACAATATTAATATCCCTTCGATTTTCTGGGTAAGAATATATAAAGGCATGAATACAATTGTATTATATTCTTTGAAAAAATGGTTTAACGCTTAATAGATATATTTATCTTTCTCCTTAAAATCATGAGATATGGATGGATTTAAAATTAGGTATAATGCATTAAAATAATCCGTATGTAAACAGACACTGAAAATGATAATTTCTTCTCACTAGTAAAATTAATTGTATGTGATGACTGTAATAGTCTACGGTGCATTTTTTCTTAATTCTCTTTCGGGTATTGATTGTCCATGTAAGCAGTAAATAAGCAAAAAATAAATTTGCCAAGTGCTAAGAGTATGTTGAAAGTGTAGAAAGTCTACACTTTCAACATAAGGAGAAGAGTATGATGAAGGCAAGAACATAAATGTATCATATTCTGAAGCAAAAATACCACATCGACTTATAAATATATTTTACAAACGGGGTGTCTCTAAAATTAAACAGATTAAATAATAGATGTTTTCTAAAATATCTGGAAAAATTTGAAGATATAAGTACAAAGGCGGAATACTAAAGAGCACTCAAATTCCCTCATTGCATTTTAAAATATCACACAAATTCAGAATATAAATAAATGTAAATGTGTTTTATGTTGTTGAAATTCATATTTGTATTCTTTTTAAAACAAAAAATAAATTCATAAATTAATTTCGACGAACTACAACTGCCTCGACTGTTGATATGAATAAATAGTAAAGTATGCATCTTGAAATTATTCTAAATACATCAATAATTAAAATTTTTTTAATTTAAGTGTTATAATAAAGTGTCAAAATTTCCTTCGGTACAAATAAGTAGTATAGCTTCATAATTTGATAATATTTCTTTTACAATATGAAATTTTAATATTCAGTGATGCAGATTTTTATAAACTTTATTTATTTGCGCTTAAATTATAAAAACGAATCTAAATGGTGGAAATTACTAGTTAAATAATAACAGTTAATGATCTTATAAATGAAAGTTTCTTGGGGAAAAAAAGTATCAATCGAAAATTTAATTTTTGGCTTATCTTATGCTGTCTCATCTTATACTATCAAACGTTAAAAATAAAGAAAGATATTTTAAAAATTAAATTAGTTAAAGAATTTTCGTATTTTTCAAACGTTAAAATATTTGTCTTATTTTATAAGCATATTGATCTAAAAATGCCTTACGCAACCCCCCTCCCCCCGTCGTAAAAATCGTAGCCATTTTAGATGAAAATATTAAATTTTCAGCCTAATTTAATAAAACTTTCTTTTTAAAGAACATTTCAATCAATTGCTTTTAAATCAATTTCTTCATAATTAGCCATTCATAGGATCCACAAATAAACAAGTAATAAAAAAAAAAATTTTTTTTAAATCAATTCCTACTTTTTTTTCACTATATTGCAGAAAGTCCTTTATAAATAATTTTCATCATTTTTTTAAGTTTATCTGGCGCATCTATAAATAGATATATGAAACTTATATCTAAAAAAAAACTACAATTAATTAATTAAATTTAATGAATTAATTAATATTCGAAAAAACTGTATAAACATCAAGTGTCATCCACTACAAGTTCAAAATATGTTTTTGAACTTGAGTGGATGAATAAAAAGTATTTTATTAACGATTGAAAATTTGAACAAGATATATATAAGGAGAGTGTGAGTTAATAGAAGGAATTGTAAAAATGACTAATTGCTTGATTTTTACTTTGAAACACAATGACAAGAAAAAACATTATGATTAATAGAAAAATAATATCCAAACATGAGATGGATCCTCCGTTAGTTATAAAAGAAAATTTCATTTACATTTTGATGGTGCTATGTCGAAATGAGTTTGAGCCTGCTAGAATCCACCTAACAATTGAAAACAAAAACTTAATCTGAAGTCACCAGTAGATGCGCCATTTATATTTACAAATTTTCTCTAGAAGTCGAAAAAATGCCAGAAAAAGTCCAAAGGCTGTAGTTTAAATAGGATTTAAATTTTAAGCATTCGTTTACGCGCTTAATACTTTTGCAGTCTAAATTCAGAAATTAGAGAGTGAAGATTTATTTTAGAGATAGAATTGCGCTTTTTGATTTAAAGAATGAGTATAACGATTTACTTGTTTTGTATTTTAAAAGCTTATTGTAGAAGAAAATAGTAATCGAGTAAATATATTTAACAGCAAATATACAGTTTATAAATTACATAAAAAATTTTCAAAGTCAAAAGTTTATTTATTTAATCTTTATTTAATTATTTATTTTATCTTTATGTTTTATTCAGGAAAAAAAAATTTTTTTTTTTTATTTCTGGAATTTCGTGGACATTTTTATTCCACTCAAAAATTATTTCCAATAAAATATTGCTACTAATTACTAAATCTTTTCTTCTTTATATCAACTTTGCATGAAAATGGAAATCATGCTATCAAAAAATTTATTATTAGACTGAAAATATATTCAAATTAAATTAAGGGTAGGTAAGAATTTCTTTTAAATTTTCAATCTTAATTTACAATGCTTAAAGTCATTATTTAAAAAAAATAAATTAATAAATGAATGAATAAATTTTTATATAGCACTTATTATCATATGTTAAGCTTAGAAAAACATTTATACTAATAAAATTTCAAGATATTTAAAAATGTTTAGAATTAATTATAATAATTATTTCATAATTTCTAAAACGAAGTTCATTTTAGACTTAAAAAGTATATTTTATACATATATTATTATATTTTATAAAAACTATTTTATAAAAGAGATTTTAAATTATTTCTTAATTAGAAAAATAAATTTGAATATCGTTGTAGTTATATTACTTGTACATATAAAGAAATATTTAAATTTGTTTTTGAATTTTAAAAATTTAATTAAAGTTTATTTGAAATTAAAGCTTCATTAAAATATTTTTGTATAATAATAAATTAAATTACTTTATGAATACATTAAAGATGCATGCTAAAAAAAATCCATAATTTATTTAATCTTTAATTTAAACTTTTTATTTTATTTTTAATTTAACCTTATGGAGTTAAGATATGTTTTTAAAACTATGTTATTTAGATCTACTTTTAAAAATACCATAAAACATTATTTTCGCATATCTAAAAGCACATTTATAATTTTACGGATAAATTTAAACGAAACTATGTAACGTTAGAAATTTTGACATGGCATCTAATAACGGAAGACGCTATCAAATTCTTGGATTTACAACGATTAGTTGTTCTTTTAACCACTTCGATGTCGACACTTCCCTGAGCAGTGTCCTTTGTGTTTTTGGTCTTCCGAATAAGTCAAGTATCGTCTTAATCAGAAAGCCACAGCCGCACACAAAAAGGAGAGATATGCCCAAGCCTTGTAGATACAGTAATGATCGCAGAAACCAGAGGAAACAAAAGACCACCCTATCAAAGAATACCGCCGTGAGGCGCTCGAGTTGTCTGCGCTTGTTGTTTGTGTCATCCATCATTTGGGTTTAAGTACAGGATCCCGTATGCAACGTCATCGATCACGTGAAGGGTCCCGCCCAACGTCATACGCCAATGAAAAGAGGTTTTGTTGCGAAGCTGAGTTGTTTGAGGATAAAGATGATTTTGTTTTTAATTTGATATCGTCGGAAATATTTCCCGGGATATGAAACTGTTCAAAATTAATATGTCACTGCGTTTTATTTTACAATATTCATGATAAAATTCGTACAACTTGCATGATTCTTAATAATTATTTAATAAATATTCAATAAATAATTAGAGGATTGTAAAATAATAAAAAAAAAATGTAATACAAATAAAGATAAGTTTTTTCTTTTGAATTATATATTTCAAATCAGCTAACAAAAAGTCTTTATTTTATAAAATTTTTTTTTTTTATAATTACATCTTAATTCGAATTAAAGGCAATATAAAATAATTGGATAAGTTTATTAAATGATTTTTTTTGTTTGTAAATAATTTTACAGGGCTAGTTTAGGTGTCTGGCTCTCGATACTGGAACGAAAGCATTTCGAAATCTGCCAGTAGTCCGATGATCTTGGCCCACCATGGAGCTGTTGCGTCATTGAATAAGAAGGAGTACTTTTCAGCTTGATTTCTAAAAATTAAATTTCTATTGTATGTTCTTCTTATTAATTTTGTACTTAACTTTGAATAGTTTTCGTATTAAATTATTGAAATAAAATACATACAAAAATTTTATTGAATTTGTTGTTAATTAACATATTTATTTAAAATCCCTTTTCTTTCAACATTCTTTTTGAGAGATGTTAACTTCTGTTTTGTTATGAGGGATGTTTAGTTTTTTTTTCTGAAACTGGATACCTAATATTTTAATATATAATTTTTTTTCTAATACAGCAAGGATACCTAATACGACCCAATAAATAAAATATATTTGGAAAATATAAAATTGAAAGCAAAAGAAACTCTTTAACAAATATTTAATCTTTTGGCTGCATAACTCGTAACAAAATTAACTTGCACGTGCCAATGATTATTTAGGTAACTAAATTTTCCTTCATACTGTATATTAGATTTTTACATTAAGTGCGAATCTATTAAAAACATTTTTCGTGATAAAATTGCAATTAAGTAAAAGCACTCAGCTACGATTATGATGAAGGATAAAAGCATAGCTAAAACTGACTTTCGATAACTTTCTGGAAGAATGCATTTATTTTCTTAATTGGTTAAGAAAATGTGATAATCAGCATAATTGCTGCAAAGTGTCTTAATTCAACTTCTTTCACAATGATCGAGCTTCCAGAATTTTACCGGAGACTTCTGTAAGCTTTTCCCATTATGTTCCCTAAAAGTTTATAACATTTGTAGTGGTGGGAACCAATTCGAGTTTCAGAAAAATGGAAAGGGGTTAAAGAAGCTCAGTTCCTGGTTGTATCTGTTATGATCTTTGTAAACTTAATAGCAGTTTCAATAATGGAATGCAATTTTAAAGAAAATGTCTACAATTTTTTCGATAATTTTTCTTTAATATACCCTTTTGACATTTAAAAGATTGTTGATCTCTTTCAATTTAATTAAAATTCCGATAATTAAACATCATGTGATATTAATCAACTATTAGATATGATAAACTATGATAAAAAAACTATTCCTGTTACACTTAGAATTTAGTTTAAATCGAAAATTTTCTAATTGAACTAATAAATTTAGGTGTTGCTCGTTAAAAATAATGAATTTCAATTCCGACTCTTTGCTCAGTGGCAATTTACGCATTAGGGCTGAAATTGAATCCGCTAGCCGCTTTGTTTTAGACACTGCCTTAAAAAACGTTGAGATTCGATGGCATTTGTGATGTTCAACACCTGGCCTCATTAGTCGGTTTACCTGGTGGAAGTTTTCTGGGTTTTCGCTCATACGCTATGCAAATACAAGATAATTCATCCTAAAAGTTCTCTTGGGAAGACATTTCCATCCTTTTTCAGCGACATGGAGCGAAGTCATATTTCCACCTACAGGTTTCTTCTCTTACAACAGAAGCTGCCTTCTTTTTCACCTTCCGAGTTGACTTCTCATGGAAAGTCCGTTCCGAGGACACTGATGATGAGACACAACAAAAACAACATGAATTTCAATTTTACACAAAAACACACAAGTATTACTACTACAAAAAAAGAACTCTCGCAAAGAAACATTTCAATGTTTTTTGAATGCTAGCAGCATTATAACACTTGTAGAATCTTCATATTGCAAAATTCCTGAGTGGGCTTATGGCAAAATAACCATAGCGAAAACTATAAACAATCCAGCAAAGAATATTCCTAAAAATAAGAATACATGAGTCAGATTTTTGTTATGCAGAAAAAAAATTCTTAGAGAAAAATTCGGTGAAAAGAATAATAAAAAATGGTATGCTTTCTTTTTATTTTGTTGCATATCGGGAGGTTTCATGTTATGCCTCCTGTTCCACCTATGTATGCCACTCTCAGCCAACCGACGGCTGATGAGAAAAGCACGTTTCCTTCCAAGAAGACTTTTAGGCAGAAATGAGCTTCATTCATATGTCGTATGATAGAAATACTGAAAAACCTCTTCTCCCCGAGAGAATGTAGAGGTCGGCTTTTAATAAAAGAATCGTCTCCTGCTGTTGCAATCGCTGTTGGGTATATTTGTTTCTGATAGCAGTTACTGTAATGAAAAGATAATAACAGTGAATTATGATAACAGTGAATGCATTCAGTGAACAGTGAATGCATTCACTGTTATCATAATTCACTGTTATTGTTCTTACCGAACAATAACAGTGAATATGTATAATTCATGCTTAGTGATTTCTGAATAGAATAATTTTATTTTCAATTAATTAAGCATTTCCTGTATATATTTACTTAGTCATTCAAAATTAACTTAGTTTTAATTCATGTAATATGAATATATTATGTATCCATGATCATTTATTATATTATCTGAATTCCCGGTACATTAATAAAGCTTTATTAATTAAGACAAGAATGGAAAAGCTTTATTCTCATGTCAGTTTTCCTGTTGAAGGCGAAAAAGGCGTTGACACAGGGTACAAATAAAAAATGACGGAGACAGAAAGTAGGGTATGACATTTGGATTTATAATGACAAATGGTTTTAGTTTCCAGATTTCTATGAAAAAAACAAAAGTGAAAAAAGGTGATAAATTCACTTCTTTGTGTTCTTGAAACGCCTTCAGATGGTGTGTTAATTTTTCACGGAGATAAAAGAAGAGAAATGGTGTCGTATTTCCCAGCACGAGTCCGTCTGTTGCTCTTTAGCTTTGATTCATTAATTGCGTTGCTCTAATTTTTATTAAAGTATATCAACAGAGGGATTGTTAAGTTAAATATATCGCCTGTTTTAGTTTATGTTTTAAATATTTTCAAATTATTCAAATAAAACCGAATTTTTTAATTCGAAAGGGTATAAAAAATGATCAAAATTTAATAAATATTAATATTGATGTTTATAAAATATAAAAAACAACCCTGTTAATTCATTAAAAAAATGGCGAATCTTCATTTTTAAATGTTTAATTGTAAATTTATTATTTATACAGAACTAAATCATCTAGATAATTATAACAGTAAAATGTATCATATCCTTACGTGTTAAAAATAAGTGCTTTACGTGTATTTGAATTCATAATACATCCATTTATAGGTTAATTTGTATACGTGAAATAGAAGCTAACATTTTATAAAGAAAAATGCTTTTTTTTTATATTTTTTTTTTGCAATAGTAAAATTTTATTTTGAAAACCTCAGCTAGCATTGAAATTAACTTTTTCTTTAATGAACAAATTTTTTAATGATTTAAAAAAAATGTAAAATAAGTGCTCGTTATTTAAAAGACTTTCTCTTAGCAAAGTTTCTTATAACCCTGAGATTCATTTAATAATATAGCTTATTTTCTTCATTAAAAAAAATGTGAATTGAAAAACAGTTTTTTTAGAGTAAGATTTCTCTAAAAAAGAAACACAAAAAATAACAGCTAACACATTTTTTTTTTTTTTTTTTTGTAAAATAATATTTTCAACAGATCGTATAATTTTAAGAGTAGATGCATAAGCAAATTAATAACTAACACATATTTGTGATATTAAAATAAGTAGCCTGAAAATCATAAACCATTACTGAATTAGTATTTTCCTTTCTAAAAATTATATTGTTTAATAAAAGTCTATTCTAAACTATCACATAAATAAACATTTTCTTGTTTGTTTATGCGATAGTTTAGAACAGACTTATTTTAACAATATAACAGATAACAATGGATAACATAGTTTAAATGCTTTATTAAAAAAGAAATCTTAAGTTTTAATGGGAAGAAAAGGTAATTTAAGTTTTAATTAAAATTATTTATGTCCAAGGCGAGTTTCCATTTACTCATTAGTGATAAATTAACATAAATGTCTAGACGAAAATAAATAAAATCAAGGTTTAAAATTCTTTTTATATTTGTCTTTTAAGTTTCCAAACTTGCTTGAATGGTTTTTGTTTTCAGTATATAACTATTACTTGCAAGAAAAAATAATAAATAAAAAAAGCAACCTTTGTTTATAAACAATTTGTAGCTTCTCATACAAACAACAACTTCAGGAATGACATTATTTCATCCATCCCATTTGTAAGAATTTCCACAGTATGTATTTTAACTATCACATTATTCCATGTATATGAAAATGAAACATAAAATATAAATAAGAGGTTCTATTTTTTGTATAAACTTATTTGTTTATTTGTACGCTTAGAGCATAATTAAAAGTTTTCATAATTCTGAGAATCAATGTGTAAATGTTTTATTTACAATTACTTCTGCTTTAAGAAGAACAAATTAAAAATTGGCTGGGAATGTTTTATTCTAGTGGAATTTTATTGTGTTTCCTTTATTTATGTTTTATTTTTATCTATGTGTTTGTTATCTATCGTTTTTATCTATGTTTAATTTAAGTTGGATTCTAAAATTTAATGTTTTATTGAACTTGATCATATTAAATTATTGATAAAATTCAGCGGATATACAAAATAATGTGTACCACTGAACAATATACCGTTAATACTACATATTAAACAATATAACAGTATACCGCTAATACTACATATTAAACAGTATAACAGTATACCGCTAATACTACATATTAAACAATATAACAGTATACCGCTAATACTACATATTAAACAAACAGTATACCGCTAATACTACATATTAAACAATATAACAGTATACCGCTAATACTACATAATGTAGAAAAATGTACATTGGAATAAAATATTCTGCAACTTCATCGATGTAGAAATTCAAAATAAGATTAAATTCACAAATTATGAAAAATTTCGCACTAAGAATACAAAAACATACGGAAGAAACATTTAATTTAATAATTAAAAAATAACGAAATAATATAAAGAAGATGCTTCAGTAATTTTTCTAGAACTTCAATTTTTTGATTAAAAATTAGTTTTACAATGTTAAATTTTCCTAAATTTTTAGAAATTAAAAATCTATGAAAATATTATATCCATTTTTTATTAAATATAATATATTTTCAAAAGGCAATTGTTTCTTATAATTGAGTTACGTTAATACTTCTGAATTTTGAATTTTTTTAACTCTCAAAATGTTGTGAAATATAAATTGATAATGTGATTTATAAATTTTAAAAGGTAATTTTTTTAAACAATATACGTATATATCTAAACAAGTTTTCACCAAAAAAGTATACTCATTTTTTTATTCACTTTTCAAAAGTTAAATTATGTCTAGACTAATAATAAGAAATCAATTTAATATGATTCATTTTAGCATCTTCATCAGATTATCATATAATATGATAAATTCTAAGCAATTTTTGAAAGAATTTTTCATTAAAAAAATTTTAAAAAAGGAACAATTTTTTTTACAAATTTGAGTGATAAATACTTTTACCTTTATAATTTATTATAGTTTCATTTTTTTTTTTTCCATTTTTTTTTTTTTCCATTTTTTAATGTTTTTTGCCCAATAGGCTTACATGAAATAACATCTATATCGTATATTTATAACGTCTATATCTCATATTTATAACGTTTATATCGCATATTTATAACTAGTGCTTTTTTAGCTAATCAGCAATTGTTCTATTTTTATTTATATACACATAATTTCTAATAAAACAATGATTTTGTCCCTGGTAGACCCTTATTATATAAATCTATGTAATGAATTAATAACGTCAATATTGACTTCTTTTTTTTACACTTTCATACAAAATTTTATATAACGCCTATCGTATATTTATCTAATCAGAAATTGTTTTATTTTTATTTATATACACATAATTTATAATAAAACAATGATTTGGCTCTGATTAGTGCTTTATTATATAAATCTAGGTACTAGGAAAGAAAGAAGTGATAGAAAAAGACACCACGTGTCGAAAGTTATAATTCTTCCTTTTGTGACTAACAGGCACTTATATTATACAAAATTTATATTGATTTTATTATTTTTGCTAAATTGGTTGAATGCAATATATATTGATCAAAATTATTACATATCAATGAAACATTTATATTTCTGTTGTTGTTGTGTCTTATCTTCAATGTCCTGCAGTGCGGGACACTGAAAAGGCATCCCATGAGTAATCTACTCAAAGTCGAATAAGGGCAGCTTCTGATGTGATGAAGTACCCATTGGTTGAAGTGTGACGTTGAAGTCGCTGAAGAAGGAGGGCAATGGCTTCTGGAAGAATTTTTGGAGGCAACTACCTGCATTTGCGTAAAGTATGAAGAAAACACAGAAACTCCTACCAAGTAGTCAGACTGATGAGGCAAGATACCGAACATCAAAAACGACATCGAGTCTCTTGGTTTTTGAAACGGTGTCTACAACGGTGCCGCCAGCGGATTGAATCTTCTCCCAAATGCTCACCAGCGGCGTATGTTGCTACTGATCCACGATCGGGCATGAAACACTTTTAATTACATTATGCTAGTGATTAACAATGTATCCTTCTGCTCATCATTAATCACCATTAATTCATAAAATTTGTTTCAAAAACCTATTTCACTAAATTTAAATTTTTTTTCCTTCAATTGAGCCGTGTTCGAGCAAGAAGTATTGAAAGAATGATGTATTATTGACAAATTTTATATATAACAATTTTATATATAATTTTAATATGACAGTACTGAAACAAAAACCTGTTGTAAGAATGCGTTTTACATAGAAATTGCTTTTGTGTATGAATATATCCCTATTGAATTTTCTTAATAACTCTTAATAATGGATTTAAGGGATACAGTTACTTAATGCACTAATCTTATTTGTCGACGTTTGCTTTTAACCTGTAATATTTTCCAATTTAATTGTTTTCTTTAAATAAATAAAATACTCAAAATAAACGCGATGCTACACATTGAAATCCCAACGGTCAACATGAAGAGCAAATTTAGTTATATCTGTAAGCGGAGGGAAAAATGGAAGTCAATAAGAGCTGGCACGACAGAAATTTTCCTGAAAGGAAAAAAAAAGAAAGAAAATAACGTTCTAATGTCACACGAAATAGAACGAAATCAATTCGGATATAGAATTGCGGGAGATTAACGACATATCGTCTTCGGTCTTTATTGGATTTTCAATGGCTCCCTTGACGCATTCACGCGACATCCTGCCTTTGTTCCCCTCCGTAGATTCCCATAAAAGATATTAGGCTGCCATGTTTCGGTTCTGTCCAACTTGGTAAGGGAAAGTATTGCTTTGTCGTTCCCTTATGATTCTCCAGATGAAATGCTTGACGTATTAGATACTATTTTTGGTAATTTTCTGCCTTTTTCCTTTTTTTTTTTTTCATCCAAGGTGATATTTATTTTTTAATCATATTAGAGATTTCATTAGTTATTAAAGATTTCATTTCATTCCCTTTATGTCTTTCGATTCATTCGATTTTCATTTGAATTTCATATTGGTAAGTTGAGAAAAAGGGGTTTACAATTAATTGCTGATTTTTAAAAGAACATGGCAATTCGAATTTGATTACCAATAAAAATTATACATTGCATAACTTTTACGATTTCAAAAGATTAGTTCTACAACCATAAAAAATTATTGCAAAATTAATAGTATGAAACTTAGTATTTAAATTATATTTTGTTGAACATCAGGTGATTATTTATATATACATGAAAAGCCCACCGATGGACAACGAAGACATTTCCGGAAGGAATTTTAGGGGCAACTGTTTCTTATGTGCTTGATGTATGGAAGATATTTTTACATCTCCTTATTAAGAGTAAATATTAAAGACAATACTAATTTCAGATTAGTAAGGAGAGAAAAAAGAAAACGGTTTACAAATATTTGTGAACAGAACGGCGGCAGTTCAAGTTTGATTACCAACAAATCAAATTCCAACAAAATTTGTATATTGCATACCTTTTAAGATTTCAAAAGATTAGTACTAAAATCCTTAAAACCTTATTGCAAAATTAATAGTAACAAATATACCATTTAAATTATATTTTGTTGAACATCAGCCGGTTATTTATAGAAGCATGTACAGCCCTCTGATGGACAATGAGCACAGCATCTTCCGGAAGGACTTTTAGGGGCAACTGATTCTCAGATGCGTGATGTATGGAGATAATTTTTACATCTCATTATTGTGAGAAAATATTAAAGACAATATTAAAACTAAATTAAATAAAAATAAGAATGTGGATAACTCTACATCAATTAATATAGTTTATAATTCTACTTCAATGGCGCAACAGCCCGTGGTGGTGCAATGCCATCTGCCTACTGGAAAATTCCGAAAAACGAAATGTTTTCTTTTTTAAGGTGTATGATTGTTAGCCCTACGGAAATCTCCCTACAGTCCAATTAAACTTGGGGCCTGAATGGTCGAGTGTCTCTCTCTGGCGCTCGAGGCCACAGGGTTCGGGTTAGAGTCCCAGAGGTGCCATGGATGTTTGTAGTGGTTTGGAATCCACTTTAGGCCGTAAGTCCCGGTCTCATATAACGCTCTACGGTCTTATATCTGTGACGCTCTACGGTCTTATATCTGTGACGCTCTACGATCATATCTCATATGATCGCAGAGCGTCACAGAGCCCAATCAGACTTCTCATCCACATCATTTCCAAACTGCAAAGGGGCAACTCAGCTCTAGGCACAGCGATGTAGTATAGTAGTAGTAATCGTATTAGACGAAGACCTACAGTTTCAAGTGGATTCTGAACCACTAAAAGCATCCATGACACCTTCGGGACTCGAGCTCGAAACCTTTGACACCAAGCGGTGCTATGTTCTCGGCCATCAGGCCCCGAATTTTATTTTAAATGTTGTGAATTGAATAATTACTGAATTTAATATTTTACTAATAAAAGTTTTTTACAGATAAAATATTTATTACATTTAAAAATATATCATTAAAATTGAGTGAAATATGCAACATTTTATGCATTCCCATAAATGTATTCCACATAACAATGAATGCGTTAAGAATTTGTATTTATTTCTTTAACATAAAGCATACATTTCTACCAAGATCTCCATATTTTAAATCAATATAATAAAATAGAAAGAACCCATATGACGAAACTGAAAGAGTTTTATGTTGACAAAAAAGGATTTGGAAACGAAGTCCCTCTGTTTATTCTGAGGTACGCTTTCACAATCGCTGGAAAATACGCCATCTGTTACCTTGGTAACTAAGTCTCCGCTATATAAATTTCTATAAAGGTGTAGAAACCCGAAAAGTAAATCTGTCGAAATGTGTTGGATTTTATTTTCCTTTCCTCAAAAGACTTGTTTGTAATTCTCTTAAAGGGTCTAAAATGTAAGTGGCTGAGCTAAAAAGCGTGTGTATTTGAGGGATTAATAGAAATGTAATAACATTTCAGCTTTTAAACTGCAAGATAAAAAACGCTTTAGATATTTTTTCACTAGTTTCGGTGTCCCAAAGATTTGTCTTTATAATTTTGTTGATGAATTCCAACAAAAATTTAAACCAAAGAAATATGTGCAAGTAAAACCATTTGCTAAACTGTTTAAATGTATAACATATAAACTGATCATTCACTAAACTTAATTGTAAGTTAATACTTGATTAGATATTAAATGTTTTTTACTCATGGTCTTGAAATAACCCAAAAAATTATTAATTTTGGGTTTATCATGATAATTATTATCGAATTCTTCTTTTATCATCATTGAGAAACTTTAAGAATTTTGATAATCTTTATATAAATCCTAAAATTATGAAAAATCTTTGTATAATAGGATCATGAATATGGTTCAATAGCAAACCTTAAAATTTCTTAAATATTGATATTTTTTGGACTAAGTTTACAGAAGAAATCGCCAGTTGACATCTAGGCTCTCACCCGGGAGGACGTACTGCAAAACAGGCGCTGTCGTTAGTTATAGCTCTCATCTCGAGTGCTACCTCATGGATGTTTAGTTTAAAGTTCCTCACCCTGAGAGAAGATATACTCAAAACCCTCCTATGCATAAAGGGGCCTACAGACTCTCATCCAGGATTCTCATCTCATATTTCGCTATTCAGCATGTACCTGAATAACTTTATTTACAACTTAAGGGAATTTGTGGAATCCTTCCACTTAAATATAAGTATATGACTTTAAGTGTATTAGCTGCTGTATATTAATCATTGTAGTGTGTCGTGCTCGTGCTTGTGCTCTTGTAAAAATAAAATTGTGTGTTCTTCTTGTGTGTTCTTCAGCTCGACCACACCCAGATCCATCTGCACAAACAAACAAACCGACATTCTACAACAAAGACGAAAAATAAAAATTACACGCAATTTATTAATTTTTTTTCGTACTAACAGTCCTTATGACTGTTAGTACGAAACTTACTTACACTTATAACAGTACAGTACTTACACTTATAATGTTTCCTAAAAATATAGAATGAAATTGTTCCTTCAAAAAATCTTAGGTATTTTTTTGTGAAGTGTTTTTTTTTTCCGGTAGTATTATATCTTTGTATAAGTGTTAGTCAGAATTGCAGGTGCAGCTACCCAATGTATTCAATAAATTTTTAAATGAAAGTTAAACCATGTAACTTTGGAACGTGTAATTTTCTTCTTATGAACATCGGTTTCAGCATAACTGCCCAGGTTGTTTTGTGTTTTCAATAATGAAAGTCATCATGTCATCTGTATTATTTTTTTTTCATTCATAAATTCTGTTAAGTGGAGTTCGAGTAATAAAGACTCTTTTGCATAAAAAAATGTATGAAATAATTAAATTAATTAAATTTTTGTATTATTTAAAAACCAATGTACATTTACTACTTTTGTTCTTTTAAGATATTTTATATTGAATAATTAAACAATTTTCTCGTGCTAAATTATTTTAAAAAATCATTCCGGAATTTTTGTTTATTGTCATGTTGAATATTTTAGATTGCACATTATTTATTGTTTATTTGCTTAACAGCAGTAATTTAATTAGTATGCTTTATGTAAGGCAGAGTTCAGATTTTATTTTTTTCAAATGCGTATTAAACAATGTAAAAGATTGCATATCCTAGTTATATATTTGTGAATATTAATAGGGATGAAAATGATTTGCTGTATTTTCATAAAGCTTATATTATAGATCAGTTGCAATTTTAAATGTCAATTTCTATAAAGTTTGTACCTTGTATTAAAATTTTGTCTTATTCAAGAATATTTCGTGTATTTATTGAGAAATTTTAAAACAGATGAAGTGTAATAAACCATGAATAATTATTCTTGTAATACAGTACACTTTTTTAAATTTTTCATTAGATTTTGAGAAGTCAAATGGTTTCTAAAAAGACTAGTGTGAGTAATAAATATGAAAATAAAACGAAATATTTTGTTTTTCTTTAAACGGAAGCTTTTGTGTTTACACTGAGAATAAATAGGTAAAACTTCAAATGCTGAAAAGTCCTTTTGTTTGGTTGTAGGCGGCGGAAAGTGTGAACTCACTGGATGCCATTGCTGGAGGTGTTCGTTCAAAACTGTGGTGTGGGGACAGTGTAGCAAGTCCTTTAACTCCTTTGGCGACTCTATTTTTTTCTTCCGTATCCATTTTCATTTCTCAAAAAATAATTAAAACAGTTGTATAGCACTGTTTCTTGAAAGCACAGAACATTCCTTGACTAGCTCATATTTCTTTTTTACATTGAAAGAAGATTACAAAATTCAATTATTTCAACAGGAGTGCTGAATACTGGATGATGACTCAGTTCTTATAATAAGATTGAAGTTCAACTGACTAATATTTATTTACAAAAGAACATTTAAGACAATCACGGGGACACAACACACAATTCTGTTATAATTCACAGCTATTAACAATTTGCCGAGATACATTTCTGGACAAATTCCGTTACGCCTCGACACGCCCAGGGCGACCGCAGCCAAACCACACCCTGCCTGAAGGAAGCCAAAGTTCAGACTGAAACCAAAACGATTCTAGTGGGATGCAGAAATCACGTGAGCTATTATGTGGAGTGTGACGTTTCACTGCTTTACGGAGAAACAAGGTTTTAGAATGATTTGGGTCTGTGGTTCTTATCATTGGAAAACAGCGCGTTACAATTGTTTATTAGGGAACAAACAGGAAATTGGAATCAAAGCAACACAGGGCGAAAACTTTTCGAAATCATTCTTAAAATCTTAAAAATCCTCATAATTCTGTCTTGAGAAAGATTTATGTTTACAAGAGGCCCTGTGCCATAACCAAGGATTTAACTTCTCAAAACAACTCAGAAGACTCAACTTGTCAGACGATGAATTTTGTTTTCAGTGGATAAACTGGAGAACCATTCCATTATGCAACGACCAGTACTCTTGCAAAATCATGTTATCTTAAAATCCCTTTTCAGCTATTTTACATTCAGTTGCACAGAAATACGATTTACAATCCATGGACCGGATGGAAAATCATCAAATTAATGAAGTAAGTTGGCATGATTAAATGATCTATTTAATCATCCCAACTAACCATTACTCCCGAAATGCTAATTGAATTCTCTGCGCTTATTCTAAAACTAACAAGAGTATTTCAATCTTTAAAGAATGCGTTGAATGAAATCCGTTGCAATATTTTGTATCTCATGCCATACTTTTTTTTTCACAGATCTATTATTATTATTTATTCTTTCTTCATTTTATACTTCTCGTTTCACTTACTCTTATGTTAAATACATAATTGCTGTTACGTTATTTTAATTACCATAACATATTTTTCTTTTATGCATTATAATACATTGTACTCATATATTTCTACAATTGTAAGTTTTCATTTTCTTTTTTATAACTTTTCCATCCAACCTTTTTAACCAATAAGGTAATAACGTTAAATATCAATAACTGAATAATGTTGAATATGCAACAAGTAATATAAAAAAAAATTTTAAGTCAATTCCTATTTCTTTTATACATAATTTTCGGTTATTTTAAGTTTATCTGGCAACTTAAATCTAAAAAATGCAACTGATATATGCAACTTAAATCTAAAAAAAAAAACTACAATTAAGTAATTAAGTTTAATTACTGTAATTAAGTAAGTAATTAAGTTTAATTACTGAATTAATATTTGAAAAAACTGTATTAACATCCAGTGTCATCCACTACAAGTTCAAAAAATTGTATTTGAACTTGAGTGGATGAATAAAAAGTATTTTATGAACGATTGAAAATTTGAACAAGATATATATAGGGAGACTGTGAGCTAATAGAAGGAATTCAATAATTGAATAACGTTGAATATGCAATAACTGAATAACGTTGAATATGCAATAACTGAATAACGTTGAATATGTAATAACTGAATAACGTTGAATATGGAATAACGTTGAATATGTAATAACTGAATAACGTTGAATATGAAATAACTGAATAACGTTGAATATGCAATAACTGAATAACGTTGAATATGCTGCATATCTACATATAGTAATGATTAATTGGCATGGGCCAAAAAGAAAAAGGCATCGGCTTTTAAAAGCAATAACATTTGGAAGTTTTTACATGGCCAGCTTAGTCGGCTTATAATAACAGAATATTGAGCGATAATTGACTATTATAAAAACGATTTATTTTAAGATGAATATATTTAATAATCTGATTGTAGATGAACATAATAAACTAATGATAAAAGATTTGAACTTATTACGATTACCTATTTAATAATTGTTCATGAGTCTTCTGCTTAATAATGCTAATAAACAAATATATATTATTGATATGAAATCTTTCACATTTCATGAACACTCAATGATATGTGCAATTTTATCATAGGTTTCATGGATAATTTTTTTATCAAAAATATTGAGTATTCTATTGAATATATATATATATATATATATATATATATGTGTGTGTGTGTGTGTGTGTGTGTATATATATCACTTGGTTTATATTTAATAACTGATATAGCTAAATTATTTATTAAAAAAATCAGCTTCTTATTTTTTTTTCTCTTTTCCATAATTATTGGTAATGTAATAATTTAATTCATTTACTTATATTTAAAATGAAATTAATTTTTAATGCTGAATAAAATCAATCGTATTTTTTATTAAGGAATATTAATTTTTTAGTAAGGATAATATTTTTGTAACTATTTATCCTTTTTTCTTTATTATTTAAAATACAGAGAGAATACATAAAGAAAAATATTTTTAACTGGGCATTTATATGATTCATACTTTAAAACTATTTAAACTAAGAAGTTCACTTTTTTCCTAAATTCTTTTGGGGTAAATATTATTAATATTTATTTATAATATATTAATAATATTTACATAATACACTGAAGTGACAAAAGTCATGGGATAGCAATATGCAAATTTTCAGATGGCAGTAGCATCGCGTAGAACAGGTATAAATGCGCAATGCTTTCGCAGAGCTTTCATTTCTGTTCAAGTTATTCACGTGAAGAGGTTTTGACGTGATGATGACCTCACGACTGGAATTAACAGACTTTGAAAGCAGAATGTTAGTTGGAGCTAGACGCATGGGTCATGCCATTTCGGAAATCGTTAGGGAATTCAACATTCCCAGATCCACTGTGTCAAGAGTGTGCCGAGAGTATGAAATTTCAGGCATAACATCCCACCATGGACAGCGCAGTGGTCGACCGCCTGCACTTAACGACCGAGACCGGCGACGTCTGCAAAGAGTCGTAAATTCTAACAGACAAGCAACACTGCGTCAAATAACCGCAGAAATCAACGTGGGACGTACAAGGGATTTGTCTGTTAGAACTGTGCGGAGAAATTTGGCTTTCTTGGGCTATTCCAGCAGAAGACTGACTCGAGTGCCTTTACTGACAGAACGACATCGCTTTCTCGTGGGCACGGGAGCATATCGGTTGGTCCCTAGATGAATGGAAAACCGTGGCCTGGTCCGATGAGTCACGATTTCAGTTGGTAAGAGCTGATGGTAGGGTTCGAGTGTGGTGCAGACCCCACGAAGCCATGGACCCAAACTGTCAGCAAGGCACTGTTCAAGCTGGTGGTGGCTCCGTAATGGTGTGGGCTGTTTTTTCATGGCATGGGCTTGGTCCTCTAGTGCGACTGGACCGAACATTGACTGGAAATGCTTATGTTCAGCTACTTGGAGTTCACTTGCAGCCATTCATGGACTTCATGTACCCAAACAACGATGGTATTTTTATGGATGACAATGCGCCATGTCACCGGGCCACAACTGTTCGCGATTGGTTTGAAGAACATTCTGGACAATTCCAACGAATGATCTGGCCACCTAGATCGCCCCACATGAATCCCATCGAGCATTTATGGGACATCATCGAGAGGTCTGTTCGTGCCCAGAATCCTGCACCATCAACGCTTTCACAATTATGGACGTCTATCGAGACAGCATGGCTCAATATTCCCTGCAGAAGACTTCCAACGACTTGTTGAGTCCATGCCACGTCGAGTTGCTGTACTTCGCCGGGCGAAAAAAATATTAAGAATCCCATGACTTTTGTCACTTCAGTGTATTATTAATATATTATTTAATATTTATCATAATATTAGTAATATTTTTTAATATAAATTTATTTATTATGTTGAGGTAAAGACAAAAACTTCAATAAACTTATTAATTTCTAATTTTTTTATGATAAATAATTTTGCTTTAAATTTAAAACAGGTATTTAGACGTAAAAACAATAAAAAGAGGAATAGAAATTATTAATAATTAAAATTGTTAGTTTTGCTACAATAATTATAGTAATGTGAAATTAATTGTGTTTTAAAAATTCCCTCTATGAGAAAGAAGAAAATGGCTACAGAATTTAAGATTTATTCTTAAAAAAAAAGTGAGAAATAAAGATATTTCATTATTTATACTTGCTTCATTATTTATACTTTATTATTTATACTATACTTTATTTATACTTAAATAATTTTTTTTGTAAGTACAAAGAATAAATTTTTTAATTTCTCCTATATCTTCATCATTCATATGAAATTTAATTTTATTTTCTTTGTGCGATTTTAAAAACATGATAAATTGCAGAATTTAAAAGAAAATTCTCTCTTTTCTATAGAGCAACAATCTGTTTTGTGGTAAAGGAATTATAGAACTATCAATTTTAATAATGGTCATAAAACTTATCGTGGCTTCAAACACTACGCTTAGAAATATCTATAATGCGCCTTTTTGTTAAAAAATTCTGTTTCATTTCTGTAGTTTTTTTTGTCAATACTGCTATAAATATCCTTTCTTCGTTTGTTTTCTGTCGGGCGATAAAAACTATCGATAACTTATAATGTATTGTACATTGTGATTATAATTAATGCCCTCCTTTCAAAGGTACAGTAATAGAATGAAAAAAATATATTCTGTTAAAAAAAAGAACCATTCTTCATAATGAGTTCCGATTTGAACTGAAGATGCTTGAAGAAGGGGGAAACGATATGACATCAAAAAAATTTCCACCGATTTTTCTCATACTAATTGATATGACTTGCCGTGGTGGATGGACTTTCCACTAACAGTGTCACAACTGTTGAATGACTTGGAAATCCTTTTTTCCGTCAAAAAACAGAAACAAAAAAGCACATTGAACACTACAGTTGGTTTAATGTGCAACTCTTGTCAAATATGTTTGTCTTTTCGATCCAAAATATCACTGACAGCCAAATTCATTTTCTTTATTCTGCTTACAGCGCCTTCTATTAATGCACTTCGGAACTTTTTGTCGATGCCGTACCGTTTCCGCCTTTTTCAAATAACTAATAATAGTAACTAACTTCTAATAACTTCAAGTAACTAATAACTTCTTCAAATTTGAACTCATTGTGAGAGTTGTTCTTTATTTTATAGCATTTTGAAAGTGGGACTTTAACTATAACCACCCTGTATATTGTTGCGAGTATAATAAAATTAGGTATTTCAGTACTTCTTAACTGCACTTCTTTAACTGCTATTTTTCCTTTTTTTTTTAAAAAATTTTGTTAGGTATGTCAACTAGATGTATAATACGATTCCTCACCTTTCTTCTTGAGAAATTTAAAAAAGAGAAGTGATTTTCAAGTGATTGTGACAATTAAAAATTAATATGTTGTGATGTTTAAAAAGATGAAGTTTGAATAATCTGATAATCTTAAAAAAATTATCGTAATCTGACGATCTCAGCAAATTATTGGTTAGGATCTGAAACAATAGATGTAGATTGAATTTCGTAGCAATCCGCACGAATGTGGTCGATAAATGTCAGTTGGCACAGATGCAAAGTATCTTAATTAAGATAAAAGACATCCGTTAGATCTCAGTATAATTTGAGACGATGGATGTTAGTTGGATGCCGGTCGGGGAGGTTGTCAAGAATTCAGATGCGAAACATTGTGGCATCAAGTACAATAAGTTGAAATGTAGGTTAAATTAGATTACAAAAGAAACACCTTCAACTGAAATATTACATTTCTCACAATATTTTAAAGATTTTTATTTTTTACCGTATAGGTGAATTATTAGAAATAAATGGTACTATGTTCTACCACATTTGAGTATTGCATGTGTTTTTAATGTATTGTTTGGAAATCTGTTCAAAAGGTTCATTTCTATGCATATGCTATAAAATAATACTCGTTTACTATAAGATAATTTGAATTTAATATTTGAGTTGTTTCATTTCTAATCAAATATATAGTATTGCAAAGCTTACATTTCAGTGTTGTTTTCAAAATAATAGGGGGGCCTGATGGCTAGCGCTCTGCCGCTCGGTACCACAGGTATCGGGTTCAAATCCCGGCGTTGCCATGGGTGTTTGTAGTGGTTCGGAATCCACTTTAAACCGTAGGTCCCGGTCTAATAGGAGCGTTGCGGGGGCATTGTTACTCCGCGTCCGTGGCTTATCTTCAAGTGACACGCGCCCCCTGGGTAGTGCAAAGTGAGTAACGTCGGTGCAGCCCTTATGTCATAAAAAGATCACGGTCTATTTGCCAACTGCATTAGAAAGAAAAATTAAAATACTAGTATTCTGTGTAGTAGAATAGGTGTCTCTACAAGGCTTCTTATGAGATGGTGAATTACTAAAATAATAAAAACTACTTTTTATTAATATTTACATTATCTTACATAAATATTTGAAAATATAAATTTTGTATAAATGATGAGGTTTAGCTACTCTAGAATCATTTAAAATCATGTTTATGATTGATTTTTTTTTGCAATATTTTTCAGGTGAAAAAAAATTAGGACATTTGAAAAACAAGATAGAAATTTATAACATATCAAATGCAATTCACTAATTTGTAATTTAGTAATTTTTTTTTTTTTACAATTTTAAACAACAAATAATATTTAACGCTTTAATTTCATTGTACACTTATATTTCAATTGTTTTATTTGAAATTTCAATTATATAAATTTTAAATTTCAATATGAAAAAATGACATAAAATCTTAAAATGTCAACAAAATAGCAATTTTTTTATGACTATATTTTTTTCTGTAAGCATAAATCTTAATATGGCGAGATATCTAAAATAATCTAATCGAACGTTTATTTACTGTTTTGGAAAATTTTATTTAATGGGATTCTTTAAATTTATAGTTTAATATATCTGTCTAAATCAGCAGTAGAATTTTTAAAATCATTTCTAATAAATATTAAATTAAATTATATCAGATTAGTAATAATTTACACTACTGGCCACTAAAATTGCTACACCAAGAAGGCGACATGCTACAGACGTGAAATTTAAACGACAGGTAGAAGGTGCTGTGATATGCAAATGATTAGCTTTTCAGCAAGTTCAGACAAAGAAGGCGCCGGTAGCGACACCTAAACTGTGTTTAAAAGAGGAAATTGTTCAGTTGTTGTTGGAAATTGTTTCTCATACAAAAATCGCATTTGAACGTTGTTGCCTGGTGAAAAGTTGTTGTGATGCCTCGTGTAGGAAGCAGAAATCCTTACCAGTATGTTTCTAACTTTGATAAAGATTGCGGTTTATCGTATCGCAGTATTGCTGCTCGCGTCGGTCGAGATCCAATGACTGTTAGCAGAATATGCAATCCATGCTTTCAGGACGGTAATACGGAACTCCGTGCTGGTTCTCAACGGCTCTCTATCACTAGCAGTCGAGAAGACAGACATGGCCTTAATGGATCGTGAGGCAACGTCACGAGGCCTGAGTCAAGAATTGGGGTCGTATGCATGACAACAAGTGTCTGCACGAACAGTTCTACGACGTTTGCAGCAGCATGGACACTGAGCTCGGAGATCATGGCTGCGGCTGCGTTTAACGCTGCATCACAAACAGGAGCGTCTTTAATGGTGTGATCAACGACGAACCTGGGCCCACGAATGACTAGACGTAGTTTCTTCATATGAATCCAGGTTCTGTTTACAGCAACAAGGTGGTAGTATCCGAGTTTGGTGGCGAACGCACATTCGTCACCGACCTACTGGCCCATCACCTAGCGTGATGGTATGGAGTGCTATTGGATACACCTCTCGGTCACATCTTGTTCGCATTGACGGTATTTTGAACAGTGCATGCTACATTTCTGGTGTGTTACGACCTGTGGCTCTATCCTTTATTCGAGTGCTGGGAAACCCTACGTTTCAGCAGAATAATGCACGACCGCATGTTGCCGGTATTAATACGGAAAATGCTTAATGAAAATGGAATACTTCCTTGATACGGAAAATCTTCAGCTGTTGCCCTGGCCTGCACGTTAACCAGATCTCTCGCCAATAGAAAAGTTCTGGTCCATGGTCGAGCGGCTGGCTCGTCACCATATGCCAATCACTACAGTTGATGAGCTGTGGTATCGTGGTGAAGCAGCATGGGTATCTGCAACATACCTGTACATGCCATCCAATCTCTGTTTGACTCAATGCCCAGGCGTATAAGTGCTGTTATTACTACCAGAGGTAGTAGTTCTGGATACTGATTTCTCAGGATCTAAGCACCCAAATTTCTTGAAAATGTAATCACTTGTTATTTCCAGTATAATATATTTGTCCAATAAATATCAGTTTTTACCCGTATTTCTTCCTGGTGTAGCAATTTTAATGGTCAGTAGTGTATTTGTCTAAATGAGCAATACAATTTTTTAAAATAATTTCTAATAAACATTAAATTAAATAATTTCAAATTAATAATAACTTATATTATTTTGTATAGTAAATATTAAATAAAGCATTAATATTTAATGAATAAAATAAAAATATTTGTCTTCTTCATCTAAAATTTTTATAAAAAACTCCAACTAGACGAGCTTTTAGAAAAGTGTACTCGTCATATCTTCAGAATTTGGCAAATCTTAACACAAAAATGAGTTCTATTTTTGAACAAAGGAACTATTGAGCTCTGAAAAATAAAGAGATATAACCATGGAGCTGACGCATGAGATGAAAAATTCTTGTTTACGATGGAGTGCTTGTTTTTGATACCCGGGAGAGATCATTTCACATCTTTCCGAAGAAACAATTTTTGACGGGTATTATTATGCACGAGCGATCCCCGTATATGCTGAATGTAAGGAATTCTTTATTTTGTGCAAAACGTCTTTTTGAAAATAAGGAACTGCGACAAATAAAAAAAATTTAAAGTTCCAAAGATATGGGCTCGAAAAATCTTTGTATCCACATATATGTTTATTATAACTGTAAGATATTAAGATAAAAAGATGAAATACACTATCCAAAAATTTTAAAAGATCTGTTACATCAACAAAGGTAATATAAATACCAAATTATGGGCAGAAAAAATGGTTTATATATTTGACATCAGAGACCCTCCATAGGTAAATTTGTGGGAGTAATGGGCATTTTAACACATAAATGTTTTTTCTCAGTAGCTATGTTTCATTTTTAAAATATAACTGAATTTTTTTACTCATTTTCAATTCCTGTGTTGATTCTACAACTTAGGATTATTTTTTGCAACTCTAGTATAACTGCTGTAATTTCAAATTAAGTTTTAAAATCTGTTCAATGTATATTTTGTACCCCATTCATTCTCAAAAAAACACTATCGACTATAGAATTATGTATGTCTCTATCAATCTGTCTGAGGTGCTATAAGGTCTTTTAAATAGACAACATATTGGATTTTTTACAACACAACTAATGTAAAGAACAATGACAAATAGCTCGAAGCAGCGATTGCAATTGACAAATGTATAATACACATTCATTCGCTCAATTTATATTGCAAAAAACTAACTGTAAATGTTAAAAAACAAATGTAATTAGTAAGAAATATTTTTGCATTACAATGTTCATTAAGTGTTAGTCATTCACATAAAAAGTTCTTTTTTTCTGTTTAATTACTACTTTATTGCCCAAATCAGCCTTCAGCGCCCTTTTTATCCTTGGTATTTGAAATATAAGCTATTTTGTTTTAGAAAATTGAGTGTTTATATTCTCTAGTGTTTATATTGTATGAATATTAAATAGTGTTGCTTCCGGCTCAGTACATTCTTTATAATTCAGTTCTAAAAAATATTTTAAATTTATAATGAACAACCTTTATATGGACATAAAACTTTTATATGCTTCATATACGACTTATCAATATGTTTTTAGCGATTCCCAATAAAACCTTGATTACGAATCGGTCTTAAAAATTTTATGCTGACTCCAAGGGATTAATATCAAGTAGATTGATGACTACTAGTTTAAATGCAGCAAAAGGTGTAAAAAAGACTTTTAGAAAAAAAAAATTACAAGGAAATAATTTCCTTTTAAGGATCACTCAAACAAATTATCCTTGGTAGACAATGCAATTACAATGAAGACATTAATATAGTATATTTCAACGTACCATTTAAAGTAATTGTAGTTCATACCATTGTTTTCATAGAAACTAAATTTCTTTTAAAAAAGTTATTCCAGAAAAGCATATAAAAGACTGAACTCCAACGACCCGATACAGTAATTTTGGTCGCATTATTTAATTATTTTAACAAGGGAAATATCCCTTTCTTATTAAATTTTTCATTTTGTGGGACAATAGAAGTTTTTATTAATATATAGCAATAAAAATCTTATACTCGTAAAAAATACTTGCTGAAATGTTTGAAACATTCTTTAAATGAAATGTTAATAATTGTAGCATTCAACTGAACTTTTTTAATCTTCTAAAACTTAAAGTTACTCGGGATAAAAACACTATAAACGTTAAACTCTGAAAGCAAAATAAATAAATAATAAAAAGAATGAGTGTCTGTATTGACCTGAGCAATTTTAACTCAATTCCACCTGTAAATAACAAAAGTAAACAACACGAGTGAAAGACAAGCAAAACACCAACTCATACATCAAATAATACTTTATTGTTAAAATCACATTTTCTTTCCTCTTTTTTCTCGACATACATAGTGTTTATTCCACATCATATGTTTGGGGGTGCTTCACATCTCAGAGTAAATAATTGATTCGCATACTTTATTAAGAATCAATATCAAAAAAACCATTTCTCAGAACTTCTTCTGAACAGAAGAGTTTCGAGCTCAATAAAATTTCATTTGCTCGCATTGTCATGGCAACTCCATCGGTACCATCAACTATTCATTGTAGGAGATGGCTGCTTCAAGGTGATCCTCTGCTTTTTTTTTAAGCGCTATACGTCTTTTACTTCATGCATGCATAGTTTTAAAACAAAAAAAGGGGAAATGGTACGACTTACGAAATATAGTGCTTATTACGAGTTAAGAGTTATTGGCACCAGTAAAAATATTGCTATTGCTTATTCATGTTATAAATTTGGAAAAGTTGTTTCACAATTTCTTTAGATACATCCATTCACCCCCTTATTGCATATATATTTTTCCCGTGAAAAAGGCTGGGCACTTAAAATACCTTTCATAATCAAAAAAAAAAAAAAAAAAAAAAAAAAAAAAAAAAAAAAAAAAAAAATGGGGTTTGAGTCTCAAATGACGCATAGAGCAACAAAAGCTGAATTAAAAAAAATTAAATTTATGTATTATTGAATAGGTTAAATATTTTTAGTGAGATTTTAATCAAAATATTTTATTTGACGAAGCAAATAAAATTGGATGTACGTGATATAACACCCAGGATGTATACATCCTGTTCAAAAAAAGGAACATTATTTGTGTGTATTATTGAATAGATTAAATAATTTTAGTAACTATTTTAATCAAAATATTATTCGAAAAAAGCAAAGAAAGTGGATATACTGATATAACATCCAGGATGTATATATCCTGTTCTAAAAACGGAACATTTTTATGCATTATTAAATAGGTGAAATATTTTAATAACGATTTTAATCAAATTATTTTTATTTTACAAAGCAAAGAAAATGGATTTACTTGATATAACATCTAGGACGTATATATCCTGTTCCAAAAAGGAAAATCTTTTATGAATTATTGAATAGGTTAAATATTTTTAGTAACGATTTTAATCAAAATATCTTTACTTGACAAAGCAAAGAAAGTGGATGTCCATGATATAACATCCAGGATGTATATATCCTGTTTTAAAAACGGAACATTTTTATGCATTATTAAATAGGTTAAATATTTTAGTAACTATTTTAATCAAATTATTTTTATTTTACAAAACAAAGAAAATGGATTTACTTGATATAACATCTGGGATGTATATATCCTGTTCCAAAAAGGAAAATCTTTTATGAATTATTGAATAGGTTAAATATTTTTAGTAACGATTTTAATCAAAATATTTTCATTTGACAAAGCAAAGAAAGTAGATGTCCATGATATAACATGTCCATGATATATATAAATTGAAGGTGGCCTACAGTTTGTGGACAGAAAAGAGGACTGTCAAATTAAAAACGTATCGGTTTTAATCACCTTTTTTTGTTTAAGTTTTCTGAGACTAAGGCTAAATTTTCAAAAAACGATTTTTGTAAAATAATACAATTTAGACTTTAAAACCTATACAAACAAATTCTGAGAATGAAATTATTTTATTTAGTAGTTCTTTATCATATTTATTAATATTCAATCTACGAATCAACTTATCACTTTTAATTATTAATGTTTTACAATCTAAAGTAATCAAAATTATAGCCATAATAATCAAGGAGAAGTTGCTTAAATCTGTATGTAATCATTCAAATGTCTTATAATTTGCTCTTAATGTTCACTAATTACGTAAATTTACTAGGAAAAAAAATGGAAAATTAAAGTAAATTAGTTTATACTTTGAGAGAAATTTTATACTAAAAAGTAAAAAATTGAGATATACATATTTTTTTTTGAAACTATTATTGTTGATGTAGTTTTGATGAGTCTCATTTATCAACTAAATTTGATTATTTTCATTAGTAAATATTTTGTCAGCTAAATTCTTTTATAGGCTTCAATAATTTTAAAACGATTGGTATCCCAATTTATTAATTGGGTGATTCTTCTTAAAACATTTTTCCGAGTATTAAAACTAAATTTTGGATTAAAAATTAAAATACATGTAGGGAAACACTGTACTTACGCAATATATATATAATCCAATGTTAAAGAATAGATGGAATGTAAAATGAAATACCATTTGGGGGAAACCATTTAAGTCACTTAACTATTATAACCTAAAGAATAACTATTCATAAGTTCAAAATACAACATCCAAAACAAAAAGTCTATGCACATCCATACTTAGCTGAAATTTCTCCATCCATCCAAAAGTGCTATGTAAAAAAACACTTATCCAGCACTAAAATAACAAATCCAACATTAGGCCAACATACTATTCCTCAAAATCTGCTGTCGACTGGCAAGTCACGTAGGTTTTAAGTTGAAGCACTATCATTTTGCTGATCGGGAACTCATCTTCTAAATAAGTGAAGTCAGTAAAGAAACGAAAAAAAAAGCATCTTGCTGACTTTAGTACACATCAGTTTCTTCTGACAGATTACTTTTGTTTCAATCAAGTTGCTGTTCAGGAAAAGGATGAGTCAAGAAACAAAGCAACTCACGTGATCAATCTTAACTTTGTTTTTTTCTCTTTTTGCTGTTCCCCCAGCTTTGTTTCAACTGCAGCGGGGCAACAAAATCGGTTCTTGATTTGATTGGCTTAGAAATAAAGACTTAAGATAAACAAAAATACAATCATTGGTAGTCTGCAAATACATTGCTTTGAGATAAAAGTAATAAGCTCACAGGAAAATCGATCGTGATTTATAAATAAACTTTTTTACTTTGTAGTTTATGCTAAGTCGTTTTCCTTTTAATAGATTCATATGAGCAACAATATTTCATAGATTTTAGCAATTTTATTAATAGAATGAATCATGTATTAAATTATACATCATCATGCATTAAGGAACAAATTTAATTATATTGAATTTTGTACTATCATGTATGTACAGGAATCTTGCATTATTCCTGTTTTCATGTATTAAATTTATATTTTTTATTTCTGTACATTTGTGACATTATTTAAAAGGTGAATTTTACAAAACTGCCATTGGTCTTTTGTATTAAATTAAATATGTTTATAAATATTATTAATCTTATCTTAATTACATCTTACTTATTAAATAATTACATAATTTGAAGAATCATCATTTGTATTTCATTAGGCAATTCAGAAAGTTATTAAGCATGCATATATTTTATTTATGAGATACGACTCTACATGTATCCAATACAAGTTATAAATACATGAATAATTTAGAAATTTCATAACGATTATTCTGGGTAACGTAGAATTTACTGTAACAGTCATCATCTCCTACAATGAAAGCAAACATAGGCTTCATTACAGAAGGTACTAGAAGGTGGTAATTGTTTAATTTTAATGATAAAAGTTTGGCACTCCAAGAAAAAATATTGCTCTCCATTTCCTCTTTGATGAAAATGGCTTTTGTGGTATACATTTAATATGCAATAATTCCAAGTTGTTTATTATAATTTAAAAATTTTAGCCTTTGCATGTCAGGTTCATTAATTACAGGAATATACCAACAAAAAAAAGCAATACAATCCAACAAGAAGCAAAAATAGTCGTGCTACTATACATCAACCTAGTACATAGCCACCAGGAATATGGAAATCATCACCACCTTTTTAATATTGTCAAAGATTTCTGAAATCAAAGATCTCATTTTAAACTTTCCCGTGATATTCTGCTTTATTAAAATCTGCAAATTGTAAATGAAAATAAATGACAATTTGTATTTCTTTCCCTGTGTTTTTGATGATGCCACTATTATAAATTTCATCAGCATACCTAAATCATTAAGCAAGTTTTCTGGAATTTCAAACTTTTTTAATTGTAAAACTTGTAATTGTAAACTTTTAAAATTGTTTTTTAATTGTAATTTTATCCACTTAATAATCTTTTTAATCTCTTATTTTCGGCGATACCATGAACCTTACTCCAGGGCCAACATAATTTTTTTACACATGATAACAAATGCATATAATTAAGTCCATTAAATTTATTAGTTATAAATATTGTAAATTTTTCATATTAGTTGTAATTAACTATAAATAAATAATTTTTAAAATTGTAATTAAAAAAAGTAAAAATAATAATTTTAATATTATAGTGTTATTTTTTTTTCTATTTTAATAGAAAGCGTTAGAGTAGGATAATACTTAAACGCTTTCAAAATGATAAACGACTTCACCTTTTTTCGAGTATGGAGTGTGAGGTTCTATAGACCTTTAAAGGGATTTAATTTTATCTCTCAAAGGTAAAAGATTTATGGCATCCTACCACTGAAAGGAAAAGCGAACGCGTTTAAAGCAGCATTTTTCTCATCAGGCCAGAGTTTAATGCTGAAAAACAAGATTCTATAAATATTTATGAACTCAAAAAAGAATATTGTACCATGCAGAGCTTAAACTAAGGAATGCAGATAGCAAAAAATAAGCATATTTATCCTGTTCGTACCATAGCAGATTATTTTCCATGTTGTGAAAAATACTTTTTCTCGAATACCTTTAAATTCAATATTAGCAGCAAACTAATTATTGAAAAAACACCCACTTATTTGACTCTATAAAAAGCATTTATGTCATGGAATTATGCATATTTCCCTCAAAACACCTTCTTTTCGTTGAAATTTGAGTAGGCCTTTGCGCCGTGTTTGAAGAATAGTATACATTTTACAAGATAAGTTAATCTTCAAATTTATTTAGACAAGTTATTTTTTTATTATTCGCAAAATTCCATTAAAGTTTGTTTTTCATTTAAATATTTTTGCATAAGAATTGAAAAATGATTTTCATAAAATTTTCTATAATTTGAACTGAAAAAAAAAAAACCCAGAAAAAATTGAAAAAAAGTTTTCGATTTTATAAGAAATGGAGGTTTTTTTTATATTAAATTTATTGTATATTCATAATTTGCTAATTCTTTGAAATTCTCCATTTCCAAAAAAATAATAAAAAATATGACTAAAGTTAAAAGAATTTATTCATTCGAAATGCTAATTTTTTTTAAAAATTGAATTTCTATTGATATTTTTTTAAATGGTTATATAAATTTCAAATTATTTCTTAATATAAGTTTTTCTTAGATAAAAAAATATACTTCATGCAATCTAGAATTTAATAATATCAAAAACAAATGCATAAATTCATTTTAGCTGAAATTAATTGGAAAAAAAGCTGCTTAGAATTAAGAAATTTAATAGAAACTAAAGTTTTTATTTGTTGTTATAAATTAAAATTATGTATTAAAAGATGTAAATGCAACAGAGAGGTAATTTGAAAGAGAGTATTTGTAACAAAATAATTTATAACATTTCATACATGTGAACATTTTAAAACTATTAGATAAGAAACATTAATAACATAGAACTTAACTTCAGAATTTTAATAAATTAGTGTTATTAAAATTTCTTAGGTTATGAGGTGCCTAATTATTTTATTTATTTATTTTCTGCTTAACTTTATTATTCATATATTTTTTTAATTTACAGAAAATTAGATTTTTTTAAGTAAGATATTGCCTTGTCAGATTATTATTTGATCTAACAAAATAAAAATAAAAATATTAGACTAAAAGGGATGCTAATAAATAAATTTTTTATTTAAATTTAAATCAATTTCAATAAAAGGATTAATTGTCACTGAAAATCACCATCAAATAATTTTGATAACGCTTGATCAAATCGTTTTAAGAATTAATTATTTTAATAATTATTCATCAAATTTATTTCAAAGATTTATATAATTTCTTTAAGAATCTTCAATCAATTCGTTTTATCATTTAAATAAGTTTAATAATAACTTTAAAGAAATCAATAACAGATCTCTATTTTTGGAAGAAAAAAATATAAAGTGTTTGAATTTATGATACAAATTTTTTTTATAATAAGCTCTATTTTTTTTATTGGTACAACATAATATATCATTTGAAGCAGCCATCTCCTATAAACTATATTCATGATCACACAATAAATTACAGATAACATTTAGTCAAAAAATATAACAGTTATCAATTCACAGACATTGAGGAACACAGCTACGATACATAATGATTTTTTTTTTCTTTTACATTTATGACACTTATAAGCCCTTATAAGAGCTTTAGTCTGGACAACAGACCAGAGTCTCGCTGCCAAATCACATAGCTCGAGCCCTTTTTGGTGCTCGATTCATTTAGGGAGGGGTGGGCTACAAGGTGTGCTTGTGCAAAACATTTTACGGTGGGTTGTTGTGCTTTAATGACTTTCTCGTCAAATACAAGGGGGAATGGAACAAATTTAGGTTATATACATCAACGATACATATTCCAGGATTGCAAAAAGGGAATGATTGAATTACTAATGCTCTAAATCTAATGATACAAAATTATCACACTTTGTTTTTGCAACATTGATTTAAATTGTTTAATATAACATAAGATATAAAAAAGGAAGTTTGGGTTTAGTTTTTTAACCATTCCTGTAAGGATTTTTAAATGTTATTTTTAATTTAAATATATTTTACTTTTGTTTGAATACAAAAAGACATCATAAATACTCTTATTAATTATGAAGGGTGTTACAAAATTCAAGCTAGAAGTAATTTTTTAATAAGAGAGGGTTTAAGAGGATTTGTTTTATAAAACAGTTTACTCCCCTTCGAACACTAAGTCTGAAGGTTCATTTTGAAGGAAAATCAACGCTTTATCACCAAATATTCCAGACTATTTCGGAATTCAAATCTTGCGCGAATTTTGAGACACATTGTAGATAATAATTGTTTAATTGTGATTTCAGCTCCACATTTCAAAAATATAATTACAGATTTTTTTTTCAGAAAATGTAAATACTTAAATGACTTATTGTGAAAATTCATTTCAATTCTGTATTAATCTAGATAATGAATCCCAAGACTAAATTGGTCAATATGAATTTTTTTCTTTTATTACTTATGGTGAAAGATATTATTGACAGAATAATGAAAATAATTAGAATAATTCCTGTTTACTACTCGTATATTATGATAAAATTTCAGAAATTATGAAATTTTTAAAGTTTATCAGACTGAGGGAACAATTATTTTTCCTACTACTTCTTTTGGAATATGTATTTTTTTAATGAAAAAAAGAAAATAATTTATTATAAACGTTTTTGCAATTTGAAAAAGTTTCCTAAAATTAGAAATTTAAATCGGTTTTCATATTCAAAATATTAAGTAAGATATTGTTTGTTCTAATGCAGCTGGAAAAAAATTTAGACAGTTGTCTTTGATGCCTTAAGGCAAGCGCTGCACCGACATTATTCATTTAGCACTACCCAGGGGTTCGTGTAGCTTGAAGATAAGCTACGGACGCCGATAAATAATACCTCCAATACCTCCGCAACGCTCTACAATTATATTAGACCGGGACCTACGGTTTAAAGCGGATTCCGAACCATTACAAACATCCATGAAGCCGCTAGGACTCGAACCTGTGGTGCCGAATGCTAGCCACTCTGCCATTCAGGCCGCTTAGGTAAGATATAAGAAAATAAATATTAATGTATTATTCATGAATAAGATTTCTAAAATGATTATTGAATCGCATACTCCAGTTTCGCAAGTTAAAAGAAAATTTGATTAGTTAAACGTAATTATAAACAATTATCGGTTTTTCATTAAAATGTTAAACAGTATTCATGATGTCTTTTTTTACCTTTCCAAACAAACAAATTATTATTATTAAATAATCCACCATTTTGTTTTATTGTTGTAAAAAAGGATTTTGAAATTAAAATGATATTTTTTATTTTTTAAATAAATTTAAAAAATATTACTGTTGTTTACAAAATTTCTTTAATTACATAAAAACTTTTATCCTTATTTCTTTACATTATACATAAGCAAATTTATAATTTTCTATCTTGATAAAAGCAGAGAAATAAAACTATATTAATTAAGATATTTGCTTATGCATCGTAATTTTAAAAAGAACACAAAGTTATAAGTTATTTCAGCTTTAAGTTAGAGCTTAGTTCATGTTTTTGGAGTTCATGATTAAAAAAAAAATCGCACCATTTTTCAAAAGTTATTTTGTTATTGAGTTGTTTTTTTATTGCAAACACTTTTTTAAACAATTCATTTTTAATAAGAATAAAATTGACGAAAATGAAACAGATAAAAAAAATATGTAACAATTAATTAAAAGTTCAAAATTTTTTATTATTTCATTTCAAAATGATAAACATTAAAAAAAGTTTAAAAGTAGTCATAACAATTAACACGATCCTTATTTTTAAAGAAAAATAATATTATCACTATTAAGCAATAATATAATTATTATAACTAAAAACACTATTTTATGAAAAAAATTATTTAAATATCATTTCCAGATAAAAATGATAAAATACTCTTGCATGTAAATACAATAATAATCAAAACAAAAGCACATTAATATTATTTATAGTAAAAACTAAAAAAATTCTGCACATTCATTTAGGAAAAAAAATTATTGAATTTGAAAATAATTTTTTTCCTTGAAAAATAAATGTTACTTCTTTTTGCTAAAGATTTCCAATACATTAAAAAATACATGAAATAATGACAGCGAATAACTCAGGTGTCTTGTTGTCCAATTTAACATTAGAAAAATTCCCTTAACGTCATCTTTCCAAGTCGAAAAAAAATATTAACATGAGAAAATAAATAAAAATTAATATCATAAATCATAAAATATAAGCGAGTAAAATTAATATTAATAATAAATTTTAGTTGAGAGTCATTTTTTTAATTAAAAGTTTAGAAAAATATTGATATAAAAATGAATATCGTTTTAAACTAAGTATTGAGTTTTTTGAAAAAATAAATAAATGCTCATTAATTAAAGGATCTGTTAAAGATTTTAAATATATTATAATAAAATGATAATTCTTATATATTTTTTAATTTATTGAATGTTAAAATCTGTGATCTGTGACATAGTTAAACTTTCCCAGATTTATTTCTGTGCAATTCTATTTATAAATATTCCACTTTCTTGGCTTCAATTGAAGTGTATTATTTTCGAATCTCAAATATTAATTTATACAAACAAATGAAGTCATTAATTGCCCTAAATGTAAAACAGAAAATTATTTCTGTAATTTGTTATTCAAAATTGTCTAAAAGTAGACAAATATTAATTTTTTATTAAATATAATAAACATTAAAAATGAAATTAAGTTTGCAAAACATTAGTTTTATTGAAAATTTAATAAAAAATGAAACACAAATTTAAATTTGCGGCAATTTTAATGAATGGGTACGTATTAATTATTTTAACCAAAAGTTGTATTAGTTGAAAAAGCCTCAGCCAGTTTTTAAAAGCGCACCATAATAAATATTTGCATAATTCCTAAAAAAAAAAAAAAAAAAAAAAAAAAATTTCATGATCCTTATTCCTTTACCATCATTTAATATATATTTATTTGCATAGGTCAAATTTTAGAAAAAGAAAGAGTTAATGAGGTTTTTAGTTTTTTTTTTTTTATGATAATACATCAAAGATGTACAACACAGTTTCAGTCAAAACATAAATAATGACAATGCCAAATAATAAATACATGCGTGTAAACGTAAATCAAGATGGAATTTCTGCCCAAAAATTCTTAACGTAAAGAACTTTGTTTATGTAAGTAAACAATTCTGTTTTCTGTTCGATCTTAGGAAAGATGACGTTAGAGAGATAGAGAGAGTGACGTTCCTCACATGAGGACACAGTTGCGTGTCCTGTCCCTCAGGTCTTCCTTGAGGACATCCTTGTTCTTGTACTTGCCCCTGGAGCTCATGGTGGAGAGGGGCGTGCGCAGGATGTGGTTCTTGTTGAGTTTCCCGAGGGCCGCCAGGGCTGAGACCTCGAAGGCCTCCCTGGCGCTACGGGGACACGAACGGGAGGAGGTCTCCACGTAGGTCGTCGCGTGGATCTGCCGGGAGACGCCCAGAGCCTAAGACAGAACAACAAGCACAATTGTGAGTCAGTCATCAAAATAACAACAAGTAATATAAAAAAAAAAATTTTAAATCAATTCCTACTTAGGTCAACAAAGAAATTTTTTATTTTAGTTACTTTTTATTAAATAACAGAAAATGTTTTCTCCCTTATAAAACCAAAATTAATTCATTAAATTTAATTAATGAATTAATATTTGAAAAAAAAAACGTATTAACATCCAGTGTCATCCACTACAAGTTCAAAAAAAAAATATTTGAACTTGAATGGATGAATTAGTGGAGCATTTTATGAACGATTGAAAATTTGAACAAGATATATATAGGGAGAGTGTGAGCTAATAGTAGGAATTGAAAAATCCCGCATCAAGTGCTTGTAATTATATACAACACAAGATTATGAAGCACAACAGTCAACATATCACATTATTGCTTCATTTTCTTGTAAATATGTTAATGTCCTAAATTCATTTGCACCTTTTTTTAATTGATGATGATTGTTTTTAATTGATGTTTTTTTTATATATTGTTCTAGATCAAGGAGCAAATGACAGAGCAATTGCTTACGGTTTGATTATTTGCTTCGTCAGATAACTGCGAAGCAGATAGTGAAATGCAGCAGACAATCGTCGAGTAGGCTTCTACTGAATCGACATTCACTTTACAAAGGCGGTAATTAGTTTAGGATAGTGGTTGTTTAAAGTGACTGAGGTCAATATATTACTGTTGTGATTGGGGGACCAGGAATCAATCGGGAGTTATAAACAGTTTGACAACATTATTGCAACTATATTAATGAAGAGAATATTAATTATAAACATTTCATTTTTATATATATAAGTAGGATTTTGTTAGTATTGTTTTTTATCTAAGCTAAATTTTATATTTTATTTTTCGTTTATCTCCCTTATTAAACATGCAAGGTTAAAAAAAAACCTTCAATGCTAAAAATGTATTTCCTTGAATATATATGTGTATATATATACTGTATTTACTGTATTATACAAATGATGCGTTAGTTATAAAACACATATAATTGTATGCATATAAATATATATACTTTAAAACACATATAAAATTTTTCCTGCTTGCTGTTAAGTTACATAAAAAAGGACTCGTTGGAAAAAAAAGATGACGACACCTGCTTTACGAGATAAAAAGGAAAATTTGAGCAAGAACATATATTTTGGAGTCGATATTGAAAAGTTAGCAAACTTCTAATACACACACATTTCTGAGTCTGGTATTTTTATAATATGGTAAACGGCTAGACGGAAGAATATATAGCTTCATTTTTAAACAAGGTTAATGTCCGTTTCTGACCGTTAGCATTAATTTTAAATATTGATGCGGAATTTATGCCTACCGAGAACATTACACTAAAATTGCCATTTCTTACTGATTTTCGAGCGCTGAACACAAAAAAGATTATAAAAATTTGCAATTGGCTCTTGTTTAAGATATACTGTCGGTTCTCTCAGTTTCCTTTAAATATATGTAAAAATTAAATATATGAGCATGTGAATTTATATGACATAAATTAATTATAATAATTTGCAAATTTTATGGAGGCTTTGATAAAAATGAATGTATCATATATTGAATATAGTTCCCAAAATATTTTTTAAAAGGTTTATAACTAATATCGAGTAAAGTTTTTTGACGCTATTTAGCCTGCAGGACACGAAGCCAATCTGGCTGTAGGCACCTATCTTGCTTACATCCATATTGCTGTAGTTGATTCCTATTTGTTGTAGTTTCCTACCTTTTCTATAAAAATAAAAATGTGATAGATGTCAGTTGTAAGCAGTGTTATGTAAAATGAGAAATGATTGTAGGGAGTTTGCGTTTTAGATAAACATATTTTTTTAGAGTTGTGATGACTCGTAAGTGCCTTGATTTTGTTAAAAACTTCTGCTATATGCGTGGAAAATGACATTTGAAACCCAAAAATATTCCATCATTTTCTCAATGAAAAAGGCAAAGTCATCTTTATTTCGGAACCAAATTTGGAGATCAGAACAAGTCTTGGGTCTCACATATAAGTCGTGATTTCGAGTAAAAAAGAAAATAATAAACATTTGCCATTCCTACGATTTGGAGGGAACAAAGTAATCATATAAATGACTGCTATTTTTTCCCGGTCCAACCTTTTTGTGCAGTAATAACAAGGAAAAGAGTCGAAAGTACAGTACCCGATTATACCACCTGATATGCGACCCATCTCCCATTCCTGAAACTCCAAATGAATTTTTCATTGATCCTGAGGAAGATCAAAAATCAATTTCATGTGATGCTCTACAGTCTTCTTCATCTAGTACTTAATGTAATGATGAGGTTATACACCATGCAATCTGTCTCAAGAAGAACTAAATAACCTTGTTTCAAGATCTAGACATGTTCAAAACTGCGGAAGTGTCACTTGCATTGAGACTTAGAGAATGGAATTTGCTCCAGGAAGATGTCTTAGTGATTTTATTTTGAAATCGCTTTAGCAGTTTCTACCTTATTTTGTATAAGATAAAGTTTTGTTATGTATTCTGACGTCAAGAGTTTGATGACGGATCTTAAAATAGAAAATGACTCTTGATTGAGCCATTTAAAACAAGTCTGAAGGCATTATTGCTGCATAATGAAAATGAACTTCCACCTATTCCAATAGAATATTCTGCCGTTATGAAATAACTTAATAAATTTGTAACATTTGTGGAACTACCTTCAATACAATAAGTACAGCTAGTACATTTATTGCGATTGTGTTATCCCTTCTCATGGGTTTTCAATTAGACAATAAGCTTGATCGGCTGTTATTTATACAGCATAATAAATATTATAAAGCTTTTAAGTATAAAATTAATTGCACTTTTATAAAACACGTAAACAATTTTAAAATTTATTCTTTTTTGATTTTGTACTTGGAAAAATTCAATTTTTAAATGCTTAAAAATGTTTTTCAATGTTTATTTTTTATGTTGACTAATAAAAATATCCGAGACTTAAAAATTAAGAAGTTTGCCGCATTTTCTATAGTGTCTTTATATATGTAGTGTTTTGAAACTCTTTTAATGCTGCTGGCACTATTTGATACAAATTCATAGTAGAATGGATCATAACATGTCATTCATCAAGTGACGATGGCTATTTACTGGTACCTTTTCATTTTAGACAGCAAATTTTTTTAACATAAATTGGCGAATTTGAAATAAAGTTGTACTATCTTACACAATCTATTGATTAAAAAAGAATGTATAGGAATAAATGCTGCTGAGACAAAAATTATCTCAAAAAGAGATTATCAAAAAGAAATTATCTCAATTTTCAGAGTGTAAATGCGGATATATAGAAAAAAAGCATTGCCTTTAAAAAGCATTTGAGAAGTAATGCTTTCGTGCAACAATGCAACATTTATTAGTTAATAAATGTATCATACTTTTTTTTCCAGTGCTCAAAAAATAAGATAGACAAAACAAAAATTAATTAAAAAAGTATATAGGTGTAAGGGAAGCGTAAAAGAATCATTCATTTATTGTGAATAAAATGATTTTTTTATCTTTCGTAATTAAATGGTAACAGTTTACAAGCTCTAATAGTTGTTAGACCCATTTTTTTCTCACCTAGCTTACAAAAAAAGAGTTTGCTACTAATTTCTCAGTTCGTGATTTTTTTAAACGAATCCCAAATTCGTAAGCAATTAGCATTTATTACTTGGTTCATTTCCTGCCAAAAAAATATTCTTGGAATTTTATGAAAATCGAAAAAGAAAACAAACTGAAAGAAGAAACGCGTTTAAGGCGAAAGAACTGTTTTCTTACGCAAAGGTTAATTAATTTTTTGATATACTATTTGTAACACTATCTTTTAATGAGTTTCGTTTAATCGATTGGTTAAATATCTTGTTAAACGATTAATCGATACACATTTGAGAGTGTTTAAAATAAAAAGTTAATAATAGAATATTTTTTATATCCACAATTAATGAATCATATATTAAATCACAAATTGGAATTCAAAATAATTTTAAGTTAAACTGTTTTATTTAAACATGTAGTTTTTATCTTCATTTTTTATATAAGTTTTCATTGTTTTTTTAATTTTTTTTATTTGATTTATTAAAATAAATAACTTGAGATATGAATGGAATATTCATTTCTTAAAAAGTATGAGTTTTGAGTGTTACTAAATTTGTTGTTAAATTTTTTAAAAGGTATTTAAATTTAAAAAAAAAATAAGAAACATTTTTGAAGTATTTTTGGTATTTTGAGGTATTTTAACATTTTTGAGGTATCTTACACAATCAGACATGGTTATTAATTTTTTGTTATAAAAGTTTTAATGATAACTATTTTAATGTTATTTATGAAGAAATTTTTATAAAAAATTTAAAAGAAATAAATTGCAAGTTTAAATTGAAAATATTTATTTCTAATTCAAAACTTATACATATAAAATAAAAAGGAAATGCATGTTTATAGTTAATAAGTTTTGCATACAGTTTTTATTCCTTAAAGTTATTCCTATTATTACAGTTTTTATTCCTATTATTTTTAACTAATTTTTAATTAAAAGGTGCTTAATTTGTTAAGGTACTCACATATAATTTATAATTTCGCCTCATAAGCATCTGTGAACTGAATATAATTATATTTTTATCATGTATATTTTTTAAAAAATTCATTTTGTAAATCATTTGTTAGACTTTTGCTTCTGTGCCTTAGATATTATATCACTTTACATTTTCAGTTTTTAGTTGAAATAAATTGCATGCAATTAATATTAATATTGTGTTTAATTTAATTAATGCAACATATAATTTTTATATGTAATATTTAATTAATTTATATTTAATTACATGTACATATTTAAGAATTTTTTTCTTGTCACTACAACTTGATTTTTTTAAAATTTACGGTTGAAACGTATTAATTTATAACTAAGAAAATATTTTTAAAGCGTTAAATTAATTTGTTCTCATAAGTTAATCTAATTATGTTATTACATATTATTTTATTACTAGTACTTATTATTAACTTTAATTAACCCACCATTTCAAAGAATGGTTTTAAGATAGATAATATTTTGAAATTTTCTTTTCTTCCAATTTCAGCTTTGATAAAAATATAAAATCATGCTGAATCATGGGGATATACTAAATCACTGACGTTTTAAAAATGTTTGAACATTTCAAATACTCAACTCATCATCAGAAAAAAAAAACATGTAAAGTCCAAAGTCTAACGTAAGGGTCAACACGTCCTTGAAAGGATGATCTATTAATTTTCTGTTCAAGGTTATAGTATTTTGTGGGAATGCACTGTGGATCCTCACTTATCAATAACAATAAAAAAAATGTTATTTCCCGTATCGAATTTGGCTATTTATGGGGCTTAGAAGAGTTGCTTAGAATTTGATCTACTCGACTACTTATAACCTTGGTCGGGTCCTTATTTTACTACAAGGGTTCCCACATTATTTACTTACATGTAACTTCAAAAGAGAAACATCTTGTCAATTTTTCACTTAATCAATATCATATCATAAGTAATGTTTTATTCAGCTTAATTTAATTTGCCAATATATAAAGAACAAATTCAAAAGTAAACTATTCAGAAGATTATATCATTAATTGATACAAAATGATTTTATGAATATAATGAAATTAATTCCGACTATTCAAATATTAATTTCTTACTTCGTAAAATATTTAAATGCTCTTATATCAACGGTTATGAATAAATCTATTAAACCAGTTAAATTAAATTAAATTTAAAAAGTTAAATTAAATTAAATTAAAAAAGCTAAATTAAATTGAATTAAAAAGTTAAATTATTCAATACCTTCTATTAGCTCACACTCTCCCTATATATATCATGTTCAAATTTTCAATCGTTAATAAAATACTTTTTATACATCCACTCAAATTCAAATACATTTTTTTTAAACTTGTAGTGGATGACACTGGATGTTAATACAGTTTTTTCAAATATTAATTCAGTAATTAAATTTAATTAATTAATTAAATTTTTTTTTTTAGATTTAAGTTGCATATATCTACCAATACATAGATGGAGCCAGGTAAACTTAAAAAAATGAATGAAAATTATTTATAAAGAACTTTTTGCAATCTAGTGAAAAAAAAGTAGGAATTGACTTAAAAAAATTGTTTTTTATGTTTGACATGCAACCAAATATTCTTCTGTAGTTTATTAAGTAATATTTGGCTTTAATTTGTTATTTAATAGTAAAAAAATTAAAGAAACACGAGAAAAGAAATAAAAATATTGTTGTCAAATGAATCTCAACTTTTAATATGTTTACATTTAAAAAAAAATTCACACATTAATTACTAATAATTTTACATTTCATATTAATTAAAATTGTGTTTCGATTAAAGTTCTTCTGTAGTAATCTTTTTTTTATTTTTAGGAAAATGGGCCACGCCTCCTGTTTAGCATATGCATTAGTGGTGGCTGTTTCAGAACCATTGATTTCTACTACAAAGCTACACTACACCATCACCTGTTCTGCTGTGACAGGCACTTTCTTCAGCTTGGCCAAGGCGCACATGGTCTCTGCGTCGTTTCGAAGGTCACTTTGACAGCCGCACAGGATGATGGGGATGTTCTGGCTGTGCTGACGGATCTCTGGAAACCACTGGAAAAACAGATTAAAAAAAACTAAAATTTGATTTCGATTGAAGTGTTTTCCACAGACAAACCTTTTCTGAACACTTTATATGCTTAGATTACGTGGATTAGTATTGTCGAAGTGGGTGCGCAGCAAATCTACCTCCTCATGGTGCACCTGCTAACACTTTTTAGTGGCTAAAAGACCTGCAACTTGGAATTTTTGTTAGATTAATGAACACTGTTTCAGCATGTTTTGTTGTATTATTTTGTTGTTGTATGTTTTTTTTTCTTCGTTGTTCTTTTTTTGCTGTAACTGTTCATAATCTGCCATTGGAAATAAAAAAAAAGTATTGTCGAAATTATTAACTTAGACTTCATTAAGGGCAATTGTTTATTAACCATTGATATAAACATGCAAACTTTTCAATGTTTTACTGTCCAGCAATATAGTTAGCAAGCATATTTATGTTGATAATTCTGAAAACACAATGAAAATGCCTACTAGTATATGAACAAATGGAAATGTTCCAGGTCTTTACATTTGAAAGCAATGCCATCTTTTATGGTTTAATACTCTCTTCATACTAATTTATTTATAATAACATATTCTTCAATTCAATATTTTTTAGGTGGCCACCTTGAAGGTTTTAATAATTCTTAACCTTTTTTGTTTCATGGAAGATCACAGACCTTCTACACCGTATAAGGAAGCATTGGACTCATCTTAGAATAATTGTTTAATACACAAGAAGAACTACTATATTTAGCTAGTTAAGTTAAAAGACAGTTAATCAAAAAAAGTATGATAGATGACTTAGTGTATAACATACGTGCAAAAGACGCTGGCCATACAATAACTTGGCAACCAAAGTGAGAATGCATGGGGGCACCATTTAGTAACTGATGATTATTACAGATGAAATAATTGCTACATTTGTAAGTTACGTCGCAAAGTAGTTGTAAACAAAAGAAAAAAATGTATTGTTATCTTAATGCTGATGATTACTGACCTAATTTGAAGTAAGAATAAACTAATTTTCTACGAAAATCGCAACAGTTAATCAATATAAAACTATCTATTATTTTTATTGTGGATCACAGATAAATTAATTTTTCCTTGGTTTTATCAGATAATTAATTCTATAAAAATGATAAACAAAAATAAAGACAATGGAAAATTTTAATAACCCAATTCTCGGTGCATTTAAAATATTTTTTTGCTAATTCCCAAATCTTTTGTATTAGACATTCAGCATATAAGAATTTGTTCTTTTATTCACTATTAATGTGCATAAACATGCTACACAAAAGTATGTATGAGAAGTAAAATCTTATACGTACTGAAAAAATATATATATAACTATTTGTTGTATAAATATCATTATTATATTTAATTGGATGGCATTTTTACAATAAAATGTCACTGTTCAACTGTTCAAGTTTCAGTTCTCGCATAAATTATTAACAACTTGAAGAATATTTTTGTTTACACGACTGTTAATAAACTGAAAAATGTATAAAATCTATCTAGTGTTATGTACTGGTAATGTGCGGTAATGTATATGTACTGTAATGTACATATGGGTGTATATATAGGTGGAATAATTTACATATTATTACTATCATCTTTATAATAAATATTCTTTTTAAAGTGTTGTATTTCATTTCATAGAATTAAGAAAACTAAACTTTTAAAAGCATTACATAATTCTTCTAAATAAAGGTTTCTAATAAAAAAATTGTAGCCAGTTGAAAAGTTGTGCTTCGTGATATTATTTAATAAAAATTTGTTGTTTAATACGTATTGAAAATTACATCTATTCTAGTTAATATATTTTCTTAATAAAATGTAGGGAGATATCAAAGTTCATCATCATATATAGACTGAAACTGTATTTTAGGAAGCTGATCGCCATAACATCTATTTTTCTGATAATATTATCGCAATGCGAAAGAACGGTTAATGACTGTCATCATGAGTTATCTACCATTCAGATAACCGATCATTTAATGGAAGAATGGGAAGGAAAGGCATAATTAATCTCTATGAACTTTTTTACAACCAGAGTTGTTGCTATTAATCAAAGGCCAAAGGAAGTTAACAAATAGGAACATTGAGTTAGCCTATTATAGTCAGTGACACAATGTTCGAAGTAGGTTAAAAGAACAGAGAGAAAGTGTCTGTAATTTACTGTAAAGTATGTTTTTTGGAGAACAGTTGAATTGAAAAGAACATGCAATGTAAAATAGATATACAATGAAAAAATACTTACATTTGTAATTTTTATTTATTTATGTTTATGAAAGAATTCAAAACAGAAGTCTATTTTAAAATTGCAGGAAGAGTGTGGAACTGCTTTTCAAAAATTGAAACGTGAATAAATTTAGTCAAAGGAATCACTTTGTCTCCTATAACTGAAAGGGATTTGAATTTTTTTTTCATTTCTCTGTGTAATTTTTTTTTTTTTTTTTTTTTTGGTTTTCCATTTGACAGTGGAAATTAATTTAAAACAAAAAGTCTAGAGTTTAAAATATATGTACTTAAAAAAAGCTTACATCAAATATTGAAGGTTATTATTTATTTTTTAATTAAAAAGGGCATTATTTTTTGTTAAAGTTTACATTTAAAAGGAATCACAGATAAAATTAAGACAGAAGATAATTTTTCCCGTTAGTATACTGATTACTGTAAGGTCTTCTATTTAGTTAATTAACTAAAATTATTTACATTTTTTATTATATCGAGCATTTGAATATTAAAAATAATTGTCTCGTTTTAATAATGGCATGAATTACGCTGTGTTTTTAATTTAAAATTCAGTTACTTGTCAAGCAATAAAATATATGTTTTAACATTTTAAATGTATTAGTATTGTATACAAACAAAGGCTGGATGAAATCTTATAACAAATAAATTTAGGTTTTGTTTCAATCTTCTTAAAGAGTATGTTGATATTTGAATGGGGGAGATACCTTATTCACAGTGTTGTCCAGAGTATCAGGGCTGCCAATTGTGAAACAGAGTAAGAAGACGCTTGCATCTTTGTAAGAAAGGGGTCGAACGGTATCGTACGCCGATGTACCTATAAAAGAAATGATGTTGTTTTCTTTAATTTAGTGGCATTCATTCATTAAATTAGTAGAAACTGATATTTTATTAAGGTAGGGTAAAAAAATTAATTTTATTGAGGTGTAATAAAAAAATCTATTTTATTAAGGAATAGTGAAAAAATCAATTTTAACTAAGGTTTTGTGAAAAAATAATTTTATTAAGATAAAGTGAAAATATTAATTTTATTAAGGTACAATGAAAAAAATTAATTTTTTTAAGGTATGGTGAAAAAATTATTTTTATTAAGGTTTAGTGAAAAAAATTAATTTTAGTAAGGTATAGTGAAAAAATTAATTTTATTAACTGATAAAACTAACTTCATAGATTTTGCTTTAAATTTTTTTCTCGTTTGTTTTTATAGGAGTAAATTAAAAATTTAAAAGTATCTTTATCTGAGCAAATAATATCTTTACTCTTTAAAAAATTCAACAATACAGGTAGGTTTTTTTTTCAAAAAACAAAAACAATTAACGGTTTATTAGTTCATTACTACTAGAAGAAATTGCATAGTTCAGAACGCTACATTAGGTAAAAAAAATTTCCCTTTGGTGTTTGAATTCATAGCAATTAAAAACTTTTAAAATTAATTAAACAATGTATCTGTGAGTGCTCCAATAAATTTATAATTGAAACTGTTAAACTAATTGATTTAAATGGTTAACTGTTAACTACTTGATTTTTCACTACTAAATTAAAAATGCTGATTGTTTTATTATTTACTATAAAAGCTGTATTTACCTGAAGTGTCCCACAAAGTAAATTGAATTCTGTAGCCCCCAACGCAGTAAGTTGCAGTGTAGCGTTCAAACCCTGTGGGCGTGTACACCTGAAAATAATTGATTGTATTAAACGTCAAAAATAATAAGAGATGATCCAAAAGTTAATTAAAATACTAAGTAATAAAATAAAACCACTAAATAAATTTCCTTATGCTTAGCGTTTTAAATTAAGATAATTTGTCATTACAACGACAGATAAGCAGATACAGTAGATTCAGCATTATCAGGGAGCTTGTTACACTTCAGTTACAGTTTGACAATACAATAATTTTAGGTTGATTTAATGAAAATTTGTTATAATTTTAAGCTTTAACGTGTCTTATTTAGAATTTTATTTACTACGCTTTAAAACCTAGATAAATATAGATACATAAAAGAACACATTTTTTTAAAAAATCTTTCTGTTCGTTAAATTAAAAAAAAAAAAAAGTGGCGTTGAATAAATTTCTTTCTGAAATTGGGCGATAAGAAGAATGTTTGGAAAGCATTACTCTACAAGAAAAACTCTATTTATCTTGATTTAATGAATATTTTTATTAACTTTTGCTATATATATTATTATTGTAGTCTGTAATTAAAGCCGTATATATTAGTTAAATTAAGTTATTAAATTGCATTATGTTATTATGTATTTTAATAACTTTATAAGTGTACATAAAGTTTTTATGAGCACTAATTACATTAACACAGACTCAAAATTTATTGCACTAATTTCATTATCTCATTATTATTCACACACTAAGATTATATAGTTGTTATTAAATATTGTTAATATACTCATTATATTAATTCATATGCTAGGTGCATTTAAAACCATAAGCGTATTTGGAAGTCTCATTAAGTTTGTTATTAAAGTAAATAGCATTATAAATAATTCAATAAGCATATTCTTGTTAATTTCTATCAATTTAATGCTACAGTTTTGGAGATAAATTAACAAGCAGTAATCAGAAATTGTAAATTAACTCTTTCAAGCGTAAAATAAAGATTCTGACATTTTGGCAATAAAATTAAAATTAAAAGTACACATAATGATTACATTTTCTCTAAAGTTATTTCATTCTCTTAAATGAGAAATTTGACAGAAACATGGATATCTTTTTACTTTAAGGATCTCAATAAGTTTCAGAAATATTAAAAACCATATGTGATTGCATGCATTATTCATGGGATTAGTATTTGAAAAATGGGGTGCTTCATTCATCCAACTACAAAATTTGTGAAAAGAGAACGTGTTTCAAACATGTCCGTCCTGTAATTAAAAAGAAAGATAGATTCTACTATTGAACATAAAAAAAGTACTTTGTGTATTGGAATAAAACAGAATCTATGTTATTTCTTAGAATCTTTAATTTTTCTTCGAATTCGAAATGAGATTAAAATGTCTAAAGGCTTTAAAAATATTCTGTCGATTTAGCAATTGCAAGAATGTTCTCTTTCGGTTTGATATTTTGCATGCTTCAAACATCAGTGCAAAGATAAAATGAATGAGTGCATATATATATATATATACATAAATATTTTTCAAACAGACATTTCGAAATATAATATTCTACATATGATGTTTACGTTTCAAATGAAGTAAAATATTTTATAAATAGATTATCGTTTCCAGTAAATACTCAGAAGAAATATGATATATTAAAATTTTTCTCGCATGTTGAATTTCAAGTACTCCTGCAGGAATAGCAAGCATATAAAATATATTTTTTTAACTTAAAATAAACTCAGTCGAAGTCTCTAAATATATTCAGTCCATTTTTATTATTTTAATATCTTTAGTAAAAGTATTATTAATACTTTATTATTTAGATTAGTATGTTGGGAAAAAGTTATGACGTTACGATAGTTTACTATTTCATTCAGATCAAATAAAATGGAATACAATTTAAATGATTCAAAAGCGAATATTAAGTATAAGATTGTGACATATTAACATCTTAAAAGACATTATTTTACAAATTAACTAAAAAAGAATTTTTCATTTTGTTATCTTAAAAAATGAATTTACTAGGTAGCGTGAAAGTGGGCGATAAGAGAAATAAATTCAGGAACTATTACTCTACAAGAAGATATAATTATCTTGAATTAATGAATATTTTTAATAACTATTTTATGATGCATTATATTATTTTTGTAATCTATAATTAGTGGACTATATATTAGTTACATAATGTTATTAAATTATATTATGTTATTATGCTTTATATAATTAGTGTACATAAAATTTTTATGAGAATTAATTACTTAACACAGCCTCAAAATTTATCACACTAATTTCATTATTTTAACACGGAAACACACTAAGATTATATAGTTGTTATTAAATATTGTTACTATACTCATTATATTAATTCACATGCTAGAGGCATTTAAAACCATAAGCTTATTTGAAAGTCTCATTAAGTTTTTTATTGAAGTACTAACATTACAAATAATTCAATAAGCATAATTTTGTTAATTTCTATGAATTTAATGTAACAGTTTTGGAGATAAATTAGCAAACAGCAATCAGAAATAGTAAATTAACTCTTTCAAGCGTAAAATAAAGGTCCTGACATTTTGGCAATAAAATTAAAATTAAAAGTACACATAATCATTACCGTTTCTCTAAAGTTATTTACTTCTGTGAAATGAGAAATTTGACAGAAACATGGATATTTTTTTTTTTGCTTTAAGCATCTCAGTAAGCTACAAAAATATTAAAGACCATATGTAATTGCATGCATTATTCATAGAATTAGTTTTTGAAAAATGGAGTGTTTCATTCATTACAAATCTAATTCATTCTTTACATATTTTGTGAAAAGGGAACATGTTTCAAACAAGTCCGTACTGTAATTAAAAAGAAAGATTCTACTACTGAACTACTACTGAACTACTAGATTCTACTATTGAACATAAGAAAAAGTACTTTACGTATTGGAATAAAATAGAATCTATGTTATTTCTTAGAATCTTTAATTTTTTCTTCGAATTCGAAATGAGATTAAAATGTCCAAAGGCTTTAAAACTATCCTGTCGATTTAGCAATTGCAAGAATGTTCACTTTCGGTTTGATATTTTGCATGCTTCAAACATCAGTGTAAAGATAAAATGAATGAGTGCATATATATATATATATATATATATACATAAATATTCTTTAAAGAGACATTTCGAAATATAATATCCTACATATGATGTTTACGTTTCAAATAAAGTAAAATATTTTATAAATAGATTATCGTTTCCAGTAAATATGCAGAAGAAATATGATACATTAAAATTTTTCTTGCCTGTTGAATTTGAATTACCCCTGCAGGAATAGCAAGCATATAAAAGTATTTTTTTCGAAGTTTCAAAATATATTCAGTTTATTTTTTTTTATTTGAATATGTTTAGAAATGTACTACTAATACTTTCTTATTTAGATTAGTATGTTGTGAAAAAGTTATTATGTTACGATAGTGCATTATTTCATTCAATTCTAATAAAATGGAATACAATTTATCAAAGGTCAAATCTAATTTATCAATATCAATTCTTCAAAGGCAAATATTAAGTATAAGATTGTGAGATATTAACCTCTTAAAAGAAGTTATTTCTCAAATATATTTTTTTTTTTTAAAATTTGTTTGGAAACTGCCTTATAAAAATATCCTTCAATAATAACAATTAATTGTATAGTCAAATCTAATAATTTTTCCTTCTACGTTTTAATATCGCTATATAAATATTACAACATTATACTATATAAGACAATATCCTATGGACAAATGGATTTGGCTTAATAGATAGCCCATATCGGCATCAGAAACAACACAAGCCAATATATTAACCTTTTACCAAATAATTTTAATTTTTTTTTCCAAGAGGACGTATACGACTTAATTATATAATATGTCTGAGATAAATTCAAGAAATGATTCAGAAATCAACGGAATATTCTTGTAGAATTGGCATTATTTGTGCTTCTATTGGTGATTATTAAAAGAAAAGTGTACATAATATCTTTGAGTTTGTATATCAGTACAGGTAAAACATATTACCTATACGTTATACAACTTACTTACGTTATTGATTAGCTTTACTTTGATTTTCAAAAATAATTTGAATTTCAATAATTATTTTCAATAATCCTTTTATTACTATTTGTATATGATACAGTTTTGTCATTTTCAGGTTACAATGGATTATTATGGTAAATTTCGGTATAATTTGGACATTGCTTGTGCTTTCCTCTATTTTCAGAATTATGCTTCGTATGCCCAAATTATGGATAAAAAATCATATCAAAATAAAAGAGGAGTTAGAAATAGAAGCATTAGTGGTAGTAGATTCATAATACTTCATAATTATTATTTCTGCGAAAAGATGAATTAACATATTGGCCAATTTTTTCGGTTAACATGGGACGCTGCAAAAGCTGGGTGTAAAAAGAGTTTCAAAAAATAGAATGTTCCAAATGAACGTACATCTACATTTAACACCAATTGAAAACTGTTTTATGGAATTTCTTGCTTAAGCTTTTATGCACGAAAGTTCAAACATTATTAAGCCGTTGTTACTTAGAAGCTACAAAGTGAATTAATTATAATAAAATTGTTCAATTCATATTATTAGTTCACACTCCCCCTATATATACTTATATATCTTGTTCAACATTTCAATCGTTAATAAAATACTTTTTATTCATCCACTCAAATTCAAATACATTTTTTTAAACTTGTAATGGATGAATTCCTTTTACTTGAATTTCGTTAGTAAATCACATAAATATCATACACGATTGTAGAATTTTATTTATTCTAAAAATTATTTCAAAATAAATGTTTCTCCTATTTTTTGCCGAAAGTTTTACATCTAATAAAAATTAATCTGAAAAACATATAATATATTAAATGAAATAAATTTATTACCAGGGAAAATTGATAAAACCTATTAAACAGATAATTAGTCACGGAAACATAAAACTATCTTAAAAACACCTTAAAAATAAATTCTGATTCATAAAACTAAAAAATTATAAATAAACGTTTGTTTTTATTATCATTTTAAGCAAATAATGAAATGTATCTATGACATTTAGACATGTAACATTGGTTACGTATAATTTTTTGTTATATTAATGACTCAAATAAAATAAAAGTTTCCAATAAAATAAAATATTAATTAAATTATTAAAACCTACATTGCGTGATAAATATTGAAAAATTCTTAGCAGAATATCTTTCATTTTTTGAACAAATGAATAAATTCGTATTTTTGATGTTTTTAGATATTGATGCTTGTTTTGCGTTTTTCTGTCTAAAATGTTCATACATCTAGCATTTTTTTTTTTAGTCAGCTTGTTTCTTTCCAAAAATATTTTTAAATAAAGACTAATTATAAATAATTATTTTTAATTTTATTTTTCTTATTAATTTCGTTAGGAAACAAAACTTAGTAAATTTCATTAAATTTAATGAAACAGCTAATTTAAAAGTTAAAAACTTATTATTTTATTTAATACAGAATAAAATTGATTTCAAATAAATGTTTTCCAAAAAAATTAATTATTTTTTATTAATCTATTAAACTAATAATGTTTAAAATTGTTAAAATACATTAATTTAAAAAAAATTAATTTTTAATGCATGACAAAAGTTTTAGAAATTTTCAGGAGGTGATAATTTCTAAAAAAAATTGTAATTAATGCATCGTGAAAGATCAAAATTACTTAACTTATAAGGGACTTTTATAATTGATAAAACTTAAAACTTATTCATTTATTTTATAAAATAGTTGTTCCGGAAAACATTGCATGTCCCTCAACACCCATCAGTGATATACATAAGGGCCATCAATGTATATATATATAACCGACACCACATGTATATATATATATATATATTATCGGATATAGTCGGTTAAAATATAATTTTTAAGAGGGAATCTATTCGCTTTATATACAGGGCGTTTATAATTAAAGTCCCACTTTCAAAATGTTGTTAAAAAAAAACCACTCGTCACAATAAGTTCAAATTTGAACTGAAGATACTTGAAGAAGGGGGAAACGGTATGGTATCAAAATAATGTTTCACCGATTTTTTCCATCCATATTGTCATGACTTTGCCGTGGTGGATGGGCTTTCCACTCACAGTGTCACAACTGCTGAATGACTTGGAAGTCATTTTTTTCCCTCAAAAAACAGAAACAATCAAACACATTGAACACTACAGTTGGTTTAATATGCAACTCATGCCAAATGTGTTGTTATTTCGATTCAAACTATCACTGGCAGCCGAATTCACTTTCTTTATGCCGCTTACAGGGCCATATATTAATACACATTGGAACGTTTTTTCCCCTTCTCCAAGTATCTTCAGTTCGGATTTGAACTCCTTGTGACCAATTGTTCTTTTTTTACAGCATTTTGAAAGTGGGACTTTAATTATAATCACCTTTTATATATATGTATGTATGTATGTATATATATGTGTGTGTTTTCGGTTATATATGTAGGTTAAAAATATAAATCTCAAGGTGGAATCAGTGGCCTTATATAAATAGGTATGTTGTCGGTTATATATATGTTGATTACAAATATAAATCTCAGGATGGAATCGGTCCTTATTTATGTCTCTCTTTGTATATATATATATACCCAGATTCCGTACTGAGAATTATATTTTGCAATGGGTAGAACAAAATCAAAAATATACAAGTAAATGCCGGTAAAAATATACAATAATAAGACACGAGCATTTAATTAGACAAATTAAATTATAATAAATTATATTACTAAGTGCAGAATAATTCAATGTATTTAAATATAAAAATATTTAATAATTCAATTACATTTAATTATTTACATTAATTACATTACTTTAATAATTAATTGCATGGAATAATTCAAAAGTATTTAATTCATTTTCAACTGTTGATAATTATATAAAAATAAATCTTTGAGTACTTATGTTCAACCATTCTTAAAAAGTACTATTTTTAGATGAGTGAACATCATTAGTGATAATTCTTTTCATACATATATATATATATATATATATGAGACTTTCATCACATTGTATAGAAGTCTCTATGATCTGGGCATATAAATTTGGTAATGATTTAGAAGTAATAAAAATTTTTCATTCTAACAAAAATCTATACATTTTTTGAGATTTAAATAATTAAAAGCTGGGTGAAAATGTTAGAAAAATATTTTGATTGCAAATTCTGTTATATAAAAATAAAAAAATTAATGAAATGTAATACAAATGAAATAAAATACACAATTCTTTTTCCAGTGTAGAATATTTGAGTACTAATGCACTAGGAACTCTAGAACTGTAGGAGATTCGATCTTTCTCACAAAGAGATATCTTTCTATTCCAAACTCCCTAGATTTGGCCTGACTCCATCTCCATTACGCCCTATCTGCAAAACTCCGGAAACAGTTGAACACATTTTGTTTCAATGTGTGAAATATACAGAACCAAGAATCAAACTACAAAGTGCTTTCGGATATAAAGTTCTTTCTTACGCTTGGATATTTGATATGTTCAGAGGATGCATAGTATAAGACCGCAATGATAGTTCAATTTCTACGAAAAGTCTTGTAAACCTGTAAGCTTTCGGATACCTCACTTTTTCTTTTTGGGAATTATTATTTTTTATTCACTTTCATTTCAAATACTAATTGTACTTTTTATTTTCTAATTAGCGTTCAACTGTTAAAATATTATGGTCTATTTGATCTGCAGCTTTATCCATTTCGTTCTTTTTCAATTCCTTCTATTAGCTCACACTCTCCCTATATATATCTTGTTCAAATTTTCAATCGTTCATGAAATGCTTTTTATTCATCCACTCAGGTTCAAATAAATTTTTTCAGCTTGTAGCGGATGGCATTGGATGTTAATACAGTGTTTTCAAATATTAATTCAATAATTAAATTTAATTAATCAATTTCAGTTTTTTTTTTAGATTTAAGTTGCATACATCTACCAATAGATGGCGCCAGATAAACTTAAAAAAATGAATGAAAATTATTTATAAAGGACTTTCTGAAATATAGTGAAACAAAAGTAGGAATTGACTTTAAAAATTTTCTTTTATATTACTTGTTTCTAATTTACCCATCTTATTTAATTTCTTTTTGTTCCCGGAAAGTACATGCAACGATTCTTTTTTTTAAAATTGAATTTGTATTCCACCATAGGCATTGAAATAAAAATTTCAAGATTGAGTAGTTCCATTATAAAGGTTTAATTTTCACCTTAATTTCTTTTATCTCTAGTATTTTAACAGGGAGCCTAAATGGCCGAGTGGCTAGCGCTCTAGCGCTCGGTACCCCAGATTTCGGGTTCGAGTCCCCGCGGTGGCATGGGTGTTTGTAATGTTTTGGATGTTTTGGATGTTTGATGGTCCCGGTCTAATAGGATCGTAGAGTTGTCGATGAGAGATCGTATTGTTACTCCACGTCCGTAGCTTATCTTCAAGCTACACGCACCTCCTGGGTAGTGCTAAGTGTGTAACGTCGGTGCGGCGCTTGCCTTAATGCCTTGAAGACAACTGTCTAAGTGTTTGACAGCTGCACTAGGACAAAAAAAGTATTTTAACAGCATTTGGATAAATTGAGATAAAGCAACGAATTAAATAACATGCACCAAGTCAAGTCATCACTGGGGCTTGTACATTCCCTATTATGACAACTGGAATAATCTTCTTCTTCGCCTATCCCCAAAGTAGGCTAGACTAGGTCCATGAATCCAAATATCCGAAGAAAGTCCAAGACCATCAACGGACTGTCAAGGAGATCCTGACATCTGAGCCCCAGGCCCTCCAAGATGTGAGATGGTGAAGCCTGTTCAGAGGAGCACTTGGTGCATGTGTCGAAAGCTTTCAAACCATCTGAGAAAGTCATAGTTCTGAGGTGTCCACTGAGCAAACGGGTGATTGCAGTTTGTCCTGCCTGTCACAATTAAGTGCCAAAGTACCTCCAGGTCGATGGCCTCGATACCACTGGTGCACTGGGGGAGTAGACCAAATTGTTTTTCCATTTAATTTAGCTTGTGAGTAAATCTCTGTGTAGGTAAGGGGCTCAAGTGGAACCAATACCTCACTAGCACCCGCTTTGGCCAATGCATCTGCCATTTCATTCCTCTCAAGGTCGACATGGGAGGGGATCCACTGTATGTGGATATGATGATCCACTGAAAGATGTTTTAGCTTTTTGAGAATAGATACACCTACCCTGTCTCTAACACTGAACCAATTAGCCAAGTGCTGAATAGAACTTCTGCTATCAGTTAGAATCCAGATTTCATTTCCTGCAGTAGCAGTCGCAATGCAGTCAAGACTTTCGTTTATAGCAATGAGCTCACTACGGAATACAAAGCAGCCATCAGGATTCCTTCTCTAAATCTTCCTGTAATTACTATTTGAAATTATATATATTCCACTGCCAACTGGAACAATAATGTCTTTTAAATAGACTTGCCTACATTTGCATGTTGTAATGGTAACTCAGATTGGAAGGGTTTCTGCAGCCAGAGAAACTCTAACCAGATAGTAGATTCCACAAATGTTGATGTGAGTCACGTCAAAATCATTACTCTGTCTACATTATTGTAAATTAATAATTATAACACATGCCACAATTGAAATATAATACCTTTCCCCTTGAACCTAGTCACTAGATCACAAAATAATGATATATCAAATAAATATTTCAGATAAGATTTTTTTTCTTTTTCTAACTCAGATGAATAACAAATAATAAAATATAGCTTCAATGTCCCTAAATCAAAGAGATAAATGATTTTGATTCATTTTTATTGATGAGTATCCAATAAAATAACCCACAAATCTGAAAGGACATTTTTCTCAATAAATTGTTTTATAAATCGGGTTGAGACATGATAAATTCTGCATATTTGTCATCGAAAAGAAAACTACTGTGAATGACATAAGAATGCATGAGAATCACTTAATTTGCCTCAGAGCAAATAAATACAGTTCTAAAAACATTTTTTAATAGTAGCCTTTATTATGTATTTAAAAGTGTGTACCAAATATATTTTCATTATGGTCAATATGCTTGAAAGTTGAACCAGTATTCAAAAAAGTACTTAAATGACTTATTTGCTGGTAAAGATATTTAATTAGTTTTAATTTATCTAATGAAAATCTAAATCAGAATAGATTTCGAAAAGTTGCTCTATGCTATTAATTTTTGAGAATTTTAAATTTTTAAGTAAAAGCATATTGTTATTTAAAAACAGTAATATCATTAAATAATTATTACTTTTTTATTTTCTAATTAATATAATTATTTTATTTTAAGTCAAATATTTTACTTAACTGAAACCAAAATATGAAAAAAACATTCAGAAAAAGATTTTATTTAAAAAATGATGGAAGAATATAATATTACTAAAATGTAACATAATAATAATGATAGTTAATGACATAAATGTATTAGAAAATAAAAATAAATAAATTTAAATTCTAAACTTTTTAATAAATTTCTCGGCATAATTTGTCCATGCATATAACGATAATAAGTATACAGGGTGATTATAATTAAAGTCCCACTTTCAAAATGCTGCTAAAAAAAGAAACACTTGTCACAATGAGTTCAAATTTGAACTGAAGATACTTGAAGAAGGGGGAAACGGTACAGCATCAAAAAGTTCCAAAGTGTATTAATAGTTGGCACTGTAAGCGGCATAAAAAAAGTGAATTCGGCTGCCAGTGATATTTTGAATCGAAATGACAACGTATTTGGAATGAGTCCCACATTAAACCAACTCCAATGTTCGATGTGCTTGATTGTTCCGGTTTTTTGACGGAAAAAATGATCTCCAACAGTGACACTGTTAGTGGAAAGCCCAACCACCACGGTCAAGTCATATCAAGTTGGAAAAAATCGGTTGAACATTTTTTTGATGCTATACTGTTTCCCTCTTCTTCAAGTATCTTCAGTTCAAATTTGAACTCATTGTGACGAGTGGTTCTTTTTTTAAAGCATTTTGAAAGTGAGACTTTAATTATAGTCACCCTATATTAAAAATTTTGTTTCTTTTTTTATTCATTAAATTGCGAGTTTTTAAATATCCTAAATTAATTGTTTTAATAAAAACTTTTGCCAATATAAGTGTCATATAACAATTTATGAAATATGAAATTTAATGTTTAAAATACGAGGAATTTTAATGTTTATCGATATAAGCATTAGAAATAAAATTAATTACTTTAGAAATGAAATGCATATTTAAAGTAATATTCTTTACTAACTCGCATTGAAATTTTTATTACAATAAATAATTTATTTCGGGGAATAGAATTTATTACCTCCAAAAATATATTAATTGTGTAAAACACATACAATGCAGAATGATAAATATGCATATAAGAAAAATATCAGTTAAATGAAAATAAATATTAATGGAATAATAAACCCTAGGTTTTAATTAGAAACTCTAAAAGTAATTATTATTATTGAAAATGCATTTAAAGAAAGAAATTCTGCAGGATAGATTAATGAATGTTTCTTTATAATAATGTTCAGATATCCAACTGTGTCACTCGGTGATAATTACATGCACTGCAACGAAGTTATGAATAATGAGACTTTGAATAAAATCTAATTAATTCTTGTCATTTTCACTTTTAATTTGGGAAAGAGACATAATCCAGTTTTTGAAAGACAAAGCAGAACGTGAAAACAAAAGTTTTCAAGATCGCAGTTTTTAATGTACTTCTAGATTTTATAAAATGAGAAAAATGAATTAAATAAAGTTTTAAATATTTCTGATAGTTTCGCCTTCATTTAAAATACTACTGTGTCCAAAAAGTAAGACCAATTTTCAATTTAAAATTCCCGGGGCTTATGGTATTTCAATTTCTTTTTCTTTTTTAGTTGCGGCACTATCCTTGACATCCTATCATTAGTGTTTGGGTTACGCTTGTCTGTGTGAGACGCTAAAATTGATTCCGGCGATTTTAGAAATGTCTGAATTAATTGAGCAAAACACTTGCATTAAATTTTGCTTGCGGCAACGTATAGAATGTTGCAGAAGGCATTCAGTGAGCATTCCTATATTGGAAAAAGAAGTTTAGAAGTGGTATATACAGTTCAAAGGAGGCAGAGAACGCGTTGAAGTCGAAGAGCCCTCTGGTCGACCCTGAACCTCAACCGATGAAGCTCATGTCTAAAAAATTAAAGATTTGGTGCTTGCAATTACAATTACAATTAGAGACGATTTACAATTAGAGAACTTGCTGATGTTATTGGAATTTCAAAAGGATCGGTCAATTCCATTTTGTGCCTCAAACGCGTCAAATCTCGATTGGTACCGAAAACACTGAATACGCCAGCTGACACTGCATTAATTTTACGTGACGGTTTCGCCAAAAATGAACCCCATATCGTTCCACAACCACTGTATTCACACCGAGCGACATCTGGCTATTCAGTAAACTCAAAAGACCACTCCGGGGACACCGTTTAGAGTCGATTGAAGAGATCCAACGTGAATCGCCGCGCGCTTTGAAGGTCATCCTTGCCGATGACTTTTTAGCATGCCTTGAGCATTGGAAAAAAAGTTGGCATAAATGCATTGTGTCCGGAGGGGATTACTTTGAAGGCGATGAAATAAATTTAGAAGATTAAATAAAGAGTTTTTGAAAAAAATAATTTTTGGGCACAGTAGTATTTTATAGCTGGAACTTTTAACAGTGACATAAAGCAAGAATATATGAAATTTTGTACTCTCGTGGGCTGTTCTATTTAAAATAACTTTGAGCATCGTGGCTTTTATTGAATTAAAGGATGTAAAATGTTCCAGCGAAATGACTTAAAAACATTTTAATTAAACATTTTAGGAAAAAAGTAACGTAACGTTTTTAATTGTTATAAGTAACTTTTTTTTAAAGGAAATTTCATCAAAATTTCATGAAGCGGGTCTCTAAATGGATTGTACGTCACTCACTTAAATATAAACTGCTTTTTTACCTACAACGTTGCCATTCTCTTAAATTAAATTTGCTGTATTATTCTTTAAAGCTGTAAAGCTTTGCCCACACTTTTAATATAAATTATGAAATAAAATTCATACAAAATTCATACAATTCAACAAAAGAAGTGTCAGTTGTGAAATACATAATTTAATAATAATAAAAATGAACAGCACATCATTTATTAAAAAACATGTTGTACATAAAAGTACTTTTTGAAAAAATAAATTATTATTTTTTAGTTGACATAAAAAAAATGTTGTAACCATAATTTTGTTGTATCTTTAGTTTATATAAAATTTTAAAACGAAATCACTATTTAAGTGTGGAAAAAAAGTATTCTGAATTTTATTTGAAAATTTATTTCCAGTGTTGCATAAATTTAAATTATGTTTATTATTTAAGGATAGTTATATACAAATGTTAAGCTATATTTTTTTTTTTTGAATACTAACTATGTAATATATTTGACTTCATTGCCACCAATTAGTATTTGCATTAAAATTTACATTTAAGAAAAACATTTACACATAAAGGGTAACGAAGCCATGAATTTTACAGCTAAATTAATTTATAAAATTGGGCATTAATTCATTTTTATACATATATATATGCATAAAATATAATAATTTGGAGGAAAGGGAGGGCTTTAACTTTTCGTATATTTCTTACAACTTTAAAGTTGTTACACATAAAGCCAAATTTTTTTATCACTGTATCCATTTGTTTTCTGTTGCTAAGCCAAAAATCTCGGAAAACTTCTTACAGCATATATTTTAATTAGATAAATATTGTAATTTTGGCCAACAAAGTGTGAAATATGAGTCAGTACATTTGTCATATTTACAAAAAGTTTATGAAAATAATTAAGTAAAATAAAATACGTTAAATTATATCAAAGATAATTTAAATTTTTTTCTTCTAAATGTAATGTATTTTATCCGGTGAATACGAAAAAATTATAAAGAATGCTCTTTAATTATAATTAAATGAAAATTAATTTTTATCGAAAATTTAGAATGAACTAAAATGGAATTTTTAAAACTACAATTATTTATCAACTGTCTGCCTTCTTTTTATTCCATTATAAAATAAAGTAAATATTTGATTTAATGGGATTAAAAGTTGCATTTATTTTGTTTTCAGAAATTTTCTTGCTTGAGATGATAAATTTTACAAATTTCGTTTTCGTATTTTATTTTTATTTATTTAATTTTTTTCATCTTAAATGTTGCTCTGTTATATAGACTTACAATACATTTTTTACATTCTAATCTTTATTTATATGTATATTCACCATTATTAAAATAAAAAAAATTAAATTACAATTTTTTACTTTACACAAAAGAAAGATGTTGATACACATATTGTTTAGGTTGTCAGTCTTTAATTACGTATGTAATCAATTAGAATTACAGATGGGAGCAATCATATACGTTTTTGTCAGTGCTTTTTAAGCTAAAAATATTTTAAATGTCATTAATATATTATTTTTCTTTAAAAATCTTTTTTAATGCGAGAAAAGTTTATTAATGGTTATTTAGAATTAACTTAATTTGTTTAATTATCTTCAAATTATTATAATTATTTATAAGTTTTGTATTTGTTTTAATTACAAAGTTTTTGTTTTAATAAAATAAGAATCCTGAAAAAAAAAAGACATTTTTTACATATTTTTTTGTTATTCGTGTTGTTATATTTGTATTAATTCTAGGACTTTTATGTCTTTATAATTTAATTTGATAGTTGATTTAAAACTGCGTTCACTGATGATATTAATATATCACCAAGACAAAGCAACATTTAGCAAAGCATTTTAATAAGTATTCTTTTATTTTGAATGATATAAATGGTACGTGATGCATTTCATGGTACTATGCTGAGTACATTCTTTCTAAATATTTCTCTGAATTTCTTTGGATTCTTCGCGGATATATTTTCTCAAATTTTCGAAATTAAAAATATTAGATACATTTAGTTTATAGGCTTTAATCCCAACTGGAAATATATATTTAGCGCAACACTGGGTATTAATTTGCCTACAGACTCTCACCTGATGAGGAAGTATATTTCGTGCACCCTGCACGTAGCAGAGTTTCGGTTTTCGGCTTAGAAATGGAGTCCTTACACCAACCTATAATTATATGTCTTTAAATGTGTTAAATATCGTATATCTCTAATTGAATGTGTGTGGTGTTTGTGCATGTGCACATAAAGCTGAGAATTCTGCAACCTGTGCCTGAAGTATCTCAACCCAAGCACACCAGTTATAATCTGGTTGTCCAACCTACACACTACATTAGTTTATTTTTCTACATCAATAGCTTTTCTATATTAACAGTTTTTTGATAGCTTTCTGAAGTTATAATTAGATAAAATTAATTTTATCTTAAAATAATACATTCCATTTATTTACTACTATTACTAAATATATATTCTTACTTCTTATATCTAAATTTATAATTATTAACAAATTAGTTTAATTGTTTTAAGAAACTGTAATTTAGAAAAAATTTGAATAGAAATACTCTTTGCCCTTTTAGAGAAATTAAATAAATTATTTCATGGATTGCTTTAAATAGACAATTAATTTCCGTTCACTAAGTAATAAAACCTGATTAAAGCATCGAGTTTGCTGAAACTGTAAAATATTAAATGTATACCTGAGGAGTAATCAGCTACGTGTTGTATTGAATGATAAATAATGCTTTTATGCTAATTGCATTTCAGAATAGCAGAATTAGTTTCGCTACGAAATTATCTCCGTTTTAGAATAAGCTGATTTAAAAATGATTCCTTTTTTTCAATTGTACTTTGAAAATAAAAGGTTTAACATTTCAAAAATATTTCATAAAATGCATAAATTATAATCTAGAGAACGCAAATTAAATTAATTTATATTATTGAGCTAATAATTTTAAAATAACAAAAAAATTAAATAAAACTAAGTGTTATTACTCAGAAGCCTATTATTTTACTATACTACTATTGAAGCCTTTAATTTTGTTTACCATCTGACAAAAGGGATATTATTTGATATATAGGGATTTTGCAGTCTAGCTGATTCAATAGCCAATTTACAAAAAGCTAATTGCATTTTAATGGGTCTGGTGGCTGAATGAATAGCGTACGGTGCTACAGGTCCTGGCGGTGCCATGAATACTTGTAGAGGTTCGGAATCCACTTTTAATCGTAGGTCGCGGTCTAATGAATGTAGAACGTTGGGCTTAGGACTTACAACCTTACCAATTAAAGCGAAAACCGAATCTCATCTTACGGACTCTGCCAGTAGGCAGACGGATTTGGCCCACTATGGATCTGTTGCGCCAATGAAGAAGAAAAGCTACTGTGGAGGCATAATGCCTGAGTGTGGCGCTTCGTACCACAGGCATCGAACCTTAGTCCCGGCATGTCCAATGGTTGTTTGTAGCTGTTCAGAATCCATTTTAAGCGTAGGTCCCGGTCTAATATGAATGTAGAGCGTTGGGCGTAGGGCTGACAACCTTACCCCCGTAGAAAGAAATAATCTTTTCTCTCGATATCTGCCAGTAGGCAGACGGCCTTGGCCCACTATGAAGCTGTTGCGCCAATGAAGAAGAATAATTGCATTCTAATACAAATTTAGAATAAGAGCTTTAAAATAATAGATAATAAAATAAGCATTATTACTTAGATTCAAAACTTCAAAAAAATTTTGAAGTAATAAACAAAGAAATTTTTATGTTAATGTATAGTTGAAAAGGTAGATAAATTTACTTTTAAAAATTGATATAATAATAATCGTTAGAATCAAAATTGAGAGTTTCTACTGTTGATTGCTATTACAAAATTACTACTATTTATTTTTATTTTACTTATAATTTAATAAAATTAGTTAAAAAAATTATATAATTAATTAATTTTACTTTATGGCTTTAATAATTTACAGTTATAATTAAATTTATTTCAATTCGGAAAATTAAAAAGAAAAATACTTCAATTTATATTAAAAGAATGCAAGATAAATAAATGAAGACATGGGCATAGCATTGTAAAAAAGAAAATTTAAGAATAAAATTACATCATTATTCTAACAAAAGGAAATCATTTAATTTTGTGTTAATTGTGGTAATAAAGCCGAATGATAAAATTAAAGTCATTCCTGAGTTATAAGCTTGATGGGATTAAAATTTATATAACAAGAAAGAATCTTCTTTAATCACTGAAAATAATCAAGAGATGATATGCAATATTTATGAACATAAATGAAATTCACCCAAAAAACAATTATCTTGTAATATTTTCATTATTAAAAATACATTACTTTCCAAAAATAAAAAATAAAAATTTGATTGCAATATTTAATTTCCATTGCATTTAAATTAAATTTGACAAAACCATTAATTAATGAAAAAATATTGTACTAAACTGGCATACAATAAAAAAATACAATAAAAAGTATATCGCATAACTTATTTTCTGTCTTGAAAATACACATATAAACAAATATATAAAAAAACATGATATCTTAATTTACTGTAAGATCAGGCTTCAGTTCATCGATTTTATATTTGCGATCATAATTGTGATATTATATCACTTATAAGAGCTATTGGCACGATACCGAAATTATAAGCTCAAAATGATGGAGATTATTGACTCAGTTGGCAGAAAAGCCTATTTCTGTGTCAAGGCAGTGTTCGATTGCCCTTAAGGGATGGTGGAGGAGAGTTAGGTTTAGCAATGCATTTCAATAGAGCATCCCAAATTTAGTCAATCAGGTTGCAGTCCACATATTACGCTCATCTACCTCATAATATGCTCATCTACTCGTGGCGATAATTTTCCGCTCAATGAGCTCTATGTGCTTCGCCAGTATCGTCTTGTATCATGAAGAAATTTTTTTTTTTATTTCCAATGGCAGATTATGAACAGTTACAGCAAAAAAAAAGAACAACGAAAAATAAAAAAAGAACAGAGAATACAACAAAACATGCTGAAACAGAGTTCATTAATCTAACATAATGCCAAGTTGCAGATCTTTTAGCCACTGAAAAGTGTTACCAGGTGCACCACGGGGAGGTAGATCTACTGCTCACCTGCATGAAGAAATTACCAATTGCATTTGCGTATGGATGGAACAATCCGTATGAACAATGGATAAGAATGCTGTTCTTATATAAATAACTCTGCAGTAACACTCTTCTTGGGGCGACATACTCATCAGTATGATTATCCGAAGAAATAACGCAAACATTCTTCAAATAACGCTAACATGCCCACGCTAACATTCTTAACACACCAAATATGGGATAATAGCAGTTTCCGAGCTCCCACCAGACCAGTCATCTTATGGATTCACTTTGAAAACAAAATCAGAATTCCTCAGTAAAGAATAAACCTTCATTGACTTTCACTCCAATTTATTATGCCGGCATACTAATTAAACCTTTAATTTTTTCGGTGGTATGGTATGAGACATACACATAATGTTAAACTTGTATACAATCTAATACGTCTTGTATACAACTTTTTTCCTGAAGTCTTCTGCGCATAGTTGATCTGGATAATGGGTTTTGTAATGGAAGCTACAAAGAAGTTACGAGGAGGATTGATGTAGCGGTTCTGTACCCGCTACACCAATCATTCTGTTCACTCTTGTAGTACGGTTATTTGAGACTACTTGTAGAAAGTTTTTTCTTTCTTGACTGAACATTCTATAAACTGATACTATTCTTAGAAATGCATTTTGTAGAAAATCTGATTTTGGCAGTATTTCTTGTAAGCTGATTCTTTTAAAATTCATCTTGTAGAATAATTGTATTTTTCTTGGCAGTGCCTCATATAAGCTTATTCTTTTCTGATTGTGTTGATTTTGTAGAAAATTTGGGGTTTTTTTACACTACCTTCTATAACCTGATTCCTTTTTTTAAAAATGCATTTTGTAGAAAAATTTGGTCTTTTTTGGCAGTACCCCTATAAGCTGATTCTTTTCTTATAAATGCATTCCATGGTCTATGAATTTACAGAACTACTCACATTCAGACAATTCGATGCCTAGATTGTACTCTGGCTCATTTCTATTCGCCCAACGGTTCGCTATCGCAATTCTTCAAATAAACGATATCGAGTACTGAAATCGAAAACAAGGCTGTCTCGAAATTTCACTATGCAGTTTCTTTTTATAGAAACTGCAGTCGTTTTAAAAGCGTGTTTTCGATCACTTGTCCGTTAAGGTTAAACATCAGCAGCATTAATAATTGATGTATTATATTCTGATAAAGCATCAGTTTTCCCTTCATCACTTTTTTATGAAAATTTATTTATTTTTCGGCGTGTATTAAGTTTAAGTCTAATTAAATTAAAATACTCGCACATAATGATGCTAAATAACGTGCAGAATAGATCGTTTAGTTCAGAAACGAGGACATAAATATTTTGTGATATATAGTTTTTACTTCTCTGATGTTGGTAAGACAGTTACATTAAAAGGGTAGAAAAAGTATTAATACCAATAAAATGGATTATTTACTGAAAGAGAAATGGGCCATTTATCTTTGAAAAACAAATTAAATTTTTTATTCTTGATATAATGGTAATTTAATTTTACTTTATATTGGGATTTTACTAGCAGAATCAAATACAGAAATTTATTTTAATCATGCTTTAAGATGTATCAAAGAGATGAAGTTTAATTTTCAACAAAAATGAATTTTGTTTGAAACAGCAAGTGAATAATCTAAAAATTATATGCAGTATTAAAGAGCATAAACATGAATGGAACTCATTAAATCATTCATCATCTTATAACACTGTCTTGGTTAGAAATAGTTAAGTAAAAAAATTCACACATAGCCACAACTCTAAATAAGGTGCAGAGATATCACTAAAAGGGCGAAAAAATATTAGTACTAATAAAATATGTTCTTACTGGAAGCGGAATGGTCCATTTATTTTTAAAAAACAAATTATCTTTTATAGCCTTGATATAATAGCAATAGCAACTTTATATTGGAATTACTGTACTAGTAACATCAAATACAGAAGTTTATTTTAATCATGCTTTAAGATGCTTTAAAGAGATGGTATTTAATTTTCAACAAAATTGAATCTTGTTTGAAACAGGCAAACAAATTATCTAAAAATTATATGCGGTATTTAAAAACATAAACATGAATGGAATTCATCAAATCATTCATCATCTTATAACAGTCTTTTTCTTAGAAATAGTTAAGTCAAAAGGCTCGCATATAGCCACAACTCTAAATAGGGTGCAAAGATATCGTTAAAAGGGTGAACAAAATATTAATACCAATAAAATAAGTTCTTTACCGAAAACGAAATGGTACATTTGAAAAGCACATTGCATTTTGTAGCCTTGATATAATAGCAATTTAATTTTACATTATACTGGAATTACCGTATTAATAAAACCAAATACAGAAATTTATTTTAATCATGCTTTAAGATGATTCAAAGAGATGGTATTTAATTTTCAACAAAATTGAATCTTTATTGAAACAGCAAACGAATTATCTAAAAACTACATGTTTTATTCAACAACATAAACACGAATGGAACTCATCAGATAATTCATCAGCTTATAACGTCTTTTTCTTAGAAATAGTTAAGTCAAAAGGCTCGAACATAGCCACAACTCTAAATAACGCGCAGAGATATCGTTAAAAGGGTGAAAAAAATATTAGTACCAATAAAATATGTTCTTTACTGAAAGCGAAATGGTCCATTTATCTTTAAAAAAACAAATTCCCAAATTTATATTGGAATTTATACAGAAATTTATGTTAATCATGCTTTAAGATGCTTCAAAGAGATGGTATTTAATTTTCAACAAAATTGAATCATTTTGAGACGGCAAAAGTCAATTATAAAAACAATTATCTAAAAGTTATATGAAGTATTCAAGAGCATAAGCATGAATAGAACTCATCAGATAATTTATCATATTATAACACACTTTTTCTTAGAAATAGTTAAGTCAAAAGGTTCCTACATAGCCACAATTCTAAATAACGTGCAGAGATATCGTTTAGGCATGAAGAAACGAGGAGATAAATTCTTCCGACCGTGTAGTCTTTCCTCCTTTGACGTTACTAAAACAGTTACATCAAAAGGAGGGAGGAAGTATTAGCGCCCAATAAAATGGGCTCTTTGCTGAAAACGAAATGGCCCATTTATTTTTGGAAAAGAATTTCTTTTCTAGTCTGAGGTGAATCGCAATTTAATTTTGCTTGCCTAAAATGCCCTTTTTTTTTCTTCGTAGGAAATAAAAGGTTTAAACTGCACTTAAGAAATTGGCCGAATGTGTTATGTTGAGAGTGTTAAATTGTGAATGGAAGAATTTTTAGAAGATATTATTTATTGTTTTCTTTCATATTAAAGTAACTCAGCAGATAAATTTGAATAATTGCTGCTAAAAAGAAATTTACATATTGTATTTCATGGTTATATCTTAATTTTTTTTATTTAGTGTTAAATATTTAAATATATACCTCTCAAAGGAAATATTAAAATATTTTCAAAATTAATACTTTTCATCTTAATATGAATTAATGATAGTTTATTTCAAAAATCAAATATATATTTTGAGTTAAAAAAATATCTTTCAGTTCTTAATTTTTATCCTTTTTATACTCTACACCAATAATTTTTATAAAATTCATATAAAATCTTTCCTTTTTTTTAAAAAAAAAAATTAATAACAAAGAATATAAGTGGATTAGAAGACATAAACAATATTCTAAGCTTGTCTTTTAATAACCAACAATTTTCGTTTCTCAATTAAGATATCTAGATTTTTAAGAATCAGAAAATATTAAATATACACCTATACATTAAATAAAAAAAAAATAAAAAATCCTAAATTTTTAATTTTTTAAATGGAATCAGAATCAATTCTGTTTTATATTTAGCTATATCTAATTTTTTTTTTAATTTCACACATTTCACATTTCTTACAATATTTAAGAGATTTTTTTTTTTCAGTCTGAAGTCGTTGGACTCAAACGTGACTGATATGACATAAGGGTAAAAAATATTAATTTTCTTTTAGAAAATCAATAAAATAATGAATTTTCAAGCAAATGAGAAGATGCTTTATTTAGTTCATTTTTCAAAAAATTTTCATTAGATCGCTGAGAAATATTTGATTTGATAAAAAAAAGGTTCATTAGATCACTGAGCAATATTTGGTTTGATAAAATTTGTTTTCTTAGATCACTGAGAAATATTTGGTTTAATAAAAAATGTTTCTTTAGATCACTGAGAAATTATTGGCTTTGATTTTTCGGAAAATAAATAAATGTATAATTTGTAAAAGGAATACAGGATCTAGAACGTTTTGTAATTTGACAGAGATTAATCATTGGTAATTGTAAGATTCATGATTGTTAATTTGATTTCATTAAAATGCCTTTCATAATGTTTTTTATAAATTATTTTCATTTACTAAAGATGATTCTTTATTTATTTGTATGAGCTCTCCATTGAATACACTCCAATATTTTAGAAACACTGAATTAGACGTAAAGGATTATCAAACTTGAAATTTCTGCCACTGATTAGCCATAAATCAACTTGTTAATATTCCGCTCATCAAGTCAAATATTTGCGGGAACTATATAGTCATTCTCCTGATTTCATGTGTTTTAGAAAATTTGACAGCGCTGATTTAATATTAACCTAAATATGTGAGGGAATTTATAGTCTTCAGTTTTTTCTTTAATTAATATGTACTGATTATTACAATAAATGTTGATATAAATGGCTTACTAATAATGAAAATTAATCATCGCGAATCATCACTAATTTGAAAACATTTATTCTGTATCCCAGTAAATATTATAGCAAATAAATTAATACTATTTGCATATCATGACTTATAAGTTATGTAGACTACTTCAATTAAAAAATGTCTTAAGAATAGAATCGTTTAGTATTTTACATAGAGTTAGAGGATTTTTTTTCAGTGAAAAGTTCTTTTGAGATCAGTAAAACCGTGAGATAAGTATTAGAAAGAAGTTAACGTTATTTTTAATTGCAGTATCCTTGTTCCATTAGTAGCTTTGATATATGTAGCAATAAGAGTAAATTGCTTTTATTGTGGCAAAAAAAAAAATAGGTATAGAATTATAAATGTTATGATAAAATAAATACAAATATATGGCAAAAGTATAATTATGCTTTTTCAAAGGTTTTTGAATTTTCATAATTGAAAAACAAACGAATGAAATCATATTTATTTACTTTAAAATATATGAAGAAAATGTTTCTTTTTTAAATATAGATAATCTTTTATTACATATTTTTTCAATTACAGCAAAAATTGTCGTTTTATTAAACTATAATTTTGATAAAAATTGTGAAGACTGAAAATTAAATTAACATTGTAATAACTGCCTTTGATAAGATTTATAATTTCTTTCTTTTTTTTTCTTTTACAGTGGTAAATATTATATTTTCCTTATCAATTATAGATATTTATCTCAAAGAATTCTATACCTACAGTTATACTTTTGTTTTTTAATTGATCTTTGCCCACATTTCTATCCTTATAAAAACAAACATAGTGTTAGAAATTACTGTTTATGTTTATTTTTTTTCCTAGATATAAATACTGAGCTTTGCAAATGATTTATCTACTTAAGAGCATTTAAATTATGCATTGCTAATCCTAATTTTATCAACTATATAATATAAATGCACTTTAATCATGATACATATTTCTAACAATCCCTTTATATGAAATGTAATGTATGTTTATTTAGTAGGCGATACAAAGGCAAAATTTCTTGATAGTGAATATGAAATAAAAGGTTGAAATAAGGGCTCCTTGACTACAGCTGAAATATCTAAATCGTTGTAAGTCTCTTCAGTTCAGTTCATTTAGCTGCACGTTGCTAATATGTGATTCGGGATAAAATATAACGTTTGTAAGAATACGTGGTTAATTGTGATACACACTAGAAAACTATCATTACAACACTATTTTAAAAATGTTGAAATGATATATTGCGCATTCGGATATCGATATAACTTTGCAAAATACAACGATCTTAAAATTAAATTGTACAACAGGAAGCCTTTGTCAATTTATTTCCTTTCAATTATTGCTGCGACTGATAAAGCATAATGCTTCTAGAATCTTTGGTGTTTCAAATTTATTCTAATTCACATTTCATTCAAAAAAGTACGAGTAAATATTTAATGTTTCAAAAATGTTCCCTACAAAATATTTATATAATAGAACGACTAAATCATTTCACATCTATGGTACGATAACATAAAAAAAATTAAATATATCTGGTCTATTTTTTACTTATTCTGTTTTTTTTTTCCTTTTTTTACGTTTCTTTCGTTTTGTTGAACATAACGGATGATTCCCATTTATCAAATATTTCCTACGAAAGAAAAGCATAGATTGAGTGACGTATCAAATCACACTTTATCTATGTTCTGGTAACGGACTTTATCTGTTTTCGAGAATGAAAATGTATTGCTAGTTCTACACATATTTCTTTTACATAACATTATGCAGATATCTGTAAATCAGCAATCCTTTAAGTTTGTTTTTCGAAACATTAAAATTCTTTATTTTTCAATGTATTTAATTTTTTTACTTATCTTAAATTCCGATTTTGTTGGGATGCTTTGAAAGGGTTTTGGTATATATAGATATATATATGTGTAAACAATATTTGATGTTCCAAAATTTAATGTTATACTCGAAACGTACTGGTTTCCTAATCGAAAAAGTTAAGTTCACAGCGGAACTGTAAAGTTTTTTTGTTAGGATTTAAATCTGTTGACCCTAAAATATATTTCATGGTTTAGGGAGAGTGTTGCTTTCAAATTGATCTGTCAAAATATTGATGGAGTATAGGTTTGACGTAGTGCATCCTGGGGAACAATGAATCTGCTACATGTATTCCATTCTATTACCATTTATAGTGCTTAGCATTCAAAAGCAACAAGATATTAAACCAAAATTCATACAATCACATGAACCACTATTTCATCTTTTGAAGAAAGCATCAATTTTTAATGCTATATATATGTATATATATACATAATAAAATGTATAATATAAACATACTTATAAAACATACACGTTAAAGGAACGATCCAATGCCACATTCTAAAACTGCAGCTTTGACATGAAGATACTTTTTTATAATCTCAAATTTTTTTCACATACAGGAATTATTAATTCCGTTCATTAGTTATTTAAAAATAAGTTGTTGTTTTGCAGTACTCTTTTTATATCGATGCTATTTATATTGTTTTTTTTATATTATTACGTGGCTAAACCTGCCTTTTTATTGTAAAATTCTGTAATAATAAATGTTAAATTACAATTTCAATTTTAAATGATAAAAATGAAATAATCCATTTGCAACATTAATTTATAATTTTATTTTCTCTCAATTGGAGTTAAGCCCCGACTCGTGGCCCACTGGAAAAGTGCCAGTTAGCATACAAGAGACCCAAGGTTTGAATCCCCTGGCGACACTGTTGTAGTCACTTTTTCAAAGACAAAACGATTGATATTTTGGCAATATGTATAAAAGCGTATCGCATCGATAGAAAGTCTATTTGGTGGGAAATTTCCGGTTTTAGCCCATGTGATATGAGAATATGACGCAGGTACCCCTAAGTCCTTTCGGAAGTTACTCTCCTCCCCTGATCAACCGTCAGTGGTCAGTTTATGGGATACTTAAGTGTTACTTGAGACCCACTAATATTTCAACAAAAAAAAGAACTGAAATTAAGTAAATATCTTGGTTATGTACACTTTCGTAATGCTACAGATTGAAAGATATTTGTAGTAGTACCTGGATCGTAATTGTGTAACAGTCTGCTTGTTTTCTAAATTGAGAAGCAATTGTAAATAACTGTGATACAAAAACTTCAAACGTGTTCAATAGTCGTAAGAATATTAGAATCACAAACAAAAATTGTGAAATTATCATTTTCTTTTAACTAATACAGTAATAATCAAATTCAAATTTACTCATAATAGTTCAACATTTGAATAACAATAATCATTTATAATCCTCTTGCATAATAACAATCTTTTATAATAAATTTTTATAGAACAGTTACCACGTTTATTGTTGAAATTGTTCCAATATGAAATATCAAATAATAAATTTACGCCCTTTGATGTATGGAAGAGAACCTTACTATAAAATGTTATCTAATCTGCAATATTCTCCTTTGTATTTTAATTTACCTGACAATCAATTATGGTTCTGTAGCAAGTCGTATTCTTTTTTTGAGTGCTTTTAATGACGCTATTTTCTCGAATATTATCAGAATGTATAAAATAAGGAAATCGCCAAGATTTTGTAAATGTTGATGCACGTTTTGCTTTATTTCAGAAGTTTTGAAATACAGATATTTTGCTCACTTTTTACAAATCTCAGTTTTATTTACTAGTCTTACAATTTCGGTAATGCCATCTACCTCATACTAAGGACGAAACCGTGATTTATGCATACTAATAATCATCAGAAAATTAAAACAAAGTCCTCATGTTTACTGCTAAGAATAACTTCCTTATAAAATGCCAAATAATGATCATGACAAGAAACCATTATGCAGCAACAAAGCTCTTGACTTAAGTTGTAATTTATTTATCATTAATTAGTCATTTTTTTATTTTGAACTTCGAAAAAATAATTAACTGGCATCAACAAAATAAAAATTTATATTGTAAAATCTTAGATAAGTATTGTCAAAAATTGTAAAATATAATGAGTATGTAATTGGGGGAGTCAAATTGAAAAAGTTTTCATCAATTCGCTAAAAAAAAATTCTTAAGAACATAAATTATTATTTGGATGTTTTTGTCACAATAATTTCCAGATTTAAAAGTCTAGCAAAACGAAATACCTTAAATTAAAATGAATTAGAAGCTACTATCCTCTGCATTTTAGAAAATCCCATTATCCAAAGTTAATTGTCCATAAAATGACAGAATTTTCTTCCTGAAATGTCATGGGAAGTTCAAATTGTAGCAAAATGTCATCAAGAATTTCTGTTTCCCTTTTCATAACTTAATGTCCTGAAAATGGTTCAGCAAATGTAAAATGTGACAAGCGTGTAAAGTTCCAAAAGTATTTAATTGCTTCTTATCAGTAAAAAATTCATTATTTCACACAGAGAAAAAGATAACATTACAATAAACTATTTTAAGAGTTTATATTTTGCTTTATAGTATTAAGGAACATATCAAATATTAGTAAAAAATTAAAATATTAGAAAAAATTTTCATATATGATTCATATATATTTTTTATAACAGAAAACTGCATTTTTATAGTATTATACAAATATTATTCATGATTTAAGTTTGGCAGAATTAATTTTAACTCAAAACTTTAAGGTATGAAATATCTAAATAATAAATATTTGTGCAACTTTTAGTGGATTTTATATTACTAATTTATAAATATAAATTATAGCTTTAGATTCCTTTAACATTTGTAACAGTTATGTTTGTGAAAAAAAAACAGCTCAAAACTTTAAGGTATAAAAGATCTAAATAATAAATATTTATTTAATTTTCAATTGATTTTATATTACTGACTTATAAATATATAAGTTATAGTTTTAGATTTCTGTAACATTTGTAACAACTATGTTTGTAAAAAAAAGCATAAAACTTTAAGCTACAAAAAAATTTAAATATTAAATATTTGTTTAATTTTTAGTTGATTTTATATTACAGATCTATAAATATAAATTGTATCATTATATTATAGTTTTAGATTTTTTTAAGATTTGTAAGAGCCATGTTTGTAAAAAAAAAAGTGTGAAACGTTAAGCTACAAAAGATCTAAATATTAAATATCTTTTGAAGTTTTAGATAATTTTTATATTACAGACCTATAAATATAAGTTACAGCTTTAGATTTCTTTAAGATTTGTAAGGTTTATGTGTGTAAAAAAAAACGTAAACTTTAAAACACAAAAGATCTAAATATTAACAATTGGTTAAATTTTTAGTTGATTTTATATTACACGTCTATAAAAACATGTTTTTCTTATTTGCTCTGCATTTCTTTCAAAATGAAACATCCAAAACTATAAACAGTATATATTAATCATGACAAGTAATTATTTGAAATAGATTTTGGTTTTCAATACAGTACAAAAAATGTATAGCTTCATAAAATTTACCATTTAATGTAAAAAGGAGATGCAAATCTTAAAAAAAACGAACACTTTATATTTTTATAAATTTATTGGTTAGTTTAAAAGCTCAGAACTATTTATTCATATTTCGCAATAGTCCTGATTTTGTAAAGTCGGAAATTTAAATCTTATGTAATTTATTTAAGACGAAGTAAGTATATTTAAGACGTCCCTCCTGAATAATAATAAAATATTTCCACTTCAGACTATCAAAATGAGCTTAAAAATTACTAAGCTCCGAAGATATATTCACATTTCATATTTAAAGTAACGAAATAAAAAATTGTTTCTCTGAAAACCAAATTTTTCCCTGCGTAATTTGAGTTTTAAAACAAATATTAAAATGTTACGCGGTATGAAATTCTAATATTGCGACCATTAGGAATTTTCTTAGTAAAGGAAATGGAAGATATATTCGCAGGGAAGCAAATATTTAACGAAGCATAGTGCATGTTTGTCGAGAATTTTTATGTAGATTATTTTCGGTTCCGTATCATTAAACAACGCCTTGTTGTTGTTTTTTTTAAACTTTCTTCGTGGCAGTTTTAAAAAGTACCTTTTTTTCATTATGTGATCAAAATTCTTTTTCTTTTTTTGGGAGAGAGATCGAGGAAAAAAATAGAAGGAAAAAAAAATCTTTTTTTGTGTGTGTAATGAAACGTTTGTTTCTTTGATGCAATTGGTATGTATTGACGCAGCATTTTATTTTCAATTTAAAAAATTAAAACATTGGAAAAAAAACACTTACAAAAAATATTAATTAAAAAAATATTTAAAAGACAATTTAAAGGAATTAGGAATAAAATCGTTTAACTGTAATTAAAAATACAATTTTTTATTAATAAAATGCACTGAAATTTATTTTTAGTGAGTAATAATTAAAAGAAAAATTTAAAAAATTTAGAATTCTGCGGAAGAGGTTTTAACAATTTTAGATGATTCTTAGAACCATTTTTGAAAATCTAAATATTGAATGTTTGTTTAATTTTTAGTTGATTTTATATTGCAGACCTATAAATATATATTGTAGCTTTAGATTTATTCAGGATTTGTAAGCCACAAAAGATCTAAATATTAACTATTTGGTTAATTTTTAGTTGATTTTTTTATTACAGACCTATAAATATAAGTTATAGCTATAGAGTATAGATTTAGCTTTCCGTAAGAACAGTTTTTGTAAAAAAGTGTAATACCTTAAGCCAGAAAAGATCTAAATATTAAATATGTGTATAATTTTCAGTTGATTTTATATTATGCATCTATAAAAATATGTTTATCTTATTTGTCCCGCAATTTTTTCAAAAGAAAATATCAAAAATTATAAAATTTGAAAGAGACAAAGTATTTATTAATCATGATAGGCATTTATTTGAAATGCATTTTGGCTTTCAATACAATACAAAAAAATTTATACAAAAAAAGAAAATGCAGACTGAAAAAAAAAGAACACTTTATATTTTTATACATTGATAGGTTAGTTTAAAAGCTCAGAACTATTTATTCATATTTCATAACGTTGTTTATTTTTGTAAAGTCGGGAATTTTAATCTTATGTAATATATTTAAGACGCAGTAAGTATATTTAAGACGTCCCTCCTGAATAATAATAAGATATACTCACTTCAGACTATCAAAATACGCTTAAAAATTACTAAGCTCAGAAGATATTCATATTTAAAGCAATGAAATGAAAAAATGTTTCGCTGAAAACCAAATATTTTCTTGCATAATTTGAGTTTTAAAACAAATATTAAAATGTTGAAATCCTAATATTGCAACCATTAGGAATTTTTCGCTTAGTAAAGGAAATGGAAGATATATTCGCAGGGAAGCAAATATTTAACGAAGCATAGTACATCTTTTCGAGAATTTTTATGTAGATTATTTTCGGTTCCGTATCATTAAACAACGCCTTGTTTTTTTAAACTTTCTTCGTAGCTGTTTTTAAAAGTACCTTTTTTTTTCAGTATGTGATAAAAAAACTTGAATTTCTTTTTTGGGAGATAGAGATAAAAAAAAAAAAGAATTAAAAGATACTTTTTGTGTGTGTAATGAAACGTTTGTTTCTTTGATGCAATTGAAAAGTATTGACGCAGTATTTTATTTTCAATTTAAAAAATCAAAACATCAGAAAAGAACCATTTACAAAAAATATTAATTAAAAAAATGTTTAAAAACAATTTAAGTGAATTAAAAATAGAATTCTTTTACTTTAACTAAAAATACGACTTTTTCCTAAAGCATTGAAATAAAATTTAAATATAATTTAAATGCATTGAAATATATTTTTACTGCATTTAAATATATTTTTACTGCATAATATACTTAAAAGAAAAATTTTATAAATTTAGATATTCTACGGAAGATGTTTAACAACTTTAAATGATTCTTAAAACCATTTAATTAAATCTAAGTATTATATATTTTTTTAATTTTATATTGCAGACCTATAAACATGTTTGGTAGCTTTAGATTTCTTTAAGATTTGTAAAACTGTGTTTACAAAAAAAGTGTAAAAATTTAAGCCAAAACAGATATAAATATTAAATATTTTTATTCATTTTAAGTTGATTTTATATTACAAATCTATAAATATACATTATAGCTTTAGAGTTCCTCAAAATCGGAAAGAACAATTTTTATATAAAAAAAATTAAAAACTTTAAACCACAAAAGATCTAAATATTAAATATTTGTTTAATTTTATATTATAGAGTTATAAATATAAATAAAAGCTTTAGATTTCCTTAAGATTTTTAAGAGCTACGTGTGTAATAAAATGTGTAAAACTATAAGCCATAAAAGATCTAAATATTAAATATTTGTTTAATTTTAGTTGATTTTATATTATAGATCTATAAATATATGTTTTTCTTATTTTTCCTGTATTTCTTTAAAAAAAAAAAACATCAAAAGTTATACAATTTGAAAGAACAAAGTATTTATTAATTATGATAGGTAATTATTTAAAATGTGTTTTGGTTTTCAATACAATACAATAAATGCATATCCTCAAAAAATGTACGATTTAATGTAAAAAGCACATGTAAATTAAAAAAAAGAACACTTTATATTTTTATATTGATTGGTTAGTTTAAAATCTCAGAACTATTTAGTCATATTTCGTATCATTCCTGATTTTGCAAAGTCGGGAATTTTAATCTTATGTAATATATTTAAGATGAAGTAAGTATTTTAAGACGTCCCTCCTGAATAATAATAATAAGATATACTCACTTCAGACTATCAAACTACACTTAAAAATTACTAAGATACGAAGATAAATTCGCATTCGTATCATTAAACAACGCCTTGTTTTTTCTAAAACTTTCTTCGTAACTGTTTTTAAAAAGTACCTTTTTTTCCAGTATGTGATAAAAAAAAACTTGAATTTCTTCTTTTCTTTTTGAGAAAGAGATATAGGGAAAAAAAGAAGGAAAAAGAAACTTTTTTTGTGTAATGAAACGTTTGTTTCTTTGATGCGATTGAAAAATATTGATTCAGCATTTTATTTTCAATTGAAACAATTAAAACATCGAAAACACTCACATGAAAATAATAATTTAAAAAAATCTTTAAAAAACAATTTAAATTAATTATGAATACAATCATTTAATTGTAATTAAAAATAACATTTTTGCTTAATAAAATTAGCTGAAATATATTTTTAATGAGCAATGTTTAAAAGAAAAAAATTTGAAAATTTGAATTCTACGTAAGACGTTTTAACGATTTTAGATGATTATTAAAACCATTTTTTTAAATCTAAATATTAAATATATGTTTAATTTTTAGTTTATTTTATATTACAAATCTATAAATATACATTATAGCTTTTGATTTCTTCAAAATTAGTAAGAACAATTTTTATAACAAAAATGAAAACTTTAAACCACAAAAGATCTAAATATTAAATATTTGCTTAATTTTATATTATAGATATATGAAAATAAATTATAGCTTTAGATTTCCTTAAGATTTTTAAAAGCTATGTGTGCAAAACTTTAAGCCACAAAACAGATAAATATTAAATATTTGTTTAAATTTAGTTTATTTTATATTACACATCTATAAAAATAAGTTTTACTTATTTGTTCTGCATATCTTTCAAAATAAAACATCCAAAATTATAAAATTTGAAAGAAACAAAGTATTCATTAATCATGATATTTAATTATTTGAAAAGTATTTTGACTTTCAATACAGTACAAATTTTAAATTACACTACATGTATCATTAAAAAACGCCTTCTTTTTTTAAACTTTCTTCTTATCTGTCTTAAAAAGTACCTTTTTTTTTCAGTATGGGATCAAAAAACTTGAATTTCTTATTTTGGGAGAGAGATAGGAAAAAAAAAAAAAAAAAACTTTTTGTGTGTAATGAAACGTTTGTTTCTTTGTACAATTGAAAATATTGACGCAGCATTTTATTTTCAATTTAAAAAATTAAAACATTGAAAAAAGAACCCCATTTAAAAAATTTTTAAAAAACAATTTAATGGAATTAGGAATAAAATACGTTTAACTGTAATTAAAAATACAATCTTTCCTAATAAAATGCAAAAATATCTTTTGAATGAGCAATAATTAAAAGAAAAAATTTAAAAATTTAGATTTCTACGGAAAATGTTTTAACAATTTTAGATGATTTTTAAAACCAATTTTTTTAAATCTAAATATTAAATATTTGTTTAATTTTAGTTGATTTTATATTGCAGACCTAAAAATATATATGGTAGCTTTAGATTTCTTTAAGATTTGTAAGCTATGTTTGCAAAAAAATGCAAAACTTTAAGCCACAAAAGATATAAATATTAAATATTTGTTTAATTTTAGCTGATTTTATATTACAGACCTATAAATATATGTTTTTCTTATTTTTTCTGCATTTCTTTCAAAAGAAAACATCAAAAATTATAAAATTTGAAAGAAACAAAGTATTTATTAATCATAATAGGTAATTAAATGAAATGCATTTTGGTTTTCAATACAATACAATAAATGCATATCTTCAAAACATTTACGATTTAATGTAAAAAAAAAAAAAAAACGATGCAACATTCTCTATTTTTATACAATGATTGGTTAGTTAAAAAGTTCAGAAATATTTATTCATTTTCGTAACATTCCTAATTTTGTAAAGTAGGAAATTTAAATCTTATTTAATATATTTAAGACGAAGTAAGTATATTTAAGACGTCCCTCCTGACTAATAATAAGATATACTCACTTCAAACTATCAAAACACGCTTAAAAATTACTAAGCTCCGAAGATATATTCGCGTTTCATATTTAAAGCAAATGAAATGAAAAAATGTTTCTCTGAAGAACCAAATTTTTCCCCAGCGTAATTTGAGTTTTAAAACAAATATTAAAATGTTACGTGGTATGAAATCCTAATATTGCAGCCATTAGAAATTTTCCGCTTAGTAAAGGAAATGGAAGATATATTCGCAGGGAAACAAATATTTAACGAAGCATAGTACATGTTTTCGAGAATTTTTATGTAGATTATTTTCGGTTCCGTATCATTAAACAATGGCTTGTTTTTTTAAAAACTTTCTTCGTAGCTGTTTTAAAAAGTACCTTTTTTTTTCAGTATGTGATAAAAAAACTTGAATTTCATTTTTTGGAAGAGAGATAGAGGAAAAAAAAAAAAGAAACTTTTTTTGTATGTGTAATGAAACGTTTGTTTCTTTGATGCAATCGAAAAGTATTGACGCAGCATTTTATTTTTCTTTTAAAAAAATAAAACATTGAAAGAAAACCCAACTTACAAAAAATCTATAAAAAAACAATTTAAATGAATTAAAAATATAATAGTTTAAATATAATTAAAAAACACAATTCTTCCTTAAAAAAGGTACTGAAATATCTTTTTAATAAGCAATACTTAAAAGAAAAAAATAGATATTTAGATATTTTACAGAAGAGGTTGTAAGTGTTTTAAATAATGCTTAAAACTATTTTTTTAATATTTAGTATTATTTAATATTGACATTCTTTTTGTTTTGAAATTAATATACGATAATTTAATTTCTATGCATCACTAATTAAATACTAACTATATTTACATTAGTTACTTTTTTCTCAAGAAGAACTTGTCTTATTTCTTAATCTACTCTTACTTTATAATTACTTAATTACTCTTTTTTTCCTACTCTATTTCTCAAACCTACTCTATGGGATCTAATGATTATCTGCAATTTTTTAATTATAGATAAAATTATAAAAATAGCATTTAAAAACCATATAAAAGTTAACTTTTAGAAGGAATTTTTGACATTAAATAAAAGTAACAGAATAGAGACACAACTTTTATAAATAAATTCGTAATTTTTAAAATATTTCGTGAAAGTTTAAAAATGTTAAAATTATTTGAGTTAAAATATATGAAATGCAAATAAGTTTTGATTATTTTTCCTCCACATTTTTATGTACTTAATTCAGATTTATTTAATATTAAGGAAATTTATAGTTTAAATAAATATATTGTGTTGAATATATTATAATTTTAAATCAAGATTGGAACAGTTGTGAACAAAAGTTGTTTTGGTTTATAACGTTGAATATCAGTGGTCCAGATGATCAGAATTATTATATTACAGATCACTTAAGACATGTGAATGTGATGTAAAATATCTATCAAAGTCGAATTCCAAAATTAAAAGTAAGGTGTTATTTAAATAACTAGTACATTTAAAATAATGGCAAATTTGGATATATAATGGATGGATGAAAGTATCATTTATCTTTTTTTAAGATATATATTTCCTGATGCATGATTGTCACTATTCTGTTTTCAGTGTTGCCTATGAATTATTGGAGAATAGTTGCTTAACATCTCGCTTATTAAGCCAATTAACAATTTATAATGTTACTGACGAAAAAAAAAGACATTTGACAATTGTACGATGATATTTAAGTATAAACCGATTATTCGCTTTGTAATTAACTCAGCCATAAATCTACAAAAATAAATCATTGGACAACCACACTCTTGAAAAGTATGACATGGTGAAGAATAACATCCATACAATAGCGATGTATTGATATTGTGTTACGGTCCCAATGGTCCATGATAGCAACGTCTCATAGCACAAATATTCCTCCACTGACAAACCTTTAGCTTTCAATCATGTTGGAAGTGTAACTGTGCGATAGTGGAGTCAAGTAATATTCCATAGCAGAATAAACTTATTTAATGGTCGAAATCCCTTCTATCCGTTTCTTCAGGTGTACAATTTTAATACACCCCAAACTATCGAACATGGCGTCATGGCATGGGTTTCTGGGCGAATAAATACCTTTTCGGAGTCTTCTAATTTGAATAACATACAATATATAGCTTCTCTTGGTCCCTTTGAAAGTGTTTGCCAATTCCATTTGTAAGCATCCTACTTACTCTTTTGGATTATAAGATGATAAACCTTTCACCTCAGGGGTAGTGATTTCAATGACCTCTACTAAATCTTCGAACAGCTTTTCCATCAGTTGGGAAGGTATTCCTTCCCTGAAACGATTTTGTAAACGATTCCTAATGCACTGAGTTCAATCTTCTTCCATGTTCCATGTGAAGTGACATCGGGTACATCGATGGGTACAGGATCGGGTACAGAACATTTACAAATCAGGCCATCATTCAAATTTTATTTACTGTCGAATTTTATTCTTACCTGAGTGTCACACCTCTCTGTATTTTGCATCACAGCTCTACGCTTTGACAGGGACCATGTTTTGTACTCTTCTAACACGAATGTCCTTGTTAAAAATTTTCGTTGTGTCTTTGTAAACTTTTGCATGTATTTATACATATTTTCTCCGGATATTTTGATTAGGCTTTTGCCACTGATATTTCCCTTTTTATGAAATATTTTTTATATTTCGCTCTTAATTCTTTGCATATCATTATAGTTTAGAAATGTACTAGTAAATAATTAATTTCAGCAAACGTTTCAAAGGCAATAAGAGCATTAAATCAAATTTATTTTAATCCTAATTTAATTTAATTTTTAGCACAAATGGCCTGATGGCAAAGTGACTAGCACTCTGGCGCTCAGTAACACAGGTTTAAGTTCGATTCCCGGCCGGGTCAAGAATATTTGTAGTGGTTCGAAAACCACTTTAAACCGTAGGTCTTGATCTATTACATCTGTAGAGCGTTGGGCGTAGAACTGATCTCCCTTCCATTTAAAAAGAAAATACTCCTGTCTCGAAATCTGCTAGTAGGCAGCGGCCTTAGCTGACCATGAGGCTGTTGCACCAATGAAGAAGAAGAATGAAAGTTATTTTTTTTAAATCTATATAGTAAAAACATAAATTTTCTTTGCAAAACCAGTAAATAATGAAATAGATATTTCTTGACACACATCCAGTTTCTTATAGAAGTTTATAGAAACTATGCCTATTGTTGATTCGACAAAATCACATTGCTAATATCATTTTTGTTTAAAGATTTACAGAAGCATTTTTTTATAAAGCTCTTTTCTTATTCATTCTAGCTACAATAATTTCGTTGGATACTTGTATTGTAATTCTATTAATTTTAAACTTTTTTTTAAATTGTAAACATACATTGAAAACATCAATGTTAACTGAAAAAGAAGTAAAAGTTGACTTAGATTTACATCGTATAAATCAAGATCGATGCGTCTGTTTCATTTGGCATAACAAGCATTTAAAACTAAACAACAGTTTCATATTTAATTGTTCATATCTTTAAATAAGAATCTCATTAATCAACATTGTCTAGAAAGATTTGTTAACTGGTTGTTTAATTACTGCGCATAATAAATTTCAGTGCAAAAGAAATTTCTAGAGATTTAATGGAAACAGACCCTATTTTCTACCTTGAAATGTATCTGGAATGATTATAACCGTCTCTTATTTTGTTAATTTGTAGAAAAATATTCAGAGCAGCATATCATTATCATAGAATTTTAAGAACAATGAAAAATAATTATGTTATGAGTTTGAAAGTGCAAACAAAGAGGTTTAAGAAAAGTACTTACATTATTATTAATTTAAAATAATAGTAGTTTATAAATATTTTACTGTGCTATATTTAATAAAGGTTTGGAAACATTTTATAATTTCTCTGATTAGTAAGAAAGAAACTAAAAACTATCAATTAAATTTGGCAAACCAATTTAAATATAATCGTATATCATTACTTGTTTGACCATTACTATTAATCTGCTATTTATTTCAGTGTAAAAACCTTTAAAGCAGAAAGTAGGATATCATTTTAAGAGGAAGAGAAATTTAAAGCATTTGTTGTTTGTGCCGAAAACAATTTAGTCATCTTGTGTAAATGACATCGTTCTCAATTTAGGTGATTATAAATGAGATGTTATGATCTGCTTTAATTGATTTCCCAAACAAGAAATATTCAGTCTGAGTATCAAACAGTAGACAGAAGTGAAAATTTATAAAGCGTGTTATGAAATTCTAGCGAGTTATTAGAGTTTTCACTAAAAATAATTTTTAAATATCCTATATATCATTTATGTTATGTTCATCAAATGAAAAATTTTTTTAAATACTTCTAATAATAAATCCAATTTTGGAAAATAAAATAAATGAAGTAGTTCCTGAAAAGAAATAGATCATTTTATATAATAATATAGTTATTTATAATACTCTTATAAATTGTGTAGTTTTTTTAGAAAAACTTTAGCTGAATTTAATGCAAACAAGAAAATTAATACTTTATACATTTTAATATCAAAAACACAATATTACTTTACAAAAAAAGTTTAAATAATAGCAATAAAAATATATGATTTCAAATATATCAAGAACTCTAACAATATATTTTTGACTAATAGCTTTATATGAACAAATCTTGATCAATATAAAACAGCCAAGAAAAATTTTTCAATTCTGAAATATGTGCAGACATTAACAGCTGGTATAGGAAAGAAAAAGGATATAAATGAGATGTTATTATCGGCCTTAATAGATTTCGAGATCAGCAATGTTGAGCTATATATCAAATCGTGTTCTGAAGAAAAAATGTAAAACTTTTTATTTTAAAAAAAGTTTAGCATGTTATTAGAGATTTCAATATTAATAATTTTAAAATATCTTATTCACATCATTTGCTTTAATAAAAGAGTTTTTTCTCTAAAAATAGTTTAAGTATAATTGTGAAAAAGAACATGAATGATTGAAGCTTTTAGATGGTAATATATATATTTATTTATATATATATATATATAATAATGAATTAGTATAGTTTTTGAAAAATAAAAAAGACCTGTTATAAAAGAAAGAAAAGAAATGAGATGTTATTATCTGGCTTAATAGACTTCGCGATCAGGAAATGTTGGGTTATTTATCAAAGATATTTCTGACGAGAAAATATAGAACTTTTTCTTTAAAGAAATTTTAGCAGTTCAATATTAATAATTTTTAAACTTCTTCTTTCTCATTCATATTATTTACTTTAATAATTGATTTTTTTCTAAAATTGATTTAAATTCAATTGTGGAAAAGAACATGAGGGAATAAGGGTTTTAGATGACATTAGATGTCTTTTTACACATATATCATAATGTTAATGGTTTATAATATTCTCAAAGTTTTTGAAAAATATTAAAAGAAGACCTATTATAAAGGAAAAGGATATAAATGAGATGTTATGATCTGGCTTAATAGACTTTACGATCAGGAAATGTTGAGCTTTATATCAAATCGTATTCTGAAGAGAAAATATAAAACTTTTTCCTTTAAAGAAATGTTAGCATAGTTTAATATTAATATTTTTAAACTTCCTCGTTCTTATTCATATTATTTAGTTTAATAAATGAACTTTTATTTTTCTGAAAGTGATTTTAAGTTCAGTTTTGGTAAAGAACATGAATGAATGAAGGTTTTAGATGGAAAAATATTTTTTTTTTCATATATATAATGTTAATGGTATATAATAATCTTATAATTGGTATTGTTTTTGAAAAATATTAAAAGAAGACTTGTTATAAAGGAAAATTATATAAATGAGATGTTATGATCTGGCTTAATAAACTTCTTGATCAGGAAATGTTGAGCTATATATAAAATCGTATTCTAAGGAGAGAAAAATTAAATATTTTCTTTTAAAGAAATTTAAGCATTGTTCAATATTAATAACTTTTAAACTTCCTATTTCTTATTCATATTATTTTGTTTAATAAACGATTTTTTTTTATTTTCTAATGTGGTTTAAATTTAATTTTGGTAAAGAACATAAGTTAATGAGGTTTTTATATGGAAATAAATGTCTTTTTATTTATATATAATAATGTTAATGGTATTTAATATACTTATAACTGGTATAGTTTTTGAAAAATATTTTTAAAAAAATGACTTTTTATAAAGAAAATGGACATAAATGAGATGCTATTATCTGCAATAATAGACTTCGCGATCAGGAAATGTTGATCCATATATCAAATCGTACTATGCAGAGAAATTACAAAAAATTTCCTTTAAAGAAAGTTATTAAAAAGTTATTAAGCATTCATTATTAAGAAAGCATATTATTAGAGATTTCTATTAATAAATTATTAACTTCCTAGTTCTTATTCATATTATTTAGTTTAATAAATTAACTTTCATTTTTCTAAAAATAGTTACAAATTAAAACTACAAATTAAAATACAATTGTGGAAAAGAGCGTGAGTGAATGACGGTTTTAGATGAAAATAGGTGTATTTTTTTCGTATATATGCTATGTTAATGGTAAAAAATCTTTTTATAATTGATATAGTTTTTGAAAAATATAAAAAGAAAACCTGTTATAAATAAAAGGGACATAAATGAGATGTTATGATCTGTCTTAATAGACTTCACGATCAGGAAATGTTGAGCCATATATCAAACCTTATTCTGAAGAGGAAACTTTTATATACAACTTTTTCCTTTAAAGAAATTTTAGCATAGTTTAATATAAATATTTTTAAACTTCCTATTTCTTATTCATATTATTTAGTTTAATAAATGAACTTTTATTTTTCTGAAAGGGATTTTAAGTTCAGTTTTGGTAACGAACATGAATGAATGAAGGTTTTAGACGGAAAAATATATTTTTTTCTCATATATATAATGTTAATGGTATATAATAATCTTATAATTGGTATTGTTTTTGAAAAATATTAAAAGAAGACTTGTTATAAAGGAAAAGGATATAAATGAGATGTTATAATCTGGTTTAATAAACTTTTAGCAAATTATTAGAGATTTCAATATTAATAATTTTTAAACGTCAAATTTCTTATTTAGCTTAATACATGAGATTTAGTTTTTCTAAAAATGGTTTAAGGTTTAATTATGGAAAAGAACATGAATAAATCATGGTTTTAAATGGAAATAGACGTTTTTTAACATATATATAATAGTGTTAATTGTATATAATATTCTTATAATTGGTATAGTTTTTGAAAAATATCAATTGACTCAAATACAGATGAGAAAATCAAAATCTGAAACATTTCATTATATGAAAAAAGGGTCTACATTATCTTACAAAAAGGCTCAAATAATGATCATAAAATAAATGACTTCAGATAAATCAAGAGCTCTAACAAAACCTTTTTGATTCATATCTTTATACATACAAACCTAGACAGCAATTCAATACAAAACAGACAAGAAGAGAAAAAAAAACATTTAGTGGCAGCAATACATGCTGATATGAATCACTGGAAAAAAAAGAAAGAAATGGGATATATATATATATATATATATATAAAAGGAATCGTTTCTATTTTCTCAACTCAGCTAATAGTTTCAAATTTTTGAGTAAGAAAGCATTGGCAAGCATAAAGTAGGATATCATTTTAAGAGAAAGAAAAATTTGAATCATTCGTTGTTTGTGTAGAAAGCAATTAAGTCACATTGTGTAAATGCAAAATTCCGACATCGTCCTCCATTTAGGTTATTATAAGTGAGATGAAATTGACTGACTGAATTAATTGACTTCACAAGCAAGATATATTCAGTCTGAGTATCAAACAGTAGACAGAAGTGAAAATTTATAAAGAGTATAATTCAATACATTGCACTATATGAAAAATGTTCCTACTTTACTTTAGAAAAAGGCTCAAGTAATGATAATAAAATAAATGACTTCAGATAAATCAAGAGCTCCAACAAAATCAACAAAATCTTCGGATTCATATCTTTATACGTACAAACCTCGATGGCAATTCAATACAAAACAGACAAGAGTGAAAAATAAACCAAACATTTAGAGGCAGCAGTACATGCGGATATGAATCACTGGAAAAAAAGAAAGAAATGGGATATATATATATATATATATACATATTCATATAAAAGGAATCGTTCTATTTTCTCAACTCAGCTAATAGTTCCATATTTCTGTAAGAAAGCAATGGCGATGGCAGAGCATTCCCTTTTCCGCGTTGGCGAGCACGGTTCTTGCTTTCTGCCACGAGGTAGAAGAGGCGTTTCGGGCCCCTAAAACGAAAATATACTGCATCTTCTTACGTAAAGAAATATTCCAAAAAGAAAGAAAATAAAAGGACCTTGGAATTCCGATTGGGGAGAAGGGTCTCACTCGGCGGTTTCTTAAGGGCATTTTGGAAGCGTATTGAATATGAGAATTGAATATGAGAATAAAAGGATATTGAGATAAAAAGGGATTCCTCCTTAAGCCACTGCTGCTTGATTTATGAGAGGAATGTCTCGAGATATTTCATATGTTTATGTGATTGGAAGAGATCCAGAAACGTTTAGATTAAAGGATTCCTCCCTTTGCAGAAAAGCGCTTTTCTTTTTGGGATGTTGTTTTAATGCATTCGCTTGATTTAGTTTTCTGTTATTTGAATACAAATGGTTTGGCTTTTGTTTGTATATAAATAAAAGAAATCCCGATAAATTGCTAGCAATTTTCGTCTTTTTGTTGTTTATGAGGTTGTTGTTTGGATTTTAGGCATAATATGAAGATAGTTATGCTAATTTTAATTGATGTCATAATGAGTTTGTGAATGTAAGTGTGTCTGTTGTGTCTAATCCTCAGTGACCTGCAGGAAATGTTGGGCTATATATTAAAATGCTTTCTGAAGAGAAAATATAAAACTTTTTCCTTGAAAGAAATTTCAGCATATTATTAGCGATTTTAATGTTATTAATAATTTTTAAACTTCCTGTTTCATATTCATATTATTTAGTTTAATAAATGAGTTTTTATTTGTTCTAAAAATTGTTTAAGTTCAATTTTGGAAAAGAAAATCAGTGAATGAGAGTTTTAGATTGAAATACATGTCTTTAACCATGCTAATGTTTCATAAATCACCATGTTAATGGTATGTAATGTTCTTATACTTGTTATAGTTTTTAAAAAATAAAAAAAGACCTGTTATAAAGAAATAGGATATAAATGAGATGTCTTTAGTCGTATATATTATAATTTTAATGGTATATAACATTATCATAATTGGTATAGTTTTTGAAAAATATCAATTGACTCAAATGCAGATGAAAAAATCCACATCTTAAACATTTCAATATACGAAAAATGCACCAACATTACCTTACAAAAAGGCTTAAATAATGATCATAAAATAAATGACTTCAGATAAATTAAGAGCTCCAACAAAATCAACAAAACCTTTTTGATTTATATCTTTATGCATACAAATCTCGATAGCAATTCAATACAAAACAGACAAGAGTAAAAAAAATACATTTAGCGGGAGTAGTACATGCGAATATGAATCACTGGAAAAAAAAGAAAGAAATGCGATATTTATATATACATATAAAAGGAATCGACCTATTTTCTCAACTCAGCTAATAGTTTCATATTTCTGTAAGAAAGTATTGGAGAGCAGAAAGTAGGATATCATTTTAAGAAGAAGACCAATTTGAATCTTTCGTTGTTTGTGTAGAAAACAATTAAGTCCCATTGCGTAAATGCAAAATTCTGACATCGTCCTCCATTTAGGTGATTATAAATGACATGTCATGAACCGTCTTAATTGACTTCACAAGCAAGAAATATTCAGTCTGAGTATCAAACAGTAGAAAGAAGTGAAAATTTATAAAGCGTATAATTCAAAACATTCAATATATGAAATACGTTCCTACATTATCTTACAAAAAGGCTAAAATAATAATCATAAAATAAATGACTTCAGATAAATGAAGAGCTCTAACAAAACCTTTTTGATTCGTATCTTTATACATACAAAACCTCGATAGCAATTCAATACAAAACAGAAAAGAGTAAAAAAAAACATTTACAGGCAGCAGTACATGCGGATATGAATCACTGGAAAAAAAAGAAAGAAATGGGATATATATATATATATATATATATATATATATAAGCATATAAAAGGAATCGTTCTATTTTCTCAACTCAGCTAATAGTTTCATATTTCTGTAAGAAAGCATTGGCGATGGCAGAGCATTCCCTTTTCCGCGTTGGCGAGCACGGTTCTTGCTTTCTGCCAGGAGGTAGAAGAGGATTTTCGGGCCCCTAAAGCGAAAATATACTGCATCTTCTTACGTAAAGAAATATTCCAAAAAAAGAAAGAAAGAAAAGGCCTTGGAATTCCGATTGGGGAGAATGGTCTCTCTCAGCGGTTTCTTAAGGGCATTTTGGAAGGAGCGTATTGAATATGAGAATAAAAGGATATTGAGATAAAAAGGGATTCCTCCTTAAGCCACTGCTGCTTGATTTATGAGAGGAATGTCTCGAGATATTTCATATGTTTATGTGATTGGAAGCGATCCAGAAACGTTTAGATTAAAGGATTCCTTTCTTTGCAAAAAGCCCTTTTCTTTTTGGGATGTTGTTGTAATGCATTCGCTTGATTTAGTTTTTTGTTATTTGAATAAGAATGGTTTAGCTTTTGTTTATAATAAATTGCCAGTAATATTCGCGCTTTTGTTGTTTATGAAATTGATGTTTGGATTTTAGATATAATATGAAAACAAAAAATTATACAACAAGTGGATTTTTATTAGTAAAATTCTAAAAATCATGCATTATCGGTTTTATGATGGATGTTATTTATAATTTTATTTTTAATTTAAATAATTTTTTCCTCGATTTTTGAGATATATGCTAAAAAGATGCTATAATTTATAACGCTATAAATTATACTATATTTTTTTCTTTATGTAGGGCACTGTACAATACTTAATTATCGTCATGATAATCGGTGAACTTGTAAAAAGCTTTGAATAATTATAAAGAAACAAAAACTTCGGTGCGCCAACGCTGTTTTCTTGAGTCAAAGTCAATTGAAACAAATCCGAGACTTTCCTCACTCTTATTTAAACTTGCAGAATGGAAATTTCTGGTCAACTGATTTAACGGGTTTACGGCTGTAGTTTAGAAAACAGAACCGTTAATATAGTGCAGATACGTCACACTCCAAGTTAAGGTAAGATTAGAAGGAGAATTAAAAATATACTTATAAATTTAAAATAACAAAATATATTGTTATCCAATTATCTTACCTTACTATAACAATAATTTTATGTGTAATAAAATTATTACTTTAGCAAAACTGAAATCATTCGAGCTAATCATACATTATCATTAACATAACCAATATGCAAATTTGTCACATTAAATCCTACAATAATAAAGAGGATATTTGTATTTTAAAATTATTTAGATAACGCATAACTAAAGCTTGCGTTCATTAGTTTTACCTTCTGTCATTTTACTGAGAAGTATATTGAATTGATCTTATTTACCCTAGTCCCCTTTTATCCTTGGAACGGTCATTTAAATTCATTGAGTAATAAATCCCACAATCTTCCAACTCCAACCGTTTCCACGGACTTAGGAGATTATTTCAAAGATTTGTCTCAAATTCAATCTGTCTATTATCGTAAATAGTCCGAGCTAATTGCTTGGATCGAATGTTTTGATATATTTATGCATTTTCTCACAAAGGCTCATTGGGGATGCTTTCTATGCAGATACCGGAACAGAGATGTGGCTTCTATTAATTAAAGCGTTAGTAATAGGCAGCGTTCAGAACATCTGTCAAAATACACTTTCTATTACAAGAGTTTGTATGTAGATATGTTATGCTGCTGGATCCTTGCTGAATACATAGCATAATGCATTTTTGTTTAGGAATATACTTTGAAGTTATAGATGTGAGAAATTAATGATAATTACAGACTAGTTTAAAATGGCATTTCAATTTTTAAGTTTAGAAGCATTGAGAATTGAATCATATGGATATGATATCATAAATTGTTTTACAGTTTAATCTCTTTTGTATATTTAAAATGTCTAATATGTGTATTCGTTTAAATCAATCCCCAATAACAGACTGCATAATCCGTATTAATAACTTAAAGCGATGATTATTAATTAAATGGCTTTAACAGTGATCCTTTGAATTAATAACTTTGGAACTAACTATTTTTGATAATGTTTAACAATATGATTAATATTATTCTGTATTAGTATATATATACATATATATATATTGTGCATATTGTGTTGTATTAAATGTACTAGTTATTAAAATATAGAATTATTTTTATTGTTTTATTCTAACTTCATAATTCTTGTTTTAAGTGGAAACAATGCTGGCAAATACTGTTGCAAGACAAATAGAGGAACTCTATGGATTACATTAAATATAAAACTAATAAATTTTATGCATTATATTATAGTATATAAATAAATAAATAAATTTTATTATCATAAAATATTTATATTTATCCAATTTTTTTTATATTTTTCTTTTATGTTCCATATTTATCTGTTTTATTTATATGTAATTTTTAAAATACTAAACGTGCAATTTTTTTCATGTGTGAACAAAATGGTATGAGGTCCATAACATTCAAAAATTTGAAATTGGTAAGTTCATAAAAATGGAAGTTTTTATGTAAAGTTATTATATAAAACATCAATTAATCTCATGTAAAATAATTTCATTTCGAAAATTTTTTAAAAAATAAGCATTGATTTACCATGTGATTTCAGCTATATGAGTTGAGAAAATCCTACACAATGCTCACACACTATATGCCAACATACTAGTCACGTGCTCTGTATCTCATTTTAAATTGTTTATGACTTTCTAGTGTAGAGACTTCAAAACAATTACTTATACGAGACATATACATGCCTTGAATTTTAATTGATAGTTCAAACTTCGTGAAGAGTTAAAAGTTGAATTGTTTTTTTATATGCTTGTGAAATAGTTTATCATTGTAATCATGTGAATTGGTAGAAAACTGCAGAAAAAATCCTAATTTATAACTCCAATTTCGCCAACTAAAAATTAACGCCAACGAAGTAACTTATTCCTTAAAAATTCAATCAAACAAAATATTAGTTACTGTTAAAATTTCAACAGTAACTAATATTTTGCATAATGCATGATGGAAGATCATGGGAAAGACATAAAATTTGCATAATGGAAAAAGACATAAAATGCAGAAGGAATTCTTAATATAGAAAGTGAATTTAATCTATTTGATAACTTGATTAAACATGATACTTAGATAAAAAGTAATAAAAAGGCAACCCAAAAGTTTAAACAATTGTTGATTTTTGCCTGTATAGAGAGGTTATATAAGCAGTGCCGCTTCAGTTTGGATGGCGCCACTCTTTACGCACTAGGCATTAATATACATAATACTAATTGGCTACATAAATAAAAAGTCTTAAGAATGTATTTCCGTTTTGAATCATAATTTTCTTTCTTTCCTTAACTAACTTAAGAAAATTGAATACAATACAAAATTTATTTTAATTTTTCAAAAATTAAAAAAAATTAGTTTTTAAATATTAAAAAAATAAAAAAATCCATTTTTTCAACATCTTTTACTATCCTGTCGAATCCGTAAAGAACAAAAAAAAAACATGTAATGATAAATGAGATTGTCGTATACTTTGGAAATTTTTATAAGCCTGGTACCACATTTTCACATTGTGTACACCATCAGATATCGCTCAAATTTATTACAACTAAAGAGAAGCAAATATTTACCGACCCATTGCTAATGAACTTAATTATATAACAAACGTTGGCGAAAATAATATCTCTGTTCGTAAAATTAAAATTCTCTCTTCATATTTCGCATTTTCTTTATATATTTTTGAGGTAGACAGAACGGTGAATTTTAATTGTATCATATTTTCTGATTATATTCCATTTTACAACCTTTTTAATCATTTTCCTATTTTGTTTTGTAAAGCTATTTTTAATTTCAGTATTAAACAGTAATAGTAACAAACAGTTCAGTAGTAACAGTTAACTACCCCAAACTACTTGATAATGACACTTAAATTCTACAATGGACTGTTTAAGTAAATATCTTTGTTGAATCATTATTAAATTTCGTATATATAACCAACGAAAAATGTATAATCTAAGAATTAATTTAATTATTAAACAAAAGAAAATAATACTGTAGGTTTCAAGTACTGGCTGCTCCACGTTGGGCGCTGGATTGTAGTATTGTGGGTTGTGCAACTGGATTGTATCTGGGTGTGGTTGGGTTGAGATACTTCAGACGCAGGTTGGTGAACACACAGCTTTATTGACACAAGCACAAACAGCACACATATACAATTAGCGACATACACTATTTGACACATTTAAAGACAGATAAGAATAGATTCGTGGAAGGATTCCACTTCTAAAGCGAAAACCCGATGCTCAGGTTTACGCGGAATATACTTCCTCTCTGAGTGAGAGTTTATATGCCAACAAATACATAGGGCTGAGCTGAACATATTTCCTCTCGGGGTGAGACTGTAAACTAAACGTTTCTCAACAGAAGCGCGTGATTTGCTCTGTACTAAACGTTTTTCAACGCCAGCGCAGAGCTGAACTGTACTTCCTCTCGGGTGAGAGTCTCGAGGCCTACTGAACATTTCTCCTAAATGCCACAGGGGGCGCTCTTGCCTATGTGTAGGTAGAAATGCGTAAGAGGGAGCATGGTTACAATATTCATAAATTCGATAGTGTTTTTATTGATTCAAGTAAAAGTATTTATTCAAGTCTCAAAGTAAATTTCACTATATTAATTGACCAGCACATATACAATTTATTGTTTTAACAACAAAAAAGTAGAAGAAAAATAAAATTCATACATTTTTGTATGGATAATAGATATATATACATCATAAATTTATATCGGGTAAAAATATTGTTGAAAAAAAGATAATTATAATTGATGTACCATTGGAAAGAATGCTTGTATTATTATTCTTTTTGCCATAGAATCATCTTTTAAGTGATAGTCTGAGTATTTTAAATACAGCAAAGATTGGCATTGCGAAGTACGATTAATGCGCATTCTCTGATAAGAAACAGCATTATTCTTTCGAAATGCCTTTTTCGTAAAGCGTTATAAGATATAATGACACTTGGAATAAATAACTTCAGTATATTTTTAGTATTTTCATTAATTTCAAATTTCATTAATTTGTAACTTTCAATTATAAATTGCAATGTAGTTATTTAAAATGTTATTTATGTTTAAAAATATATCGCCATTTCAATTTAAAACTTGTTTTCTTTTAAAAATTATTGTCACAATTATGACAAATTCTGAGGTGATGCACTTATCTTGGCTGTTATTGTGTGAACATAGTGTTATTGCATGTTAAACGGGAAATAAAAACTACTAACAATAAAAATGTGTTACTTAGTTCCTTATTAGATACTTTAAAAAAATCTGACTCTCAAATTTATTAACTCGAAAAAGAAACAAATATTTCCAGACACCACTAAATCAAATAACCAACGAGGAAATAGTATTTCATCCGAAATTAAAATTTCCTGCGAATGCGTTCCGCAATTCCAGGATGTCGCATGATATATGATTCCTGAACTTTTCCGAGCCACATATTTTACGCCAATGTTAAATCACCGCCTGGCGCGGAAATACACAATATGTCAAAACTTTTGCAAGGCTTTTATGTATCGACCACGCTGCGGTCATTTACGCACGAAGTTATTACATGACAGCATGTAGTAAAATTTCAATGTCTAACTAACAGTTATTAATTAAAATGATCGTAGCAGAAAGTTTAACTTCCACTGGGTACCACGCCATGAGAGAATTTGCATTTTTCAACTTTCGTTGAGTTCGCGCGCATCAATAAAACCCTGACGCCCAAATAATCAATAGGGTTGTAAAACCTCAGAGAGTTTTAATTAGCAACATCCTTTAAGGCGGATGCTAATTAAAACTAATAATGTATGAATTACAATTTATTAATGAAACACTATTGTTGCAGACTGAGTGAATTTGATACAATTTCCTGTTCGTTATATAGACACATATTTTGCATTTGATGTGTTTGAAATTTTTGAAAGTATCTTGAATTACTATTAAACAATAACGGATTTATATCCAACTTAAGGATAGATTTTGGGATTTATATCTCGTAAAGCATGGATTGTCTTTACCGTTACAAACCCAGCCAAATACAGCCAAATTAGATTAAAGTAAGCACAAAATGACTGTAGAGCGACAAACCAAACCAAGATTTAAGTTTGGTTCTCGTTTGATCTTGAAACTAGTTCCCACAGCTTAAACATTAATGTTCTCACAACCATGGCACATTTCATGCAAAAAAAGAGTGATGGAGATAAATGCATTACTAAAATACGATGTCTCTGAAATTAAATAAATTATGAAAATAAACATATTAAAAATCATCGATATTTGTTTTAAATATTTACAATTTACCAAAGAAATGCATCCATACGTCATGAGTAATTCTCACCTTTCATTTTTAGTACATTATGCATCTGTATCGACCTAGAAATCTTGTGATCTGTCCACAATTAAGGTTCAGCCTTGTCATGAATTATGTAAATTTAGTTAAAGTCCTCATATGCGCCTTCTGTTTCGTATTGAAAGCGAAGTGAGCCAAGATCTCTGCTACGTATCAGCATCTCATCATTTAAGAGATTGAACATTAGTAATCGCACTTTAATATCAAAAGACCTAGGAACATCTTACTTAAATTCAATTTTTTGAATTTTTATTCTCTCTAGATTCATAACTCTCTCTTCATTTATAATTCCTTTTAACTTATGGACATTGTCAATGTGTTCAATCTTTTATGTTTGCCACCACGGGAGATGAAGACACTGACGGACTAGTGCGCTCCAAGAATTTTTAACCTCAATATCATCTGTACTATATTTTTTTTATCAGTTTGTAAGTGAACAGTTTTCCAATAAAATGATTATTTTTATCAACAGAGTATTTTTGATCATTTCTGCTAACAACACCCTCAAACTGGGTATAGTTTTTGGTGAATAGGACGTGATTATCGTGGTTCCATCATTTGAAAAAAGAAATGCATTTTTTTTCTTAAATAAATATCTTTTCACTTTAAAAATTGCCACGAAAATAATGAGACTGTGTGGTTTCGAAAAAGTGGTTCTGAACCGGATCGAAACATTTCTGACCACAATCAACCCTGAGACTAGTACAATCAGCTTTAAAGATCGACAGGTGACGTTAGAAAATTTTTTTAATAAAATACTCGAATATGAATCTTCTTTGCCAAAAGATCAATCAGAAATAACTGAAATTGAAGAAAAACATTTTGATGCAATTAGAGCAATTCGGAAGTTGTTGGAGCCAACGGGGTTACAGTCAGAAAAGATGACACATAATTTCCATCGAATTTCCATTACTTAAAAATTCATACTTTTTTAAACCTTTCTAATAATATCTTATTTTTATGAAACAGTTTAAGCATAATAATTAGAACAATTTAATTATAATAATAAGATTTCGAAACAAGAATTAAAACTTTTATACTCTATAAACACTTTACCTTAAAGCCTAAATCTATAAAAAAATTACCACTATTAAAAAAAAAAAATATTAGAAGTTTTATACAAGTAATTGCTCAAAATAAAACATAAAAAAATAAATAAAAACTAGTACATCAAAGAGAAAAATCAATGCTTCAAATATACAAATGTATTCAAATTCATTTTTTAAATGTTGAATTATTCTTCAACATCAATTTATATTTCTCTAAAGCCATCCCAAAACTCTATCAAAATAATTCGGTTGATATTCAGCATTCTAAATTCGGAATAGAATGCTGAACCCGAAATGAAACTTCAATATTAGAGAAATGCAATCCAATAAATCAAATCAATATTAAAATAATTATCTATTGGGAGATCGTACCAAATGGGGATTTTAAAGATAAAAAGCCATCTGTGTTAATTAATCAATATTAATTAGCATAACATGATATTTTGAAAAAAGAATTAAAACTTTTATACTCTATGAAATCCTTCGTTAAAACCTAAACTTTTATAAAAATATTTGCCTAAATAAAAAATATAAAACCTGAATAATAATAACAATAAAACTTTTATACAAATATTTGCTAAAAAAAATTAAATACACAAAATAAAAATTTTATTTCAAAGGTAAAAATTTAATTCTTTTAAAAAGACACAAAAATATTCAGATTTAAATTCTGCCAGCAGGCAGACAAATAAAAACATAAATTGTTTTCACCCAGTATTGGCCCATCATGGGGCTGTTGAGCCACTGATGATGATAGTTTTAATCATCATCAGTGTATATCAGTGTTTATACAAGTATTTGCTCGAATAAACCTAAACACATACAAAATTGGTACATCAAAGAGAAAAATCAATACTTTAAAAAAGGTACAAAGATATTCAGATTCAATTTTTTTTAAATGTTGGATTAATCTCCAACATCAATTTAAATTTTCTGAAAGCCATCCCAAAACTCTATCAGAATAAATTTTCATAAAAACTCAGTTGATATTTTTCCTCTAAATTCTAAATATGATGAAACCGAAATTGAACTACAATGCTTGAGAAATGCAACCACAACCCCCACCACCAATATTAAAATAATTATCTACTAGGAGATCTTACCAAATAGTATTTTAAGCAAATAGTGTTTAAGATAAAAAAGCCATCTGTGTCAAGTAACCAATATTAATTAATATTACAAGAGATTTTGAAACAATAATTAAAATTTTATATTCTATAATGGCCTTACCTTAAAACCTTACCTGCATTTTAAAAAAACTATTAAAACTTTTATACAATTAATTGGGCAAATAAATAAATAAATAAAAACCAGTACATCAAAGAGAAAAATCAATATTTTTAAAAAGATACAATTATATTCAGATTCAATTTTTTTTTAATGTTGCATTAATCTTCAACATCAATTTATATTTCCTGAAAGCCATCACAAAACTCTATCAGAATAAATTATCATAAAAATTCAGTTGACGAATTTCCTCTGAATTCTGATGAATAGAATACTGAAGCCGAAATTAAACTTCAATATCAGAGAAATGCAACCACATAAATCAAAGCATTTAATGAAACATTTGCAATTACGAAATTTAATACCGAGAACGTATCGCTACAGAAGCGATATCCTATTTCCTGCAACCAATCCGAGTTCAGATATTCAGAAACTTGTTTATTACCATTCCAGGTAATGTAAAAACTTATCTCTGTTGCCAGTGCTGATGAGCCATCGATTGTGGCCTTTAATTTCAAGAATACCCGTTTTATGATGGATGCTGTGCAGTTCCGCTGAGATGGAATGGGCGAAAATATCTGTCGGTGCTCCTGTGTGTCAATTCCCAGACCATGATGATAATGAAAGCAGATAGGAATTTTGGATAATCTACAGTCGCACAGAAGGGGTGTAATGAGATTGAGAAACTTGTGCTCACTGGTAATAGATTTTGAGACTGTTTACTTAGTCTAATAGAAGTGCATGACGAGTCATTATAGCGGAAAGAGAACACAGCAGATGATTTCTCCGGTGGCGGGAATTTTAATCAGTCGTGCAGATATTGCTAAGAAATTTCATTATTATATCTGTAGAAATCAAATGAGTTTTTAATATAGATCCTTTAGGCGTATATTTAAAATAGTTTTATCTTTTGAAATAATTTCCGTGTGTGTGTGTATATTTAAGGTAAATATATTTTGTAAAAATTTGTTATTAATACCAATAACAAATTTTTAATACTAATTAAAAATTTGTTATTGCATACCATCTACATAGCTTAGGGACTAGACTCGGCGCTTTTACAGGTTTCTGACTCGGGCTCCAGAGGTACTATGGATGTTTGTATAAACTCGGAATCCACTTTAAACCGTAGGTCCCGATGTCTACGTCTTAAGTTACACATGTATGTTATATTACACAAATATGAAGTCAGAATGTGTTTACGTTTTTAATCATGAATTTTTTGCATTCATTAACTTTAAAATTAAATACATCTCAAAATTTATTTGTAAATTTTCAAAAAGTAAAAAAGAAAAAAAATTATTAAAAAAAGAGCAATCCATTGCCTCACTATTTTTACTGTCCCATCCACGTAAAGAACAAAGAGAATAAATACACGTAATGATAAATGTTGTTGTTTTATACTTCGGAAATATTTATAAACATAATTTTATTACCCCATTTTGCAGATATCACTCAAATTTATTAAAACAAGAAGAAAAAAATCAATGCCTACTAATGATAATGAACAAAATTATATAATTGACGTTGTGAAAATATTTCCATCGTAATTAAAATTGTCATTTCATATTTCGCATTCTCTTTTATACATTTTTGTCTGCAAACAGAACAGGGAAAGTTTAAGTTTCCCAACTTAAATGTTTTAATTATTTTCCTTTTTATTTCATTAAGCTATTTACAATTTTATTTTTAAACAGTAATTGTTTTCGAACACTTACACCAATCTACTTGATAATGACGCTTAAATTATACAAAGGAATGTTTAAGTCATTATTTTTGAGGAATAATTAATGATCATAATATATATAAACAAACATAGCAATAAAAAATTCATAAATTGCATCTTTAATAAAAGAAAATATCTACAGAAAACTAATATTCATAAATTCGATAATTGTTTTTTTATGCATATGAAATTAAAATTTGTAAATTAGGTATTCTCAAACTAAATTTACCTATATAAATTAAACAGCATATACAATTTATTGTTTTAAAAATGGAAACAGTCGAGGAAAAGTTAAAACGCCCTGCTGCATTTTTTTATAAATATGGCATCATGAATTTATATTGGGTAAAAATATTGTTCAAAAAAGATCATTTTAATCGATTTACAGTAGGAAAGAATGGTTGCGTTATCCTTTTTGCCACAGAATCATCTTTTAAATGATAGCCTGAGTACTTTAATTACAGTAAAGATTGGTATTGCGAAGTAATGTTAATGCTCATGCTCTGATTATAAGAAACTGCATTATTCATTTGAAATTCCTTTTTTCGTAAAGCATTATAAGATATAAGGACACTTGGAATAACTTAGTATATTATTATTCATTGGTAAATTCCATTATTCTGTAACTTCCACCTATAAATTGCAATGTAGTGTTTTAAAATATTATTTATGTTAAAAGATATATCCCCTTTTCAATTTAAAATGTTTTTTTTTTTTAAATTGTCACATCGTCATATGACAAATTCTAAGGTGGAAAATTTACCTTGGCCATTATTATGTAAACATAGTATTATTGTATGTTAAACAGGAAAAACAAATTACTAGCAATACAAATATGTAACTTAGATACGTGTGCTTATTAGATACGTTAAAGTAATCTATTTTTGAAATTTATTAACCCGAAAAAGAAACAAATAGTTCCTGGCCACTAAATCAAATAACCAACGAGGAAATAGTATTTCATCCGAAATTAAAATTTCCTGCGAATGCGTTCCGCAATTCCAGGATGTCGCATAAAATACGATTCCTGAACTTTAACGAGCCACATATTTTACGCCAATGTTAAATCACCGCCTGGCGCGGAAATACACAATATGTCAAAACTTTTGCAAGCCTTTTATGTATCGACCACGCTGCGGTCATTTGCGCACGAAGTTATTACATGACAGCATGCAGTAAAATCTCAATGTCTAACTAACAGCTATTAATTAAAATGATCGCAGCAGAAAGTTTAACTTCCACTGGGTACCGCGGCATCAGAAAATTTGCATTTTTCAACTTTCGTTGAGGTTCGCACACATCAATAAAACCATGACGCCTAAATAATCGATAGGGATGTAAAACCTCAGAGAGTTTTAATTAGCAACATCCTTTGAGGCGGATACTAATTAAAACTAATAAGGTATGAATTGCAATTTATTAATGAAACACTATTGTTGTAGACTGTGTGAATTTGACACAATTTCCTGTTCGTTATATAGAAACATATTTTGCATTTTATGTGTTTTAAATTTTGGAAAGTATCTTGAATTACAATTAAGCAATAGCACATTTATATCCAACTTAGTGATGGATTAAGGGATTTATATCTCGTAAAGCATGGATTATTTTTACCGATTGTAGGGGCATTTACATTATTACAAACACAGCCAATGAAGCCTGGTTTACAATAATGTAAATGTCGGTTTGTAATAACGTAAATTTGAAGTTGTGGATTTGTAATTGAAGCACCTCTTTCATGGATTAATTTATGTCTACTACCAAATTATTTGGTGTAAATGTCACCACTGGCGTTCATTTGAAAGACTTACACCCTCACTGTACTATTACAAATCCGAAGGAAAACCTTTCCTGCCTACTGATTGATTATGTCCATGAAATAAAAAGTATGAAGTGATGTTGAACCCTGGTGGCCAATTAGCTAGCGCTCTGGTCGTTGGTATTGCAGGTTAGAAGTTTGATTCCTGGTGGTGGCATGGATGTTTGTTAGGGATTCGGAATCAACGTTAAACTGTAGGCCCAAGTCTAATTAGTCTATAGTGTGCACAAAATGACCATAGAGTGACAGACTAAACCAAATCAAGCTTTATGTTTAGTTCTCGTTTGATCTTGAAACTAGTTCCTACAGTTTAAAACCTAATACTTTCACCACCGTGGCACATTTGATGTAAAGAACGAGTGATTGAGACAATACCATGCCTGAAATACAATGTTTTGATATTAAATAAAATCTGATAATATACAGAAAAAAAATCATCGATGATTTTAAAAAATGTTTACAATTTACTAATTGAAGATCAAAGAAATGCATCCATACGTCATAATTAATTCCCCACCTTATATTTTTAGTAAATTATGCATCTGTATCGACCTCGAAATCTTGAGATCTGTCCACAATTAAGGTTCAGCCTTGTCACGAATTATGTAAATTTATTTATGTCCGCATTGTTCATATATTTAATCCATGGGATAACGGTGTTTAATCCAATTTACTTGCCACCATGGGAGATGAAGACACTGACGTGGTACTGCACTCTAAGAATCTTCAACCTCAACATCATCTGTACTATATATTTTTTATCCGTTTGTAAGTGAACAGTTTTCCAATAAAAGGAAGTCACTGAGTATATTTTTTATCATTTCTGCAAACTCCCTCACGCTGGGTATAGTTTTTTGTGAATAGGACGTGATTTTCGTGTTTCCAACGCTTCAAGTAAGAAATGTATTTTTTAAGAAATATCTCTTCACTTTAAAAATTGCCACGGAAATAATCAGACTTTGTGATTTCGAAAAGGTGACTTTGAACCACATTGAAACGTTTCTGACCACATTCAGTCCTGGAATTAGTTCAATTAGACTAAGATTCGACTTCAGTTTACTTTAAAGACTGACTTGTTAGGTTAAAAGAAATTTTTAATAAAATACTCGAATATGAATCTGCTTTCCCAAAAGATCAATCAGAAATAACTGAAATTGAAGGGGAACATTTTGATGCAATAAGAGCACTTCGAAAATTGTTGGAACCAACGGGGTTACGGTCAGAAAAGACAGTTGACACAGAATGTACATTATTTTAAAATTCATACTTTTTAAAATCTTTTTAATAATATCTTATTTTAGGAAACAGTTTAATCATAATAACAAGAAACAAATGTTAACCTGTAAAATTAAAAAAAAATTCGTTTTTTTCGACACTTTGTTCTATCATTATACACAAGAATATCTAATATTAAAATAATTATCTTAATAAAGGGTGTTTTTAAAGATAAAAAGTCATTTGTGTCAAATAACCAATATTATTTAGTATTACATGGGATTTTGAGGCAAGAATTAAAATTTTATACTCTATAAAAACCTTACCTTAAAACTAAACCTACAAAAACCTTACCTCTGTTAAAAAAAAAAGCTGTTAAAACTTTTATACAAGTATTAGCTAAAAAAAAATTAAATATGCAAATTAAAAATTATATTTCGAAGGTAGAAATTTTATTCTTTTAAAAAGCCACAAAAAATATTCAGATTCAATTTTTTTAAATATTGGATTATTCTTCAACATCAATTTAGATTTTCTGAAAGCCATCCCAAAACTCTATCAGAATAAATTATCATAAAATTTCAGTTGATGTATTTCCTCTAAATTCTAAGCAGAATGCTGAAACCGAAGTTAAACTCCAATATTATTGAAATACAATCACATAAAGCAAACTAATATTAAAATAATTATCTATTGGGTGATCTTAACAAATGGTGTTTTTATATATCAAAAGCCATTTGTGTCAAATGACAAATATTAATTAGTATTATATGAGATTTTGAAACTAAAAAATTAAAATTTTATACTATAGAAAAAGCTTACCTTAAAACCCAAACCTATAAAAAACCTAACATTTATTTAAAAGAAAAAACTATTAAAACTTTTATAAAAGTATTTGCTCAAAAAGAATTGTACATCAAAGAGAAAAATCAATATTTTTAAAAAGCCACAAAAAAATATTCAGATTCAATTTTTTTTATATGCTGGATTAATCTTTAATATCTGAAAGCCATTACAATACTCTATCAGAATAAATTGTCTTAAAAATTCAGTTGATGTATTTCCTCTAAATTCTGAATAGAATGTTGAAACCTAAATTAAACTCCAATATCAGAGAAATGCAACCACATAAATCAAAGCATTTAATGAAACATTTGCAATTACGAAATTTAATACCGAGAACGCATCGCTACAGAAGCGATATCCTATTTCCTGCAACCAATCCGAGTTTATATATTCAGAAACTTGTTTATTACCATTCCAGGTAATGTAAAAACTTATCTCTGTTGCCAGTGCTGATGAGCCATCGATTCTGGCCTTTAATTTCAAGAATACCCGTTTTATGATGGATGCTGTGCAGTTCCGCTGAGATGGAATGGGCGAAAATATCTGTCGGTGCTCCTGTGTGTCAATTCCCCGACCATGATGATAATGAAAGCAGATAGGAATTCTGGATAATCTACAGTCGCACAGAAGGGCTGTAATGAGATTGAGAAACTTGTGCTCAGTGGTAATAGATTTTGAGACTGTTTACTTAGTCTAATAGAAGTGCATGACGAGTCATTATGGCGGAAAGTGAACAGAGCAGATGATTTCTCCGGTGGCGGCAATTTTAATCAGTCGTGCAGATATTCCTAAGAAATTTTAATATGGTATCTGTAGAAATCAAAAGGGTTTTTAATATAGATCTTTTATGCGTATATTTAAAATAATTTTATCTTTTGAAATAATTTTCGTGTGTGTGTGTATATTTAAGGTAAATATATTTTGTAAAAATTTGTTATTAATATCAACAACAAATTTTATACAATAGCAAAGTTTTATTACCAATTAAAAATTTGTTATTGGGACTAGAGCTCTGGCGCTTGGTTTCGGCGCTTTTACAGGTTTCTGACTCGGGCTCCAGAGGTACTATGGATGTTTGTATAGACTCGGAATCCACTTTAAACCGTATGTCCTCGATGTCTGCGTCTTAAGTTACACATGTATGTTATATTACACAAATATGAAGTCAGAATGTGTTTACGTTTTTAATCATGAATTTCTTGCATTCATTAACTTTAAAATTAAGTACATCTCAAAATTTATTTATGGCGGAAAGTGAACAGAGCAGATGATTTCTCCGGTGGCGGCAATTTTAATCAGTCGTGCAGATATTCCTAAGAAATTTTAATATGGTATCTGTAGAAATCAAAAAGGTTTTTAGTATTGATTCTCCATGTGTATATTTAAAATAATTTTTATGTGTGTGTGTATGTGTATGTATATATTATGTATGTATATTTAAGGTGAATATATTTTGTAAAAATTTGTTATTGTGTACTATCTATATAGGCCCTGACGGCCTAGTGAGAGGCGCCTGGTGCCAGGTTCTACCCCCACTGATGCCGTGTATTCTTGTAGTGGTTCGGAATCCACTTTAAACTGTTCGTTCCTATCTAATATGACTGTAGGGCTTACTGCAACAACCCTACACCGTAAAAAGAAAACATCTCTTCTCTCAAAACCTGCAGTAAGCGGCCGGCCATGGTCCAACGTGGACTGTAGTGACGGGGAGTTAGTTATGTCAGATACATAACAGTTTTAAGTTGTATTTTTCCTAATATTTATATTTTAATGTGAAAAACAATTATTTAGTTATTTACTTTTTTCTTTTAAATATTTCTTTTCAATTCTAAAGTTATCCTTTATTATGCCGCATCACTTTCACAGATTAATTCTTGCACTTAATTTGTTAGCAGCTGTTACTCTTTCTAATCATTCATTTTATACATTTTAATTCCTATGACGAATACTGTTTCTTACTTTCTGCTTTATTTTCAACTTTTTTGTTTTTTCTACATTTACTGTAACTATTATATTTCCGTATATTCTCGCATATCATTTTTTTCTCGTAATATTTTCGGATTCTTTAATATTTATTTAGATTCTTCCTGATATTTATTTCTATTTTTTTTTCAAATAATATCTTCATTTCTTTTTTTATAAATTAGTTCTGCAAAAATTCAACAATTTATGATATTCATGATATTTTATATCTTCTTTAATTAGAAATTTCATTTGATTACAATATTCATGTATAAATATATATTACAAAAATAATTTAATAAAACTTATGAGAATTAAAAGTCGTTTACAAAATTTGATAAAAATGATTTTCTTTAGAATATTTTATCGTGTTACATTAAATGAGTTATTTTTTAAAATAAAATTAATGATACAAATAAAATCAATGACACATTACTTAATTTGCTAATAAAACCCTAAATTAAAAATATGATCGATCTTTTTAGAACAAGGAATTAAAAATATATATAGGGTTACTTTAAAATAACAAACAGTAATTAAAAGTAAACTATTGATGGAAAAATTATTCATTTTAAGTTTTGCATACATATTTATCTTTTGTAATTTACTTTTATTGTATTATTTTCTACCAATTGCTTTTGTTTGACATATGAAATTTGATATAAAACACTTAAGATATAAAACATCTCTACTAGTAAACATCTGTCGGAAAACACGAATGCAACTTAACCACCTTATGTTTCATTAAAATTTCATTTTATTTGCATAATGTAAAACCCTATCAAATTAAAACTCAAATTCACTTTACTAACGAGGCATTTTCTGACATGATTTCACTTACACAATCCACTTTCTTCGTAATTTGAATAATTAATTTTAAAGCTAAAATGTTTAATTGATGCGTTGAAGGGAATAATAGTTCTTCAAGAGAATTTTATACGCTGGAAGCAATTAAAGTATATTTCGCGGATGATATTCGAAAAGAATGCTTGATTCGGGCGTCCCTATCTTAATTAAAATCGTTGTCGCAAATTTAGCACATTGTTCGAATCATTCCGTGAACGCCATTTTCGATTTTTAGAAGTCATTTTGTTAAATACACGACCGGACGAGTTTAATTGGATGTACGGTTAAAAGGAATGCGACGAACACGGTAGAAACTGCAAGTTATCGTCTTATCAATTGCAAAAGTTATTAAACGAATTGATTACAGATTTTCGGAAGAGATAAGAGATTCAATTACAAAGTATCTCAACAGAATTTTAAAAACAAATGACTCCAGATAGCTTTTAATCACGATTTAGTCTTTTAAATAAATTTGTTATGAAAAATGAAACAGATGGGTTGTCTTGATAAGCTAAATAAAATTAAATTTTATAAAATAAATTGTCAACATTTTTTTTTCTAAAACGTGAATTTTATACTGCAAGAATATATTTTTAAAGAAATAAAAATAAATATGTAGTGATATAAATATACAGTGAGAAATAAATATAAATGATATAGATGGGCATTAATCCTTTTTTTACATAAAAATGCTCATAATCTTTGTTTAGTAACCAATTTTGTAGATAAAGAGTGGCCACAATAAATCTTTTAATTTTAAAAAAATCTTTATTTCTATAAAAAAAAAATCTTTATTTTCTTCATTCATAAAGTATCAACCTGTAATCAACCAATCATACCTAGAATACTATTGTTCCCCTAGTATCAACATTTATATTTTTTCAATATGAAGTATAACACTGAAAAGTGAATGGACCATCAACCTGCTATGCTCAGAAATTGCCATGCTTTTGTCCAATCAGTAGCAAGTTGTCAATGTAAAATCATCATGCCAGAACCATACTGAAGTGGTGATTTATTGTTTTATTTAATTAAATAATTTCTGTAATTCCGGTGCTTAAATCATGCTTGTAACGAAAATAATACGGGGTTGAAATTTTATGTTAGCCGTTTGAATGGCGTGGTAACACATAGGAACAAAAAGACATAATTTCGCTTATATATAGGAAGAGAGTTATTTTTTATTTTATTCATTTTTAAATGAATAAAATACGTGCGTTCACACTAGAAATTCTACATAAAATTTGTTAAGTTTTTCACTAGTATTGCGCTACAAATGTTTTCTGCTGAAGGAATTCTTGTAAGAGGAAACTAAAAGTGTTTTGATATAGTTTCAAAAAAAGTCTACAAAATTTGTAAGAATATTTACTATCTGTAATTATTTCAGATTTGCTGAAATTTGTATGAAAATAATTTACTAAAACTATTGAAATATTTAGGGGAATTAAAAGTTTTTTACTGAATTTTGAATATTTTAAGGAATATTTCATAGAAGTATTTTAACACTTTTCATTAAATGAATTATTTTTAAAATAAAATTAATGATACATATAAAATCAATAAAAAAATTCTTAATTTGCCAATATACTTCTAAATCAAAAATATGATTGATCTTTTTAGAACAAGGAATTAAAAATATATATAACACAACAGTAATTAACAAACAGGGGTTAACAAACAGTAATTAAATAACAAACAGTTTACAATAACAAACAGTAACTAAAAGTAAAATACTTATGGAAAAATTATTCATTGTAAGTTTTACACACATATTTATCTTTTGTAATTAATTTTTATTGTATTATTTACTACCAATTGATTTTGTTTGACTTATGAAATTTGTTATAAGGCAATTAAGAAATATGAAATTATGTGTTTAACATTTATTAATTAAAAAATATTTATTTAAATCAAATCTCTACTAGTAAACATGTGACGGAAATTACGAAAGCTAATAAACCAGCTCATGTTTCATTAAAATTTCATTTTATTTGCATAATGTAAAACCCTATCAAATTAAAACTCAAATTCACTTTACTAACGAGGCATTTTCTGACATGATTTCACTTAAACAATCCACTTTCTTCGTGATTTGAATAATTAATTTTAAAGCTAAAATTTTTAATTGATGCGTTGAAGGGAATAATAGTTCTTCCAGAGAATTTTATACGCTGGGAGAAGTTAAAGTATATTTCGCAGGATGATATTCGAAAAGAATGCTTGATTCGGGCATCCCTATCTTAATTAAAATCGCAGTCGCAAATTTAGCACATTGTTCGAACTATTCCGTGAACGCCATTTTCGATTTTTTGAAGTCATTTTGTTAAATACACGACCGGACGAGTTTAATTGGATGTTCGGTTAAAAGGAATGCGACGAACACGGTGGAAACTGCAATTATCGTCTTATCAATTACAAAAGTTATTAAACGAATTGATTACAGATTTTCAGAAGAGATAAGAGATTCAATTACAAAATATGTCAACAGAATTTTAAAAACAAATGAGTCCAGATAGCTTTTAATCACGGTTTAGTCTTTTAAATAAATTTGGCATGAAAAATGTAACGATGGATTGTCTTGGTACGCTAAATAAAACTAAATTTTTTAAAATAAATTATCAGCATATTTTTTTTCTAAATCTTCAATTTATATACTACAAGAACATATTTTTAAAGGTATAGAATTAAATATATAGTGATATAAATATGCAATGACAAATAAATATAAATGACATTGAAGGCTATTAATCGATTTTTATTTAAAAAATGTTAATAATTTTTGGTTGGTAACCAATTTTGTACATAAATAACGGTATATAATAAATCTTTCAATTTAAATAAATCTTTGTTTTCTTCGTTCATAAAGTATCAATCGTAATCAACACAACAGACTCAGGATACTAATCTTCGCCTAGTATCAATATTTATATATTTTCAATATGGGATATGACCTTGAAAAGTGATGGCCTATTAAACTACTATGCTCGTTAATTACTTAACGTACCAGCACTTTGATGAGTCAGAGTCAGTCTGTGGTACCGATGCAATTTATAACATCTTTATATTGCAATCCATGCAATTTATAAGAACAACATATTGAAAATAGGCACTCACCAAACAGAAATCCATAGGACCTTCATAGCCAGAAATAAATAGGACCTTCATAGCCAGAAATAAATAGGACCTTCATAACCAAAAATCCATAGGACCTTCATAGCCAGAAATCCATAGGACCTTCATAGGCAGAAATCCATTGGAGTGAGGTCTAGGGATATTGGCTGCCACAGAAATATGAAATGGCGGCCGCTAATTCTGTCACCAAATTGTTGTATTAAGAAACGGTTAACAGAAGTTCTCACATATGGGAAAGTGCCGTCTTGAATCAACACGACGTCAAGTAGAGTGTTTCGCTGTAGTTATACCTAAAATCTAAAGTATATGCATTTAATCCGCAAACGGAATCTGATTTGATAGGTGCCATCAGACATCAGGTTTAATAGTTTCCTTCAGATGTAATTCATTACTATCTACCATCTTCCACATACACAGTATCATCGTTTATGAAGGAGATCAACATGGAAAAGTTGTGAAGTTGTGAGGTCTTTCTGTTGCTTCACTGTCTTCATTGGTTGTTTTCACTTTTGTTCTTAGTCTGTCTCGGACCAGAGATTTTTTTTTTTGCTACTACAGTTTCAAATGGTTTTCCACAATGAAAATCACATTCCAAAAAAAATTGATGTTGCCGTTTGTGATTTTTGAAATCGTACCTCTATAATTGTAAGGTGAACTGTTGTTTTTCATATGATTATAGAGCGCATACCTCAAAATACCTTAAACCAAAATTTCCATTAGTTTCTGAGAATTGTATTATAACTAAGGATTGATATATAAAATGTTGTTTAGTGCAAATAAATAAAATGAAATAAATATCACAAAATCCTGTTTATTATCAACTTGTTGATGTGCATTAAAGTTCTAATAAATATTTGTACTATGAAAGGAATTTATTTTCCAATCATTAAATTAAGTATATCATAGCAAATTAAAACACTCATAATCCTAAACAATACTTTTAATTCCTATTAAGAATTATCCCGTTATTTTTATTGTTTCGGAACAATAATTAATCCTATATGTATTCAATTAGTTAGATAAACCACAGGAATATATAAAATCTATTACTCTTTTTTTTTCTAAAACACTGTCATTGAATAAGACATGGAGACATTAAAACTAATTATGGTAACAATAACATCCAATTCGAGTTGTCTACACACAAATGAATCAAAAAATTCAATGAAGTAAAAGATTTCTACGTGTCTATTTCTTATAGCCAATCTACTATACATTAAAAGATCAATGTATTATCGTTATCTTAAGGAAAAAGTTATTTTTAAATGTTATTCAATTAAATAAAAACAACAAACTGCTTCTAAATTATTAGTTCTCTTATCATTTGTTTAATGTTCATAAATAAATATAGTTTATATGATAAATAATTTAATTTGCGGGCTAATAACTTAAAAGAGGTAACAATCAGAAGTACAATTACTTTTTCTACTAAATTATGATATAATTATGAACGACGAGTAGTATTACTTAAATGATAACGCAAATAATTATGAGAAAGTTCTAATTAGTTTTTAATTAAATTAAAATTGTACTTATTTATAATTTCATTTTGATTCATCTTAATCATTTTATATTTGGATTTAACATTTATTTATTTAATGTCTTAAGAAATTCAAACAGTAATTATATTTCCAGACATCCAACTTAATTTTTACATTGATGTTTTCCTTAGAGTTATCCTAATTATGTAAGGATATTAAAAAACAGTTGCAATAAAATAATATTTGTGTCCATTCTCAAAAAAGAAAATAATTACGTTATTTACAGAAGCTGTCTGGTCATGTTAACATTTTATATTATAAAACTAGATTTACTCACTTTAATAGTTGATAATATTTTCAGACAGAATATTTTCTTTACTTAATAAATTTCCAATATTTTGTTGTTTTTAAATGCATTTAAAATAAAAGTTATAAGCAAAACAGAATACTTGCACAATACATGGAATATTTAGTGGTAGGAAGTAAAATTCAGTACCAACTTATAACTCAAATTAGTTTAAGAATATATGTTATCGAGTTATACATTCACTGAATAAGATAGCAAGATATCATATCCAAAACGTTGAGCTAAAACTTAAAGAAAGAAGAAAATAGTCTTAAGACAAATATTTTTTCTAAATTTCGGTTTTAAAAATATGTTAATATAAATGCATCCACAAAGATACATGATTAAAAAATTATACAATTTTTATTTAGATTACTTAAAATTATTCTAAATATTTTACTCTTTATATAAATAAATTCAAAAATTTCATCGCAGATATTGCCAAAAAAATAATTCTTTCCACCGAATAGTTATACTGTATTCCAAGAGATTTGCATTCCATACAGTGAAATTTCATGAATAGCATCATTGGAATTATCAGAATAATAATTTTTGTTAAAATTGGAACTCTATTCATCAAGTGAAATTCATAATAAAAACTCAAATAACAGTAACTTTTTTAAAAAAAATTTTTGCAATTACTTTTTCATCTCTAATCACTGATTAAGAATGATTAAAATTATTTTTTAATCTCCATTTTAAAAAAAATACTGGTTAAATTAAACTAAGTTTTAACAGAATTTTTTTTTTATGATAAAAAGGAATTTTTTTAATCCATCATCGATGTCGTTAAAAAGTTCTGTTTTATTTGATTAATTTTTCTGTTCTTCCAAGAAGTTAATTAAATTCAGACAAAATCGAGTACATTATGCATTCAGTCAGCCAAATTAAAGCTGAAAACCAAGAAGTTTTCTTTCAAAATGAATCTAAATAATAAAAAAAACTAATGTAAAATAATTTTTTCGACTGTTTGCTTGATAACTCAAAGTTTAAAAAAAAAAAAACCTCTTTGTCTTTTAAGATCTTTTTTTTCTTATATCTCTTATTATCTCAAAGCTCTTTCATTCCAATTTAAAACCAAACCTTTGTTTTCATTGTTTAAAATTGTCCCCAAAACTATAAAATCATTTTTAAAAAACATCTGCAGAAGAACTGCAAGTGATCTTCTCAATAAATCTTTAACATTAATAACAAAAATATTTCAAATAATTTTTTAAGAGTACAGCTAACAAAAAACAAGTTATTACTTAATACAGGAATGAACAGAAAGGTTTTAGCAGCACACTGATGTCCCAATTAAAGAAATATGGAGAATTCTTATTTATTTCTAAGTTTATATTTTTTTATTTATTTATATTTTTACATAATTATTATAGCTATGTTTATATTTCAGATAAGAAAATGTTAGCTTTGAGGTAGTATGCCAATAAAAAATAGAAAACATTGCACTTGAAAAACAAGTAGTAATGCTGAAATTGAAGCGCATTGCAACAAAAGATATTGAAAAGTAAAAATAAAAATAAAGAGGCTTATAAAATATAAATGTAATATATATATTGTAAATATCGATTTCGGATTGTAGACATAAAGATTCGATCATATTGAGGTCGGGAGACTGTGAGGGCCAAAGTAGGGGTTTCACTTTACATTCGTGTTTATCAAACCAAGATTAAAAGGGTCAAGCTGCATGAATAGGAGCATAATCATTCTGGAAAATTCATTCTCCTGCTGGGAAGAAAGTTTGCCTCATAGCAGGGACCTGGTCAGCTACAACATCTCTATACGTCTCCCCAGTGATCCTTCCTTCTAGGGTTAAGTGTGTATCAGCATATAGCATCAGCATACTTTATTGATAAGGACCTGAATGGATCTGCATCAGCTAAATCTCTTTACTCCCCCCTTCTCAATGATTCTTCCTTTCAAGGTTACGATTGGCCCACCTGAAAACCACGACATGGCTGCCCATATCATGACAGACATGCCTCCATGTTTGACAGTTGGAAGGAGAAAATCACGATCATGCGCTTATACATGTGTCCTGTCCTGAAAGATGATTCGTCTGATTACACAAGTGTCTTCCACTTATCAATCGACCAGGCTTTACGATAATGGTGTCAATTATAAATCACAACGACGACGACGTTTGGCATTAGCAGGTATGACAAAAGGCTCTGGAATTGCTCCTCTGCCATAAATCTTCCGTTTATGTATTGTTAGCTACTATACTAGCAGCTAGTTGTGTCAGGATGAAATACTCTCTTTCTAATTATATTAATTTTTATTTACACAATTAGTATATACATACACATGGCACCCTGTGACTCTTCTACAATAGTATTAATATTTTAAAAGCCAAGAGCCGGTTCCTGACCGTCTGTATTGATCTGACGCTCCTAGCTCTTACCTTGTGGTCTGAAGATCTCACCGCAACTGCCTATCACACTGGACCACCCAATTATAGTCCCAGTTACTGGTCACAGTTACCAGTTATAACCGCGACCTCTCGCGGTTATAATTAAACCTTACAGTATGATGCACCTAAGTGTAATTGTTGACACTGGAGAATCCAGATGCGGTTTGAACTCTGCGGTCACTTTGGCTGCAGCTGTTTTCATTTTACACAATACAATCCGCTTCAATACTCGTCGGTCTCTTTCACTCAGCTTCTCCTTCCGTCCATTATTTTGTTTTGCAGAATTTGTCTTGCCTCGCTGTGTGTACGCTGTCATGACTTTAGACATCGTATCTCTGGAAAAGATCTAAAAGCTGGGATCTTTTGGTAACAGTTGCTACAGGTAATCGAGCATCCAGCTCGAGCAATTAGACTGCTCCAGCTAGTCTTCTTTGAAAGTCTGTGCAATCTGACATTTTACGCTTTTGACAAAAATCTAAGACGTATACAACTTTATTAAAAATACCTCATACTACCATGGTAGATAGTTTTTATAACAAAATAAATGGTATCGAAGATAATTTTAAAGCGTACGAAGCGCATTCTTAAATGTCACTTTTTTACACAGGAGTCTCCATTATTTTGATATCAACCTGTGTGTATGTATATATATGTGTGTGTGTGTTGTGTATAAATAACTGGTCACCCTTTTTTTCTGCAACCAGCAGATTTATTTATTAGCATAGGAGCAATCGTCCATGCAAAGCAATATTTTGTCTGTTCAAAAAAAAAAAATATATCAAATAGTCTGAAAAATATCAATTGACTGAGATATACGAGAGAAAATCAAAATATTAAACATTTCAATATATGAAAAATTCAGCTACATTATCTTACAAAAAGGCTCAAAGAATAATCGTAAAATAAATGACTTCAGATAAATCAAGAGCTCTAACAAAACCATTTTGATTCGTATCTTTATACATACAAACCTCGATAGCAATTCAATACAAAACAGACAAGAGTATACAAAAAACATTTAGAGACAGCAGTACATGCGGATATTAATCACTGGAAGAAAAGAAAGAAATGGTATATATACATATAAAAGGAATCGTTCTATTTTCTCAACTCAGCTAATAGTTTCATATTTCTATAAGAAAGCACTAGAGAGCAGAAAGTAGGATATCATTTTAAGAAGAAGACCAATTTGAATCATTCGTTGTTTGTATAGAAAGCAATTAATTCACATTGCGTAAATGCAAAATTCTGACATTCTCTATTTAGGTGATTATAAATGAGATGTCATGATCTGCATTAACTGACTTCACAAGCAAGAAATATTCAGTCTGAGTATCAAACAGTAGACAGAAATGAAAATTTATAAAGCGTATAATACAATACATTTCAATATATGAAAAATGGGCCTACATTATCTAATAAAAAGGCTCAAATAATAATCATAAAATAAATGACTTCCGATAAATCAAGAGCTCTAATAAAATCAACAAAATCTTTCTGATTCATATCTTTATACAAACAAATCTCGATAGCAATTCAATACAAAACACACAAGAGAAAAAAAACATTTAGAGGCAGCAGTACATGCGGATATGAATCACTGGAAAAAAGAAAGAAATGGAATATATATGTATGTATATATATATATACATATAAAAGGAACCATTCTATTTTCTCAACTCAGCTAATAGTTTCATATTTCTGTAAGAAAGCATTGTCGATGACAGAGCATTCCCTTTTCCGCGTTGGTGAGCACGGTTCTTGCTTTCTGCCACGAGGTAGAAGAGGCTTTTCGGGCCCCTAAAGCGAAAATATACTGCATCTTCTTACGTAAAGAAATATTCCAAAAAGAAAGAAAGAAAAAATGGCTTTGGAATTCCGATTGGGGAGAAGGGACTCTCTCGGCGGTTTCTTAAGGGCCTTTTGGAAGCGTATTGAATATGAGAATAAAAGGATATTGAGATAAAAAGGGATTCCTCCTTAAGCCACTGCTGCTTGATTTATGAGAGGAATGTCTCGAGATATTTCATATGTTTATGTGATTGGAAGCGATCCAGGAACGTTTAGATTAAAGGATTCCCCCCTTTGCAAAAAGCGCTTTTCTTTTTGGGATGTTGTTTTAATGGATTCGCTTGATTTAGTTTTCTGTTATTTGAATAAGAATGGTTTTTAGCTTTTGTATTTATAATAAATTGCCAGTAATATTCGCGCTTTTGTTGTTTATGAAATTGATGTTTGGATTTTAGATATAATATGAAGATAGTTATTCTAATTTTAATTTTTATCATAATGAGTTTGTGATTGTTAAGTGTCTCTGTTGCGTCTAATCCTCAGTGACCTGCAGTGCGGTGCGGATATCCCATAAGTAGTTCACTCTTGGATAGAGGGAAAGTGGCAGCTTCTGTTGGGGAGAAGTACCTGTAAGTAGAAGTCTGCTTTGGATCCGTGTCGCTGAAGAAGGGGGGCAGTGTTTTCCGCGAAGACTTTTGTGGGAACTTCCCCGCATTTGGATATCGTATCGGAGAAAACCCGAAAATTCACACCAGGTAGTCCGACTAACGAAGCAAGATGTTGAAAATCACAAACGATATCGAGGTCTCCTCGTTTTGTGAAACAGTGTCTACAACAAAGCCGCCAACTCTAATGTTCCCTAACGGCGCAAGCTGCCACTGAGCCACGAATTGAGCATGAATGTAAGTAATTGTTAAATTTACTTTGTTATTTATTGGCAATTTACTTTAGTATATTTATTTCCCTAGAAAAAAATGATACAACAAATTGATTTTTATTAGTAGAATTCCAAAAGTTATGAATCATCATTTTTATGGCGGATGTTTATTTTAATTTTATTTTCCATTAATAATTATTTTCCTTTTAATTTTATATATACGTATAATAAAGATGGTATAATTTTTTTTTTTATGTAAGGCCCTAGACAGAGTTTAACTATCTTCATGTCGATCGATTGATATATTAAATTTGTTTCATAATTATAAAGGAACAAAACTTGGGTGCGCAAACACTGTTTTCTTGAGTCAAAGTCAATTTTAACAACCTGAGACTTTAATCTCTATGCCCACTATTTTAAATTTGTAGAATGGAAAATTCCAGCCTACAGATTTACAGGGTTCTTGACCGTAGTGTAGAAACGAGTACCGTTAATATAGTTCAGATGTCAATGGTTCTAGAGGTATGAATTGAAACCTCGCTCCATGTCAGGGTAAGGTTGTAAAGAGAATTAAAAATAAACTGATAAATTTAAAATAAAAGATAATATTATCCAATTATCTTATCTTAATATGATAATAATTTTAGGTAAAATAAAATTATTACTTTACCAAAAGTGTAATCATTCCAGATAATCACACGTTATCATTAACATAACCAATATATAAATTTGTCATATTAAAACGGACAATAATAAAGAGGGGATTTGCATTTTAAAATTACTTAGATAACGCACAACTAAAGCTTAAGTTCATTAGTTTTACCTTCTGTCATTTTACTGAGAAGTATATTAAATTTATCTTATTTACCCTAGTCCCTTTTATCCTTGGAACGGTCATTTAAATTCATTGAGTAATAAATCCCACAATCTTCCAACGCCAACCGTTTCCACGGACTTAGGAGATTATTTCAAAGATTTGTCTCAAATTCAATCTCTCTATTATCGTAAATAGTCCGAGCTAATTGCTTGGATCGAATGTTTTGATATATTTATGCATTTTCTCACAAAGGCTCATTGGGGATGCTTTCTATGTGGATACCAGAACAGAGATTTGGCTTCTATTAATTAAATCGTTAGTAATAGGCAGAGTTCGGAACATGTGTCAAAATACACTTTCTATTACATTTCTTGAGTTTGTATTTAGATATGCGGTGCTGCTTTATCCTTGCTGAATACGTAGTGTATGCATGCTTTGTTTAGGAATATACTTTGAAGTTATAGATGTGATAAATTAATGATAATTACAGACTAGTTTAAAATGACATATTAATTTTTAAGTTTAGAAGCATTAAGAATTGAATCATATGGATATGATATCATAAATTGTTTTACAGTTTAATCTCTTTTGTAAATTTAAAATGTCTAATGTGTGTTTTGTTTAAATTACTCCCCAATAACAGATTTCATAATCCGTATTAATAACTTAGAACGATGATTATTAATTAAATGGCCTTAACAGTATTAATAGGAAATATTATTTCAGATACTCATGCGCAATTTCCTATGAGCATGCGCGCTAGCGAGAAAAAGCTAACGGACGTCCAAAATACGGTATGCAGAAACTCTCTATTTATTTATGTGAGAAATATCACAATTCCTTGGAGTTAATTCTAATTGGAAATTCATGTTTAGGGAAGAGTTAAAAGTTGATTTGCTTTTTTTTTAATATGTTTGTGAAATATTTTGTCATTACAATCATGTGAATTAGCAGAAAAGTGCAGAAAAATCCTATTTTATGACCCCAATTTCGCCAACTAAAAAATGACGCCAAACAAGTAAAGTAACTTATTTCTACAAAATCCATTCAAACGAAATATTAGTTACTGTCAAAATTTCGAGTCCTGCATAATAGAAAAAGACATAAAATGGCAGGAGGAATTCGTAAAATCGAACGAGAATTTAATCAGTTTGATGATTTGATTAAACATTATACTTAGCTAAAATGTACCATAGTAATAACAAGTAACATAAAAAAAAAAATTTTATAGTCAATTCCTACTTTTTTTTCACTCTATTGCAGAAAGTCCTTTATAAATAATTTTCATTCCTTTTTTTTAAGTTTGTCTGATGACATCTATTGGTAGATACATGAAAATTAAATAATAAAAAAAACTTAAATTAATTAATTAAATTTAATTAATAAATTAATATTTGAAAAACTGTATTAGCACCTAGTGCCATCCACTACAAGTTCAAAAAAATGTATTTGAACATGAGTGGATGAATGAAAAGTATTTTATGAACGATTGAAAATTTGAACAAGATATATATAGGGAGAGTATGAGCTAATAGAAGGAACTGAAAAAAAAGGCAACCTAAAAGGTTTAACAATTATTGATTTTTGCCTGTATGCATGTTATATAAACAGTGCCACTTTAGTTTGGATAACCAAGCTCGGCATGCTCCGGACTTTCATATACATTTCTCGGGCTTTCCGTGTCGCTTATCGCTAAGTTTAACTTCGTAAGCATCTATGTCGTAAGTTACAGATGCACATGAGTATTTTTAAACATAAATAATATTTTAAATCACTACATTGCAATTTATAATTGCAAAGTTAGACATTAATGAAAGTTACTAAAGATGATGATTCTAGGCAAATATGATAATACAAGCATTGTTTACTATTGTTATTGTTATATATATTTTTCAACAATATTTTTACCCAATATAAATTTAAGTTTTCATATTTATATACAAAAATGTAGCATAGCTTTTTATTTATCCTCTACTGTTTTGTTGTTAAAACAATAAATTGTATATGTTTGTTCATTCTATATAGTAAAATTTACTTCGAGAAAACCTAATTTACATATTTTATTTCATATGAATAGATAAAAAAAATTTCGAATTGATGCGTATTGTAACCATGCTTCCTCCTTCGCATTGCTTTCTACACATTGATGAGAGCCGCCTCCTCCCTGTGGCGTTGAGGAGAAATGGCCAGTAGGTCTCTAGACTCTCACCCTAGAGAAAGTACAGTCCAACAGGAGCTGCCGCTGAGAATCGTTTAGTGCAGCGCAAATCACGCGATTGTGTTGAGAAACGTTTAGTTTACGATCTAACACACCGAGAGGGAATATATGTAGCACAACTCTATGTATTTGTTGGCCTACAGACTCTCACTCAGAGAGGAAGTATATTCCGAGCATCCAGCGCAAACCTAAGTATCGGGTTTTCGGCATAGAAGTGGAATCCTTCCACGAATCTATACTTATCTATCTTTAAATGTTTTAAACATCGTATACCTCTAATTACATGTGTGTGCGGTTTATGGTTGTTAAATAAAGCTGTATGTTCTCCAACTTTTGTCACAAGTATCTGAACCCAACCATACCCATTTACAATCCATCTGCACAACATTACAATCTGACGCCCAACGTAGGATAGCCCGTACGTGCACACTTCAGTATTAATTTTTCTATAGATATTTTCTTTTGTTTAATAATCAGATTAATTCTTATTTTATACATTTTTCACTGTTATATTTGTTTATATACATACGAAGTTTAATAACTATTCATCAAAAAATATCTACTTAAACAGCCCATTGTAAAATTTAAGCGTCATCAAGTAGATTGGGGTAATTGTACGAAACAAATTGCTGTTTAATAATGAAATTAAAAGTAACTTTATAAAACAAAATAGGAGAATATTTAAAACGCTACAAAATGGAAAATAATCTGAAACTTTGATAAAATTAAAATTCACCGTTCTGTCCACCGCAAAAATATATAAAGGAAATGAAAAATAGGAAGAGAGAATTTTAATTACGAACACAAATGTTATTTTCACAACGTTTGTTATATAATTTAGTTCATTAGCAATGGGTCGGTAAATATTTGTTTCTCTTTTGTTTTAATAAATTTGAGCGATATCTGATGGTGTACAAAATATCAAAATGTGGCATCATGTTTATAAAATTTTCCAAAGTATATGACAACCTCATTTATCTTTACATCTTCTTTTTTTTTTACGGAGTCTACAAGATAGTAAAATATGTTGAGGAAATGGATTTCTGTTTTTTTAATATTTAAAAACTATTTTTTTAATTAAAAATGTTTTTTTTAAGGAATTGTCACAAATATGACAAATTCTACATTTACCTTGGCCGTTATTTTGTAAACGTAGTATTAGTGCATGTTAAACAGGAAAAACAAACTATTAACAATACAAATGTATTGCCTAGTTACTTATTAGATACGTTAAAATAATCTAACTCTCAAATTTATTAACCCGAAAAAGAAACAAATAGTTCCAGACCACTAAATCAAATAACCAACGAGGAAATAGTATTTCATCCGAAATTAAAATTTCCTGCGAATGCGTTCCGCAATTCCAGGATGTCGCATGATATATGATTCCTGAACTTTTCCGAGCCACATATTTTACGCCAATGTTAAATCACCGCCTGGCGCGGAAATACACAATATGTCAAAACTTTTGCAAGCCTTTTATGTATCGACCACGCTGCGGTCATTTACGCACGAAGTTATTACATGACAGCACGTAGTAAAATTTCAATGTCTAACTAACAGCTATTAATTAAAATGATCGCATCAGAAAGTTTAACTTCCACTGGGTACCACGGCATCAGAAAATTTGCATTTTTCAACTTTCGTTGTGTTCGCGCACATCAATAAAACCATGACGCCTAAATAATCAATAGGGTTGTAAAACCTCAGAGAATTTTAATTAGCAACATCCTTTGAGGCGGATGCTAATTAAAACTAATAAGGTATGAATTACAATTTATTAATGAAACACTATTGTTGTAGACTGTGTGAATTTGATACAATTTCCTGTTCGTTATATAGAAACTTATTTTGCATTTTATGTGTTTTAAATTTTTGAAAGTATCTTGAATTACAATTAAACAATAACATATTTATACCTAACTTAGGGATGAATTATGCGATTTATATTTCGTAAAAGAGGGATTATTTTTACCGTATGTAGTGATATTTACATTATTACAAACACAGCCAATAAAGCTTGTTTTGTAATAATGTAAATGTCAATTTTTAATAATGTAAATGTCGATTCATAATAATGTAAATGTGAAGTTGTCGATTTGTAATTGAGGCACCACTTTGGTGAACTAATTTGTATCTAGTACCAATTTATTTTGTGTAAGTGTCACTATTGGCATTCATTTAAACGACTTACACCCTCACTGTACCGACTACAAACCCGACGGAAAAACTCTCCTGCTTACAGATTGATTATGCCAGTACAATAAAAGATATGAAACTTTATGTTGCGGGCCGATGGCAAATTGGCTAGCGCTCTGGCCGTTTGTACCACAGGCTTCAGATTCGAGTCCTAGTGTTTGTTGGGGGTTCGGAATCGACAAAAAAGTTAGGTCCAGGTCTAATTAGCCTAAAGTGTTCATAAAATGACCTTAGAGCGACAAACCAAACAAGCTTTATGTTTGGTTCTCGTTTGATTCTTGAAACTAGTTCTCACAGTTTAAACTCTAATGCTCTTACAACCGTGGCACATTTATATAAAGAACGAGTGATTGAGATAATTGCATGACTGAAATACAATGTTTTTGAAATTAAATAAATTCTGAAAATAAAAAGATTATAAATCATTGATGATTTTTTTAAATTTTTACAATTTACTAATTAAGACCAAAAAAAATGTTTCCATACACCATGAGTAATTCCTCACTTTATATTTTTCGTACATTTTGTATCTGTATCGACCTCGAAATCTTGTGATCTGTCCACAATTAAGGTTCAGCCTTGTCACGAATTATGTAAATTTGTTTATAGTCTATGCTGCATTTCAACATCTCGCCATTCAAGAAATTGAACAACAGGAACCGCATTCTAATATCAAAAGACCTAGGAATATTCTGCTCTAACTTCTTACTTAAATTCACTTTTTTAATTTTTATTCTTTTTACATTCATAACTCTCACTAATTATTTTGGCCATGTGTTTAATCCATGGGATAACGGTGTTTAATCCAATGTGTTTGTCACCATGGAAGATGAAGACAATAACGTGGTAGTGCACTCTAAGAATTTTCAACCTCAACATCATCAGTACTATATATTTTTTATCAGTTTGTAAGTGAACACTTTTTCCAATAAAAAGAATAAATCCAATAAAATTTTATGAAAACCTTACCTCTATTAAAAAAAACCTATTAAAACTATTATCAAAGTAGTGCATCAAAGAGAAAAATCAATACTTTTAAAAAGACACAATTATATTCAGATTCATTTTTTTAAATGTTAAATTAATATTCAACATCAAATTAGGTTTCCTGAAAGCCACCCCAAAACCCTATCAGAATAAATTTTCACAAAAATTCAGTTGACGTATTTCTTCTGAATTCTAAACAGAATGCTGAAACCGAAATGAAACTCCAATATTAGAGAAATACAACCACATAAATCAAACCAATATTAAAATAATTATCTATTGAGAGATCTTAACAAGTGGCGTTTTTAAATATAAAAAGACATCTGTATCAAATAACCAATATTAATTAGTATGACATGAGATTTTGAATCAAGAATTAAAATTTTTATACTCCATGAAATCCTTACTTTAAAACCTAAACTTATAAAAATCTTACCAGAATTAAAAAAAAAACTTTTATACAATTATTTGCTAAAAAAAAAAAGCATCTAAAAATAAATAAAAGCTAATACATCAAAGAGAAATTTCAATACTTTTAAAACAACACAAAGATATTCAGATTCTATTTTTTTTTAACGTTGTATTAACCTTCAACATCAATTTAGATTTCCTGAAAGCCACCCAAAGCCTCTATCAGAACCTTAGAACCTAAACCTATAAGAAACCTAACCTCTATTTAAAAAAGAAAAATAACTATTAAAATTGTTATAAAAGTATATGCTCAAAAAAAAATTGTACATCAAAGAAAAAAATCAATATTTTTAAAAAGCCAAAAAAATATTCAGATTCATCTTTTTTTTAAATGCTGGATTAATCTTTAATATCTGAAAGCCGTCACAATACTCTATCAGAATAAATTATCATACAAATTCAGTTGATGTATTTCCTCTAAATTCTGAATAGAATGTTGAAACCGAAATTAAACTCCAATATTAGAGAAATGCGACCACATAAATCAAACCATTTAATGAAACATTTGCAATTACGAAATTTAATACCGAGAATGCATCGCTCTAGAAGCGATATCCTATTTCCTGAAACCAATCCGAGTTCAGATATTCAGAAACTTGTTTATTAACATTCCAGGTAATGTAAAAACTTATCTCTGTTGCCAGTGCTGATGAGCCATCGATTCTGGCCTTTAATTTCAAGAATACCCGCTTTATGATGGATGCTGCGCAGTTCCGCTGAGATGGAATGGGCGAAAATATCTGTCTGTGCTCTTGTGTCAATTCCCAGACCGTGATGATAATGAAACCAGATAGGAATTCTGGATAATCTACAGTCGCACAGAAGGGCTTTAATGAGACTGAGAAACTTGTGCTCAGTGGTAATAGATTTTGAGACTGTTTTCTTAGTCTAATAGAAGTGCATGACGAGTCATTATGGCGGAAAGAGCAGATGATTTCTCCGGTTGCGGGAATTTTAATCAGTCGAGCAGATAGTGTTAAGAAATGTTTTTTAAGTATAGAACCCTTTATGTGAATGTTTATATAGTTAAAGTAATTTTATCTTTTGAAATAAATTTCATATGTGTGTCTACGGATTATGCGAGTATATTTAAGATAAATTAATATTATAAAAATTTGTTAGGGTATGTTTACAAGAGTTAAAATGGTCAAGTGCCTGGCGCTCGGTGTTACAGATTTCAGTTTCACGCCCCGGCGGAGCCATGGATGGTTTTATTTTTTCGGAATCCACATTAAACCGTAGGCCCTGGTTTAATATGATAGTAAAGTGTTGGGCGTAGCGCTGACAATCCTACCGCGTAAAAATAATCATCTATCGTCTACAAAACTGCCAGCAGGCAGACAAATAAAAACATAAATTGTTTTCACCCAGTATTGGCCCATCATGGGGCTGTTGCTCCACTGATGATGATAGTTTTAATCATCATCAGTGTATATCAGTGTTTATACAATATTTGCTCGAATAAACCTAAAAACATACAAGATTGGTACATCAAAGAGAAAAATCAATACTTTAAAAAAGATACAAATATATTCAGATTCAATTTTTTTTAAATGTTGGATTAATCTCCAACACCAATTTAGATTTCCTGAAAATCATCCCAAAACTCCATCAGAATAAATTATCATAAAAATTCAGTTGACGTATTTCCTCTGAATTCTGAATAGAATTCTGAAACCGAAATTAAACTCCAATATTAAAGAAATGCAACCACATAAATCAAACCATTTAATGAAACATTTGCAATTACGAAATTTAATACCGAGAACGCATTGCTACAGAATGCGATATCCTATTTCCTGCAACCAATCCGAGTTTAGATATTCAGAAACTTGTTTATTAACATTCCAGGCAATGTAAAAAACTTATCTCTGCTGCCAGTGCTGATGAGCCATCGATTGTGGCCTTTAATTTCAAGAATACCAGCGCAAAATACCCGCTTTATGATGGATGCTGTGCAGTTCCGCTGAGATGGAATGGGCGAAAATATCTGTCGGTGCTCCTGTGAGTCAATTCCCAGACCATGATGATAATGAAAGCAGATAGGAATTCTGGATAATCTACAGTCGCACAGAAGGGCTTTAATGAGATTGAGAAACTTGTGCTCAGTGGTAATAGATTTCGAGACTGTTTACTTAGTCTAATAGAAGTGCATGACGAGTCATTATGGCGGAAAGAGCAGAGGATTTCTCCGGTGGCGGGAATTTTAATCAGTCGAGCAGATATTCCTAAGAAATTTTGTTATAGTATCTGTAGAAATGAAAATGACTTTTAGTATAGACCCTGGATGTGTATGTTTATATATTTAAAGTAATTTTATTTTTGAAATAATTTTCATATGCGTGTGTATATTTAAGGTAAATATATTTTGTAAAATTTTGTATTGTATACATATAAGTATCAGTTTCAATTTGTATTTTTTCTAATATTTCTATTTTTACGTGTAAAACAATTATTTAGTTATGCACTTTTTTTAAATATTTCTTTTCAGCTTTAAAGTTTTCAAGCATTTTACAATTTCTTCTTCTTCATTGGCGCAACAGTCCCGTGGTGGGCCAAGGCTACTGGCGGATTCTGAAATATGAAATATTTTCTTTTTAAGAGGTACGATTGTAAGCCCAACGCTCTACAGTCATATTAGACAGGGATCTACGGTTTAAAGTGAATTCCTCACCATTATAAACATACAGGGCACCTCCGGTACTCGAACCCGAAACCTGTGGAACCTAGCACCATAGCACTAGTCACTCGGTCATCAGGCCCAAAAAATATTTTCTAACTCTTATGAGCAATAATTCCGTTCAACAGGCACTCGAAACATAGGCCTTTGGAATAAAAGTTTAAAGCGTTTACGGACTGAGCTATGAGTATGCGATCTTTTTATACTTTCCTTGTCCTTTATTGTGCCGCAACGGTTTCACAGACTAACTCTTACACCATTTTATACTTTTTAATTCCAATGATTTCTCTTTCTTTCTTTCTGATTTATACATTTAACCATTTAAAATTTATATTGTACATTGTAAAGTAACACATGTTACATTTCCTTATATACCAGAATATAATTTTTTTCTCACATTTTTACAGATATTTTTATATTTATTTTGGCTCATTCTGGTATTTATTTCTGTTGTATTTTTCTAAAATAATATCTTCAATGTCCAGCCACTGAAACGACAAAAGCGAATTTTGTGAAAATTTTTCCTTTTTTTCCCCTTTCACCTCGAATTTACTTTTATCCCTCGTATCTCTTTTCTTGCAGGAATCAAATGATTTTTGAGACTTCGTTCCCTTCCGTTTTTCCCTTCCCTAATTTCTTTTTTTTTCTTAATTTCTCCACTTACATTGTGTGTCCCCACAATCCCAAACTGTAAAAGAACAACTTATCTTTAAGCACAGGGATGGGGTGTGGTGTGGGGTAGTAATAGTAGTAATGTAATCATGCTTTTTCCTACACACTGGTAAGAGCGCCTAACTTTGGCGATCATGAGAAATGATCAGTAGGCCACGAAACTCACCCGAGAGGACGTACAGCGAAACCTACTCTACCGCTGAGAAACATTTAGTTTATAGTCTCACATCTCGAGAGGAAATATATTTAGCGCATCGCGATGCAGCAGTTGGCTTTCAGACTCTCACCCGGAAAGGGAGCATATTTCGCGCATCCTGCACGCAGTCGAGTGTCGGGTTTTCGGCTTCCAAGTAAATTCGTTCCTTGAATCTATAATTATCTTTTAAAATGTGTTAAATATTGTATATCTCTAATCGTATGTGTATGGTGTTTGTGCGTGTGTAAATACAACTGTGAATTCTCAACCTTTGTCTGAAGTATCTCAACCCAACTCCATCCAGATACAATCTGATTGTCCACACCTACCCATTACAGTGTGGCGTACAATGTGGGACCGAACGGTTCCTACATCAGTACAGTAGTAGAAAATAAGCAGTGCTGTTTTATACATAAATATTCATGATGCAATATAAAGAATTCATTTTAAAACTAATTTTAACATAAAAGAAATTTACATCTTTTTCACAAAAAATGTTGACTATAATTTAGTTTAAAAAAAAAACATTCAAAAAATAAATTCTTTTCGTCCTGATGAAAAATACAAAACTACTAAATTCACTTCCTCATATAAAAAAAAAAAGTACTAATTAACAAAAGTACTTTAAAATAACAAAAAGTAACATATTCATTGAAAAATTATTCTTTCGTTTTACACACATATATATTTATTTTCTGTAATTTACTTTTATTGTATTATTTTCTACCAATTGTTTTTGTTTGACATATGAAAATTGATATAAGACACTCAATAAATTTGAAATTATGCGTTTAACATTTTTTAATTAAAATATATTTATTTAAATTAAATCTCTACTAGTAAACATCTGCCGGAAAATACCAGTCCTACCTAACCAGCTCATGTTTCATTAAAATTTCATTTTATTTGCATAATGTAAAACCCTATCAAATTAAAACTCAAATCCATTTTACTAACAAGGCATTTTCTGACATGATTTCACTTAAATAATCCACTTTCTTCGTAATTTGAATAATTAATTTTAAAACTAAAACGATTAATTGATGCGTTGAAGGGGATAACAGTTCTTCCAGAGAATTTTATACGCTGGGAGAAGTTAAAGTATATTTTGTAGGAAGATATTCGAAAATAATGCTTGATTCGGGCATCCCTATCTTAATTTAAAAGTCATTTTGTTAAATACACGATCGGACGAGTTTAATTGGATGTTCGGTTAAAAGGAATGCGACGAACACGGTGGAAACTGCAATTATCGTCTTATCAATTGCAAAAGTTATTAAACGAAGTGATTACAGATTTTCGGAAGAGATAAGAGATTCAATTACAAACTATCTCAAAAGAATTTTAAAAACAAATGACTCCAGATAGCTTTTAATCACGGTTTAGTTTTTAAATAAATTTGGTATGAAAAATGTAACAGATGGATTGTCTTGGTACGCTAAATAACATCACATTTTATAATAGAAATTGCCAGCATATTTTTTTTTTTTCTGAAACGCGAATTTTTATTCCTTTTTCCCTTCTTCCATGAGTAGACTATTCATGGGATGTTGGTCCCTCACTTCGGTACACTGAGCATTAGACATACAAAGAAACATAAAATTCTGACGTTAAAACCACGCTTTTAACATATTAATAATTATTGATCCATCAAGGACAGATTAGAATTGAAAGACATTGCCGCGCTTTTGTCCCATTAATAGTTAGTTGTCAATGTAACATCATCATGCCAGAAGCATACTGTAATGATGATTTATTGCTTTATTTAATTAAAAAATTTCTGTAATTCCGGTGTCTGAATCATGCTTGCAACGTAAATACTACGTGGTTGAAATTTTATGCTAGCCGTTTGAATGGTGTGATAATACTTAGGGAACGAAGAGACATAATTTCATTCATATATATATGAAGGGTGTTATTTTTTATTTTATTCATTTTTAAATGTTTTCATGCGTCCCCACTAGAAATTATAAAAAAAATTTATAAGGTTTTACACTAGTATTGCGCTACAAATGTTGTCTGCTGAAGGAATTCTTGTAAGAGAAAAATAAATGTACGTATAAAAGTGTTTTGATATAATTTCAAAAAAGTTTTTAAAAATTTGAAAGAATATTTACTATATGTAATTCTTTTGGATTTGTTGATATTTTTATGAAAATAATTTAATAAAACTATCTAATTATTTATTAGGACTAAAAGTCGTTTACTCAATTTGATAAAAATTATTTTCATAGGAATATTTTATCGTGTTTCATTAAATGAATTAATTTTTCAACATTAAATTAATGATACAGATGAAATCAATAAAAAATTACTTAATTTTCTAATATACTTCAAAAAAAAAAAAAAAAAAAAAAAAAAAAACAATGATTTTTTAGAGAAAGGAATTAAAAAATTTAGAGAGCTAAAAAAACAATTAAAAGAAACATACACATGGACAAATTATTCTTATAAGAACATGATACGCTTTACACACATATTTATCTTCCTTAATTTAAATTTATTGCATTATTTACTTTGCATTATGCATTATGTTTTATTGCATTAAGAAATTATTTGTCTCATATTTATTACTTAAAGCTATTTATTTAAATAAAATCTCTACTAGTAAACATCTGACGGAAAACAAGAATACAACTTAACCGGCTTATGTTTCATTAAAATTTCATTTTATTTGTATAACGTAAAACCCTATCAAATTAAAACTCAAATTCACTTTACTAACAAGGCATTTTCTGACATGATTTCACTTAAACAATCCACTTTCTTCGTAATTTGAATAATTAATTTTAAAGCTAAAATTTTTAATTGATGCGTTGAAGTGAATAATAGTTCTTCCAGAGAATTTTATACGCTGGGAGCAGTTAATGTATATTTCGCGGATGATATTCGAAAAGAATGCTTGATTCAGGCATCCCTATCTTAATTAAAATCGTAGTCGCAAATTCAGCACGTTGTTCGAGCTATTCCACAAACGCCATTTTCGATTTTTGGAAGTCATTTTGTTAAATACACGACCGGACGAGTTTAATTGGATGTTCGGTTAAAAGAAATGCGACGAACACGGTTGAAACTGCAATTATCGTCTTATCAATTGCAAAAGTTATTAAACGAATTGATTACAGATTTTCGGAAGAGTTAAGAGATTCAATTACAAACTATCTCAACAGAATTTTAAAAACAAATGAGTTCAGATAGCTTTTAATCACGGTTTAGTCTTTTAAATAAATTTGGTATGAAAAATGTAACGGATGGATTGTCTTGTTATGCTAAATAACATTACATTTGAAACTGTCAGCATACTTTTTTCTCCCTAAAACGTGAATTTTTATACCTTTCCTCTTCATCCAGGAGTAGACTACTCATGGGATGTTTGACTCACTTCAGAACGCTGAGCATTAGACATACAAAGAAACAGAAAATTCTGACTTTAAAACAACGCTTTTAACATGTCAATAATCATTGGCCCATCACAAGACAGCTTAGTATTTAAAGAAATTGCTCTGCTTTTGTCCAATTAATGGCCACTTGTCAATGTAAAATCATCATGCCAAAAGCATACTATAGTGGTGATTTATTGTTTTATTTAATTAAAAAATAATTAAAAAGTCTCCGTAATTCCGGTACTTAAATCATGCTTGAGACGTAAATAATACGTGGTTGAAATTTTATGATAGCCGTTTGAATGGTGTGAGGGCTTACTTACTTAGGAACGAACAGACACAATTTCACTCATATATATGAAGAACGTTTTTTTTTTATTTAATTCATATTTAAATGCTTTCGTGCCTCCACACTAGAAATCCTAAATAAAATTTATAAAGTTTTACACTAGTATTGAGCTACAAATGTTGTCTGCTGAAGGGAAAAATAAAAATTAGTATAAAAGTGTTTTGATATAATTTCTAATAAGTCTTAAAAATTTGTAAGAATATTTACTATCTGAAATTCTTTTTATTTGCTGTTATTTTTATGAAAATAATTTAATAAAACTATCGAAATAATTACGAGCATTAAAAGTCGTTTACTGAATTTGATAAAAATGATTTTCATAGGAATATTTTATCGTTTTTTATCAAATGAATTATTTTTTAAGATAAAATTAATGAAACATATAAAATCAATAAATAATTACTGAATTTGCGAATATACACCTAAATAAAAAATATGAATGATGTTTTTAGAACAAGAACATTAGAACAATATCTTTTTGCAATAAAATATAAAATAGCTCTCTATATATTTAAGAATTTATAAAATATAGAGAGCTCCTTTAAAAAACCAATAATTAAAAGTAACATACTCATGGCTAAATTATTTATGATAAGTTTTACATACATATTTATCTTCTGTAATTTATTTTTATTGTATTATTTTCTACCAATTATTTTTGTCTGACATATGAAATATAATATGAGACACGCAATACATTTGAAATTATGCGTTTAATATTTATTAATCAAAACATATTTATTTAAATCAAATCTCTACTAATAAACATCTGCCGGAAAATACCAGTCCTACTGAATCAGCTCATGTTTCATTAAAATTTCATTTTATTTGCATAATGTAAAACCCTATCAAATTAAAACTCAAATTCATTTTACTAACAAGGCATTTTCTGACATGATTTCACTTAAACAATCCACTTTCTTCGTAATTTGAATAATTAATTTTAAAGGCTAAAATTTTAATTGATGCGTTGAAGGAGATAATAGTTCTTCCAGAGAATTTTATGCGCTGGGAGAAGTTAAAGTATATTTCGCGGATGATATTCGAAAAGAATGCTTGATTCGGGCATTTCTATCTTAATTAAAATCGTGGTCGCAAATTCAGCACATTGTTCGAACTATACAATGAACGCCATTTTCGATTTTTAGAAGTCATTTTGTTAAATACACCACCGGACGAGTTTAATTGGATGTACGGCTAAAAGGAATGCGACGAAAACGGTGGAAACTGCAATTATCGTCTTATCAATTGCAAACGTTATTAAACGAATTGATTACAGATTTTCGGAAGAGATAAGAGAATCAATTACAAAATATCACAACGGAATTTTAAAAACAAATGACTCCAGATAGCTTTTAATCACGGTTTAGTCTTTTAAATAAATTTCGTATGAAAACTGTAACGGATGGATTATCTTGGTACGCTAAATAAAATTTAATTTTGTGAAAGAAATTATTAACATATATATATATATATATATTTTAGAACGTGACTTTTTATACTGAAAGAGTATACTTTTAAAGATAAAGAAATAAATATATAATGATATAAATATACAGTGAGAAATATATAGAAATAAATATAAATGATATAGACTGCTATTAATCATTTTTTATACAAAAATTTTCGTATTTTTTATACTAATGAATTTTGCAGGTAAAGAGTGGCCAACGGTTTTAAATTTCTACACGTTCAATAAATCTTTATTTTCTTCATCAGTAAAGTATTGACAGTAATCAACCAATTAGATTTAGGATACTTTTCTTCACCTATACTATTTTTCAACATGGGGTATAACACTGAAAAGTGATCGACAATCATCCTACTATGCTCATTAATTACTCATGGAAACTTTATTCATGGTATGTTTTACACACATATTTATCTTCTGTAATATACTATTATTGTATTATTTTCTACCAATTGTTTTTGTTTCACATATGAAATTTGATATAAGACACTTAAGAAATTTGAAATTATTTGTCTCATATATATTAATTAATTAATTTTTTATTTATTATTTTCTACTAGTAAACATCTGTCGGAAAACACGAATACAACTTAACCAGCTTATGTTTCATTAAAATTTCATTTTATTTGCTTAATGTAAAACCCTATCAAATTAAAACTCAAATTCACTTTACTAACAAGGCATTTTCTGACATGATTTCACTTAAACAATCCACTTTCTTCGTAATTTGAATAATTAATTTTAAATCCTAAAATTTTAATTGATGCGTTGAAGGAGATAATAGTTCTTCCAGAGAATTTTATATGCTGGGAGCAGTTAAAGTATATTTCGCGGATGATATTCGAAAAGAATGCTTGATTCGGGCATCCCTATCTTAATTAAAATCGCATCGCAAATTTAGCACATTGTTCGAACTATTCCATGAACGCCATTTTCGATTTTTAGAAGTCATTTTGTAAAATACACGATCACACGAGTTTAATTGGACGTTCGGTTAAAAGGAATGCGACGAACACGGTAGAAACAGCAATTACCGTCTTATCAATTACAAAAGTTATTAAACTAATTGATTACAGATTTTCGGAAGAGATAAGAGATTCAATTACAAAATATGTCAACAGAATTTTAAGAACAAATGAGTCCAGATAGCTTTTAATCACGGTTTGGTCTTTTAAATAAATTTGATATGAAAAATGTAACACATGGATTGTCTTGGTACGCTAAATAAAAGAAATTTGTATAAAAGAAATTATCGGCATATTTTTTTTTTAAAACGTGAATTTTTATATCTTTTCCCTTCATGCACGAGTAGACTACTCATGCGATGTAAGTCCCTTAATTAGGAACACTGACCATTAGAGATACAAAGAAACAGAAAATTGTAACGTTAAATCACCGCTTTCAACATATTAATAATCATTGACCCATCACAGGATAACTGAGAATTTAAAGAAATTGCAGTGCTTTTGTCCAATTGATAGCCAGTTGTCAATGTAAAATCATCATGCCAGAATCATACTGCAGTGGTGATTCATTGTTTTTTTTTAATTAAAAAAATAATCACAAAATTTTTGTAATTCCGGTACATAAATCATGCTTGAGACGCAAATAATACGAAGTTTAAATTTTATGATTAGGGAACAAAGAGACATAATTTCTCTCATTTATTTATGAAGAGGGTTATTTTTTATTTTATTCATTTTTAAATGATTTCATGTGTCCACACTCGAAATTTTAAATAAAATTTATAAAGTTTTACGCCAGTACCGAGCTACAAATGTTTTCTGCTGATGGAATTCTTGTAAGAGAAAAATGAAAGTGAGTATAAAAGTATTTTGATACAATTTCAAAAAAGGTTTTTAAAAATTTATAAGAATATTTACTATTTGTAATCCTTTTGGATTTGCTCTAATTTTTATGAAAATAATTTAATAATACTATCGAAATATTTTTGAGCATTAAAATGTCGTTTAATAATTTTAAATTAGCAGGATTTTTACAGGAATATTTTAACATTTTTTATTAAATGAATTGATTTTCAACATTAAATTAATGATACCAAAAACATCAACTTAATTTTAAAATATACACCTAAATAAAAAATATGAAGGATCTTTTTAGAACAAAATATAAAGTAGCTCTCTATATTTTTAGGAATTTATAAAAAAAAGAGAGCTTCTTTAAACTAATAAATAATTAAAAGTAACATACTCTTGGAAAAATTATTCATGATATGTTTTACACACATATTGATCTTCTATAATTTACTTTTATTGTATTATTTTCTACTAATTTCTTTTGTTTCACATATGAAATTTGATACAAGACACTTAAGAAATATGAAACTATTTATTTTATATTTATTAATTAAAAGACATTTATTTAAATCAAATCTCTACTAGTAAACATATTTTGGAAAACACGAATACAACTTAATCAGATCATGTTTCATTAAAATTTCATTTTATTTGCACAATGCAAAACCCTCTCAAATTAACACTCAAATCCATTTTATTAACAAGGCATTTTCTGACATGATTTCACTTAAACAATCCACTTTCTTCGTAATTTGAATAATTAATTTTCAAGCTAAAATTTTTAATTGATGCGTTGAAGGGAATAATAGCTCTTCCAGAGAATTTTATACGCTTGGAGCAGTTAAAGTATATTTCGCGGGATGATGTTCGAAAAGAATGCTTGATTGGTGCGTCCCTATCTTAATTAAAATCGCAGTCGCAAATTCAGCACATTGTTCGAACTACCCCACGAACGCCATTTTCGATTTTTAGAAGTCATTTTGTAAAATACACGACCACACGAGTTTAATTGGATGTTCGTTTTAAAAGGAATGCGACGAGCACTGTAGAAACGGCAATTATCGTCTTATCAATTGCAAAAGTTATTAAACGAATTGATTACAGATTTTCGGTAGAGATAAGAGATTCAATTACAAAGTAGCTCAACAGAATTTTAAAAACAAATGACTCCAGATAGATTTTAATCACGGTTTAGTCTTTTAAATAAATTTCGTATGAAAAATGTAACGGATGGATTATCTTGGTACGCTAAATAAAATTTAATTTTATGAAAGAAATTATTAACATATATATATTTATATTTATATATATATATATATATATATATATATATATTTCAAACGTGACTTTTTATACTGAAAGAGTATATTTTTAAAGATATGGAAATAAATATATAGCGATATAAATGTACAGTGAGAAATGTATAGAAATAAATATAAATGATAGAGAAGGTTATTAATCGTTTTTTATACAAAAATTTTCACAATTTTTTTAATAATGAATTTTGCAGGTAAAGAGTGGCCAGCCGTTTTATATTTCTACACGGTCAATAAATCTTTATTTTCGTCATCAATAAAATATTAACAGTAATCAACCAATTAGATTCAGGATACTTTTCTTCGCCTATTCTATTTGCAATATGGGGTAGAACACTGAAAAGTGATCGACCATCAACCTACTATGCTCATTAATTACTCATAGAAAATTTATTCATGGTATGTTTTGCACACATACCATGAATAAATTCCGTAATTTATTTTTATTGTATTATTTTTGTCTGACATATGAAATATGATATGAGGCACGCAATAAATTTGGAATTATTTGTTTAATATTTATTAATTAAAAGATATTTATTTAAATCAAATCTTTAGTAGTAAACATCTGCTAGAAAATACCAATGCTACTCAACCAGCTCATGTTGCATTAAAATTTCATTTTATTTGCATAATGTAAAACCCTATCAAATTAAAACTCAAATTCATTTTACTATCAAGGCATTTTCTGACATGATTTCACTTAAACAATCCACTTTCTTCGTAATTTGAATAATTAATTTTAAAGGCTAAAATTTTAATTGATGCGTTGAAGGAGATAATAGTTCTTCCAGAGAATTTTATGCGCTGGGAGCAGTTAAAGTATATTTCGCGGATGATATTCGAAAAGAATGCTTGATTCGGGCATTTCTATATTAATTAAAATCGTGGTCGCAAATTCAGCACATTGTTCGAACTATACCATGAACGCCATTTTCGATTTTTAGAAGTCATTTTGTTAAATACACCACCGGACGAGTTTAGTTGGATGTTCGGTTAAAAAGAATGCGACGAACACGGTGGAAACTGCAATTATCGTCTTATCAATTGCAAAAGTTATTAAACGAATTGATTGCAGATTTTCAGCAGAGATAAGAGATTCAATTACAAAGTATCTCAACAGAATTTTAGAAACTAATGATTCCAGATAGCTTTTAATCACGGTTTATTCTTTTAAATAGATTTGGTATGAAAAATGTAACGGATGGATTGTCTTGGTACACTAAATAAAGTTAAATTGTCTTGGTACACTAAAAAATAAATTTTCGACATATATATATACATATTTAACGGGATTTTTTATACTGAAAGAACATGTTTTTAACGATACAGAAATAAATATATAGTGATATTAATATACAGTGAGAAATAAATATACGGGACATAGAATGCTATTAATCGTTTTTTATACATAAATGTTCATCATTTTTGTTTGGTAACCAATTTTGTAGATAAAGAATGTCTAGAATAAAATTTTTAATTTAAATAAATCTTTATTTGTATACAATAAATCTTTATTTGTATACAATAAATCTTTATTTGTATACAATAAATCTTTAGTGTTTTATTCATAAAGTATCAACTGTAATCTACAAACCACATTTATTATATACTTTTATTCACCTAGTATCAATATATATATAGGAACACTGAATATAATATATAACACCGAAAAGTGATGGCCTGCCAACCTACTATGCTCAGTAATTATTTAACGAACAACAACTTTGGTAATTCAGAGTCAGTCCCTGGTACCTGATGCAATTCATATCAACACAAGAACAACATCTTGAGAATTTGCACCCACCAACCTCTTCCAGAAAGAACCTTCACATTTAGAGATGCATTGGAGTGAGATCGGGGTTTTTTGGGTGACACAGAAAAATTAAATGACGGGAGCTAATTCTGTCACCAAACTGTTCTGTTAAGAAATGGTTGATAGAAGTTCTCACAAAAAGGGAAGAGCCATCTTGAATCACAACGACGTCAGGTACAGTATTTAGCTGTAGGGATACCTAAAATCTAAAGGCCTTTAATCCGCAAAAGGCATCTGATTTGAAAGATGACATCAGACGTTAGGTTCAACAGATTCCTTCAGATGAACTTCAGTGCCATCCACCATCTTCCACATACTTCTTACACGATGATACTTCCTCACTTTATCATTGTGTATGAAGGAGACCAACGTGTCAAAGTTGTGAAACACATTAAAATGGTTTACTTTCTGTTGCTTCTCTGTCTTCACTTTTTTCTTATTTTGTCTAGCTTCGGCTATGTTCTTGTAACAAATACAGTTCCAAAGTTATTTATGGTGTTTCACAATGGAAATTACTTTCCAAAAGAAAAGAAGGTGTTGCCATTTGAAATTTTCGAAATCGTACCATTATAATCGTAAGTTTAACTGTTGTTTTTCATATGATTTCTTGAGATCCTGCCTTAAAATACCTTAGACCAAAATTTCCATTATTTTCTGGGAATTATATGATAATCAGGGATTCATATATAGAATGTTGCTCGTGCAAATAAATAAAAGGAAGCAAATATCACAAAGTCCTTTTTATTATCAATTTATTGATGAGTATTAAAGTTCTAATAAACATTTTTACGATAAAACAGTTTTATTTTCCAATCATTAAATTAAGTATATCAAAGCAAATTAAAATAGTCATAATCATAATACTCTTACTTTCTGTTGCTAAAAATTCTCCCATTGTTTTTACAATTTCGGAACAGCAATTAGAAGTATATTTCTTCAATTAGTTAGATTAATAGCATGCATATATAAAATCTATTACGCTTCTTTTTTGTTAGGCACTGTCATTGAATAAGACATGAAGACATTAACTCTAATTATAGTAAGAATAACATTCAATTCGAGTTGTGTGTCTATTTCATTAAAAGATCAATGTTTTATCGTTATTTTTTTATTTGCCAGGAAAAACGTTATTTTTAATTGTTAATCAATTAAATAAAATATCACAAACTGTTCACATATCATTTGTTTAATGTTTAAACATAAAAAATAAATTATATTCTAAATAATTATATTCTAATTATTTAGAATAATTTATAATTTAATAAATAATTTAATTTGGATACTCATAACTTAAAAGAGGTATCAATGAGAAGTACAATTAATTTTTCACCTAATTATGAACGATTATTATTTAAATAATTACTCAAAAATTATGAGAGGATTTTAATTAGTTTTTACTTAAATTAAAGTTGTAATTATTTGTAAGTTGATTTTGTTTCATCTTAATATTTTTATGTTTGGATTTAAATAAATCATTTTTTTTTACTGAATATTTTGAAAATTTTATTTCAAGAGATTTTTATTCCATATAGTGAATATACTTCAATAGCATCATTGGAATCATCAGAATAAAAATTTTTTTTAAAATTAAAACTCTATTCATGAAGTGAAATTCATAATAAAAACTCAAATAACAGTAAATTTTTTAAAAAAATTTTTGCAATTACTTTTTTATCTTTAATCACTGATTAAGAATGATTAAAATTATTTTTTAATCTCCATTTTAAAAAAAATACTGGCTAAATTAAACTAAGTTTTAACAGAACTTTTTTTTTTATGATAAAAGGAATTTTTTTAATTCATCATCGATGTAGTTAAAAAGTTCTGTTTTATTTGATTAATTTTTCTGTTCTTCCAAGAAGTTAATTAAATTCAGACAAAATCGAGTACATTATGCATTCAGTCAGCTAAATTAAACCTGAAAACCAAGAAAGTTTTCTTTGAAAATGAATCTAAATAAGAAAAAAACTAATGTAAAATCATTTTTTCGATTGTTTGCTTGATAACTCAAAGTTTAAATAAAAAAAAATCTCTTTGTCTTTTAAGCTCTTTTTTTCTTATATCTCTTATTATCTCAAAGCTCTTTCATTCCAATTTAAAACAAACCTTTGTTTTCATTGTTTAAAATTGTCCCCAAAATAGGAAAATCAATTTTGAAAAACATCTGCAGAAGAACTGCAAGTGAGCTTTTCAATAAATCTTTAACATTTGTAACAAAAATATTTCAAGTAATTTTTAAGAGTACAGCTAACAAAAAAAAAGTTATTACTTAATACAGGAATGAACAGAAGGGTTTTAGCAGCACACTAATGCCCCAAGTAAAGAAATATGGAAAATTCGTATTTATTTCTAAGTATATATTTTTTTATTTATTTTTTTTTACATCATTATTATAGCTATGTTTATATTTCAGAAAAGAAAATGTTAGCATTGAGGCAACATGCCAATAAAAAATAGAAAACATTGCACTTGAAAAACAAGCAGTAATGCTGAAATTGAAGCACTTTCAAACAAAAGATATTGAAAAGTAAAAATAAAAATAAAGAGGCTTATAAAATATAAATGTAATATATATATTGTAAATATCGATTTCGGATTGTAGACATAAAGATTCGATCATATTGAGGTCTGGAGACTGTGAGGGTCAAAGTAGGGGTTTCACTTTATATTCGTGTTTATCAAACCAAGATTAAAAGGGTCAAGCTGCATGAGTAGTAGCATAATCATTCTGTAAAATTCATTCTCCTGCCGGGAAGAAAGTTTGAATCATAGAAGGGACCTGGTCAGCTAAAACATCTCTATACGTCTCTCCAGTGGTTCTTCCTTTCAGGGTTACGATTGGGCCTGCTGAAAACCACGACATGGCCGTCCATACCATGACAGACATGGCCGTCCATACCATGTCAGACATGCCCTCATGCGTGACAGTTGGAAGGAGAAAATCACGATCATGCGCTTATACATGTGTCCTGTCCTGAAAGATGATTCGTCTGATTACACAAGTGTCTTCCACTTATCAATCGACCAGGCTTTACGATAATGGTGTCAATTATAAATTACAACGACACCACAGGTAGACGACGTTTGGCATTAGCAGGTATGACAAAAAGCTCTGGAATTGCTGCTCTGCCATAAATGTTCTGTTTATGAAGGTGCCTCCTAACTGTAATTATTGAAACTGGATAATCCAGATGCTGTTTGAACTCTGCGGTCACTTTGGCTGCAGTTGTTTTCATTTTGCACAATACAATGCGCTTCAATACTCGTCGGTCTCTTTTACGCAGCTTCTCCTTCCGTCCATTTTTTTTTATTTGCCGAGCTTGTTTTGCCGCGCTGTGTGTATGCTGTCAAGACTTTAGACACTGTATCTCTCCTACAATTTTTCTTCTTTGAAAGTCTGTGAAATCGGACATTATACGCTTTTGATTAAAATCCAAGACGTATAGAAATTTGACCATCAAAGCTACCTCATACTACTATGATTTATACTTTTTGTATTTAAAAAATGGTACCTAAGATTAAATTTTAAAGCTTACGTAGCGCATTCTTAAATGTCACTTTTATTCCCAGGTGTTTCCATTATTTTGATATCCTCCTATACATATATATATATAGTTTGTAATATATAACAAAAGACTACCTATATACTTTCTCCCAATACTCTCTTCTTTTGCTTTGTATTCAAGACAAGTGACACTATGTTTTGTGAGGTTATATCCTAAGTTTTGCTACTTTGTGACGTATATAAGTTGCTATTGTTTTACCTGATTAGTGTAATTTTTTCTGGAGGAAAAACAGGATGGTGGAGCAAATCTGGGTGATGCCTGGTCTTTTTCTACCACACATTGAATGCAATAATTGGATGATTATTAATCTTGGTTGTGCAATATTTATCTTGGAACTGGCATAGATTTTAAAAAATGTGTTCATCTGTGCAGTATTTATGAAAACAGTCATCAAAGAATTTTTTAAACATGAATTTATCCTTTTAACATGGAGGGCATTAATGTTCAATTCTACGCTCCCTCAAAGATAACTGACCATCTCCTTCAGCTGTCAACAGAACATAAGTGCGCTTCACAAGATGTTCAAAGGGTTATATGAGGAGCAGCAGATCATGTGGAGTGATCCTCAGTCATCAACATCATTATATGAAAACCAATTACTCAATTGTCTCGGGTAACAAATCTTCATCAGTATCTGAAATTGGATATTCCAGACCTAACAGAAGTGGATCTAATTCATTTCTCTCCAGAAAATATATCATCTCATCCAAAAGAAGAAAAAAATAAAGGGAAAGAAGAAGTAAATTTACCGAAACATGGGTTCTGCTGACATTTTGATCTCATCCTCTTCAAATCCAAACTACAAAATGAAGCTACCAAAAAATCATCAACCAAATGGAAAAAAAATCCAATGAGAAGAAAGCAGAATCTTAATGAAAAGGAAAGGCCAGAGATCGAAAATCAGTGGGATCATAAGGGGATAAACTCAAGAAGAGAAATATTACAAAGGACTCTACTGAGGAGGAAACAGAATCCTGGATGCCTACGACTGATGGCGAAGATTGTGATTAATCATAATGCATTGCGGCCAAATTATGTCTGAAATGCTAATTGGAGATAGAAGATCTTTTTAACACCAAGAATTTGTCTACGATGCCTGCAATGGGTTATATGCAAGCGCTCCTGATGGCAAATTTAAATTTTTTGCGAGTTATGGAAACACAAAAAGCAGTATCTAAGTTCAGAACTGGAACAACTGTAATTTTTTTACTTAATTTCCGATTTGTAACGATATTTATTTGTTAATTCATGCTTGTTATATACATTCAAATTCATAGATACTACTTGTTTAAAACAAGTACTATAATAATATAAAAGTGCAACCATTTAAAATGGCCTGAATGGTCGAGTGGCTAGCGCGCTGGTGCTTGGTACCACAGGTTTCGGGCTCGAGCCCCGGCGGTGCCATGGATGTTTGTAGTGGTTCGGAATCCACTTTAAGCCGTAGGAGCCACTTCACGGAGCAAAAGTCAGACTTCTACCTACGGGTGCTCTATTACAACAGAAGCTGCCCCTTTCCCTCCATCCATGAGTAGATCACTCATGGGATGTCCGTTCTGCACTGCAGGACACTGAGGATTAGTCACAACATTAATCGCAAACATTTAGAGTAAAAAATTGGAATTTTTTAATAAATAATAAATATTCTAATAATTAAAAAAATACAACAATTATTATTTAAGGAGCAAAACTGTCACTAGTATGATGTTTTCTGTATAACAAGTCTCCTATATGATGTACTCTGAGTAACGCTATATTTCCTACACATTAAAGACAAATTCCTATTACCTATTATTTGAAATAACAAGTCAACAAAATAAAGTCTCCAACAATTGAAACAACAACACGACAATATTTCATTCGGAAATTTATCTCCTTTATTGGAAAAAAAACATTACAATGTCAGGTTTTCTAAGTTTGAACAATACATAAATACTCATTCTAACTGATAAATTTTCAAGATAAAATTTTTTGAAGCCGAATAAAACCATCATTTATAATTAATTATATATGAAGCATTATAATCAATATTCCAAAGGAGAGACAGAAGATAAGACACAAGAATTTAAAAAAAAATTTAAATTATGAAGAGCAACTAGAAAACTTAATTTCAGAAAATTTAGTGATATACAAATTTTACATTTTCATGCATCTTATTAAAAACTCCTTATTTTGTTGTTTTATCTTATTACTTATATATTATATCAACATTATTTAATTTAAAATAAACGCAATTTAATTTATATATATTTTGAAAATTCGTATTATTTTTCTTATATTGAAATATATACATTTGAAATCAGAATAAATTCGTATTTATTCTGGTTTTAAATGTATATATTTAATGGAATATATTAATATATATGTTATATGCAATATATTATATATTCTATGGAATAATGGAGTACATCCATTTATTTAAATGTAATACGGAATTCATTATTGTATAAATTATCTATAGATACTTTAACACAAAATCAGGATTGTTAAAATATTAAACATGACTCATAATAATAGCTTATACAGTTAATAATTTAAAAACTTGAAATTAGTTACAAAATCATTAAGATAATTATTAAATATCTGTTGTAGTCATAAAGCATGATCCTCTGGATGGAGAAAAACAGTTTTTGAAGGGAAATTTCTAATTGATTTTGTTTATTTCAGGTTCATTTAAATAATAAATTTTAAACACTTCATGAAATTAACTTGTAAATTAACAGAGATCAAGTATAATATTTACAATAATTTCTCTCTGAAGAATAAATATATTGTCTTTATTTTCCCGATAACCCGATACTCAGCTACGCGCAGAATGTGGGAAATATACTTCTTCTCCGAGTGAAAATCTGTAGGTCAATTAATACGCAGGGTTGCGCTAAATATATTTTCATATCTGAAACTGTAAATTAAAGAAATTAAAAAGGGTGAGAAACTGTAAATTAAACCTTTCCCAACAGAAGCGAGTAGTAGCGCAGTACTGAAATCCAACTGACAGACATTAAGAGAGATCAAGCATAATATTTACAATAATTTACTAGTTCAATATTTGCCTTTATTTATATGTAAATAAGCCTCTTTAAACATTTTCATCTAGTTTAGTTATAATTTCTTATTGTGGCATTTACAAGCCTAATGATAATATAATTATTATAATCATGTAATTTATTACAAAGCAATAGATGCTGCTAAAAATAGTTAGTTATTGCAGAATTGAAATGAATTAAAAAACTCATTTTGATATAAAATCATGATTATTTTTTATTAACTGACAGCTGCATTTTACGAATGTTGTCTCTTACAAATTTGCACTTCAAATTTTATGCATATTTTAACTTCCACTTTTATTTTCCTTGTCTAGGAACAAAATGTCATCACTAATTAATTAAGTGAAAATTAAAAATAAAATGCATTACATTTAGTATTATAAAACTACACAAATGTTTAAGAGCACAAGAAAAATAATAATAGTCAATTTATAAAAACAATCTACTTGAACAAAAATTGTACAACAATTACAAAAAAGCATGGAAATTAAGTTTTAATTCAAAAATTGATATTGAAAACAATTAGACGAAAACCTTTTTTAAATATTACACTAGCACCAAAATACCAATAAATACCACCAATAAATTTACTTATTAAGTATACATTATAGTGCGCAGGTTGGTAACCTGATTGTAGTTGGGCGTGGTTGGGTGGTTGAGATACTTGATGTGCAGGTTGGAGAACTCACAGCTTTATTTACACACGCACTAGCGATACATGCATACAGTTAGAGACATACAACATTTAACACATTTAAAGAGAGATAATTATAAATTTGGGAAAGAATTCGACTTCTAAGCCGAAAACCGATACTCAGCTACACGCAGGATGAGCGAAATATACTTTTTTTCCGGGTGAGAATCTGTCGGCCAACTAATGAGCAGGGTTGCGCTAAAAATATTCCCTCTCTGGGTGAGAGTCTGTAAACTAAATCTTTCTCAACAGAAGAGAATAGTTGTGCAGTACTTCCTCTCGCGTGAGAGGATGAAAGTCTGGAGTTCAACTGATCATTTCTCCTGAGCTCCATAGGTGGCGCTCTTGCCAGCGTATGGGAGGAAGTAAGGTTGCTACATACACTGAAGTGACAAAAGTCATGGGATACCTCTTAATATCGTGTCGGCCCTCCTTTCGCCCGGCGAAGTGCAGCAACTCGACGTGGCATGGACTCAACAAGTCGTTGGAAGTCTTCTGCAGGAATATTGAGCCATGCTGTCTCGATAGACGTCCATAATTGTGAAAGCGTTGATGGTGCAGGATTTGGGCACGAACAGACCTCTCGATGATGTCCCATAAATGCTCGATGGGATTCATGTCGGGCTATCTAGGTGGCCAGATCATTCGTTGGAATTGTCCAGAATGTTCTTCAAACCAATCGCGAACAGTTGCGGCCCGGTGACATGGCACATTGTCATCCATAAAATTCCCATCGTTGTTTGGGTACATGAAGTCCATGAATGGCTGCAAGTGATCTCCAAGTAGCTGAACATAAGCATTTCCAGTCAATGTTCGGTCCAGTCGCACCAGAGGACCAAGTCCATGCCATGAAAAAACAGCCCACACCATTACGGAGCCACCACCAGCTTGAACAGTGCCTGGCTGACAGTTTGGGCCCATGGCTTCGTGGGGTCTGCGCCACACTCGAACCCTACCATCAGCTCTTACCAACTGAAATCGTGACTCATCGGACCAGGCCACGGTTTTCCATTCATCTAGGGACCAACCGATGTGCTCACGTGCCCACGAGAGTCGCTGCAAGCGATGTCGTTCTGTCAGTAAAGGCACTCGAGTCGGTCTTCTGCTGGAATAGCCCAAGAAAGCCAAATTTCTCCGCACAGTTCTAACAGACAAGTCCCTTGTACGTCCCACATTGATTTCTGCGGTTATTTGACGCAGTGTTGCTTGTTTGTTAGAATTTACGACTCTTTGCAGACGTCGCCGGTCTCGGTCGTTAAGTGCAGGCGGTCGACCACTGCGCTGTCCATGGCGGGATGTTATGCCTGAAATTTCATACTCTCGGCACACTCTTGACACAGTGGATCTGGGAATGTTGAATTCCCTAACGATTTCCGAAATGGCATGACCCATGCGTCTAGCTCCAACTAACATTCCGCGTTCAAAGTCTGTTAATTCCCGTCGTGCGGTCATCATCACGTCAAAACCTCTTCACATGAATAACTTGAACAGAAATGAAAGCTCTGCGAAAGCACTGCGCATTTATACCTGTTCTACGCGATGCTACTGCCATCTGAAAATTTGCATATTGCTATCCCATGACTTTTGTCACTTCAGTGTATAATTTATTGCTTACTTACTAAAGAGCACAAAGTTTTCATTTTACCCAATTTTTAAAGTTGCATCATATGAAAACTAACACAGATTTATTGCAATTATAAAAATATTTTTTAAAAACACGAAGTAATAATAAATAAATGGATGCTTCATTATTTATTTCAATTGAATAAAAATCCATTTTCTGACAAAATTTGAACAATAAGTCGGTCTAGTCATGTTTTAAACATCATTATATTTCCGTTCTAAACAAAATTTCCATATGAACGTGACATCATATTATTGAGGCAAGCAGTTAAAAAAGGAAAAGTCAACCCAGAATAAAACGTAAAAACATCCGAAAGCTTCTGAATAAACCCAACCTGCATTATTAAAACATAAAATACATCATAATGACACTTAAAATACCGGCCAGGGATGCCTCGAATAATGAAGAAATAAGAAAATTCCATCAACAAAGAAGATGATGCATAACTTCCAAACCATAGTCGCTCTATTATTCTACCGCGAATTTTGTTTCAATTTCTTTATTTTTGACGATAAACATCAAAGATCTAATGAAGACGTCGGAATATTTATGCACGCTAAAATAAATAATAACAATGTCAACGTTTGAAGGGGAAAAAGAAGAAATAAAATAGTCAAAATAATTCGACTAAAAAGGAAATAAGAATTTGTAGTATTCATTTTGGTGGATTTCATCTTTTGGAGATTTTCGTTTTTATATAAACTCATTGTTATCTGGTATTTTATGAGACAAAGACATAGTTCTTTTAAAATAAAGTAAGTAAAAGAAGTGAGTTTTATTTCTGGTTTACAAAAAGCAATGAATAGAAGTGAAGAAAAAGATAATATAAATGATTTTTCAGTAAATAATTTTCAGCAACATTATTTTTGTTTTGAAATTCTTAAGGATTGTGCTTGTAGTATTTTCATGAAAATATTTTTTAAAGGACAAACATATAATTTGTTGTTGTTTCTTATCCCACTTGGTAGACTGCAACATCTAGATCAGGGGTGGTCAACCCAAATGATCTTGTGGTCCACTTTAGAAATGCATCGTAACTCCGCGGGCCTCATATAAAATTATATAACCCCATATTAGATTTAGAAACACTATAGACATTTTTATATTCATATTACAACCTGTTATATTAAATGTTTCAAGATGATTCATGAGTTCTCAGAATATAATTTAATATAATATAATTTTATGAGACAAAAATAGTTCTTTTAAAATAAAGTAAGTGAAAGGGGGAGTTTTATTTCTGGTTACAAAAAACAAAGTAAAAAAAATGAAAAAACAATCACAAAAATGATTTTTCAGTCAATAATTTTGAGCAACATTATTCTTGTTTTGAAATTTTGCAAGGAAGGAGCTTGCAGTATTTTCATTAAAATATTTTTTAAAAAGACAAACATAAAATTTGTTGTTGTTTCTTATCCCACTTGGTAGACAGTAACATCTAGACCAAGTCCGAGAACAAGTGTGGTCTCAGGGCAACAGGGGCAGCTTCTGTTGTGATGGAGCACCCTGTAGATAGAAGTCTGATTATGCTCCGTGACACTAAAGAAGGAGGACAGTGCCTTCCGGAAACACTTTTAGGAGAAAATACCACGCATTTGTGTATTGTCTGAGAGAAAACCCGGAAAACTCTCACCAAGTAGTCCGACTAATGAGGCAACATGCTGGACATCACCAAAGCCAATTAATTATTAATACATACTTAATTAATACTACAAAGTAAAGTGCAATAATTAATTTAATTATAATAATTCTTACTAATTAATTTTTATACTAAATTAATACACACTTAATAAAGTAAATTTTTTTATCTTATTTTTAAAGTTGAATTATATGAACACTATCACACATTTATTGCAATCTATAAAACTATTTTTGAAAGACACAAAGTAATAATAAACAAATGGATGTTTCATTATTTGTTCAAATTGAATAAAAATCCACTTTATGACAAAAATTGAACAATAAGTCGGTCTAGTCATGTTTTAAACATCATTATAGTTCCGTTCTAAACAAAATTTCCATATGAACGTGACATCACATTATTAAAGCAAGCAGTTAAAAAAGAAAAAATCAACCCAGAATAAAACGTAAAACATTCAAAAGCTTCTGAATAAACCCAACCGGCATTATTAAAACACAAAATACATCATAATGACACTTAAAATACCGGCCAGGGATGCACCAAATAATGAAGCAATAAGTAAATGCCATCAACAAAGAAGATGATGCGTAACTTCCAAACCATATTGTTTTTATTCTTGTTTCGCGAATTTTGTTTCAATTTCTTTATTTTTGGCAATAAACATCAAAGATCTAATGAAGACGCAGAAATATTTATCACACTAAAATAAATAATAACAATGTCAACGTTTGAAGGGGGGAAAAAGAAAGAAAATAGTCAAAATAATTCGACTAAAAAAATGAAATAAGAACTTGTATTCATTTTGGTGGAATTCATCTTTGAGAGATTTTCGTTTTTATATAAACTCATTGTTATCTGGTATTTTATAAGACAAAGAAATAGTTCTTTTAAAATAAAGTATGTAAAAGGCGGGAGGTTTATTTCTGGTTATGAAAAGCAATGTATAGAAGTGAAAAAAAATCATAAAAAGGATTTTTCAGTAACCGATTTTTTTTTTTTAAATTTCTTTTTTTCAGTAAATGATTTTGTGCAACATTATTTTTGTTTTGATATTTTTAAGAAGGTACTTGCAGTATTTTCTTGAAAATATTTTTTAAAGGACAAATATCTAATTTGTTGTTGTTTCTTATCCCAATTGGTAGACAGCAACATCCAGACTAAATTCGAGAACCGGTGTGGTCTCATGCAAGGATGGTGCTTGCAGTATTTTCGTGAAATTATTTTTCAAAGGAAAAAAAAAAATTTTTTTTTTTTTATTCCATTTGGTCGACAGCAACATCTAGACCAAGTCCATGAACCCGTGTGTTTTCATGGGAAGAGGGAAGGGGACAGCTTCTGTTTTGATACAGCACCCATAGGTAGAAGTATGACTATGGTTCGTAACGCTGAGGAAGGAGGGCAGTGTCTTCCGGGAGGACCTTTAGGAGGAACTCTCCGTATTTGCGTATTGTATGGGGGAAAAACCCAGAAAAACTCCCACCAACTAGTCCGACTAATGCGACAAGATGCTGTACAACACAAAAGTCAATTAATTACTAATACATATATAATTAATACTACTTAATAAAGTGCAATAATTAATTTAATTATAAGAATTAATAATAATAAATTATTATCATTAAATTATATTAATACATACTTAATAAAGTACAATTTTTTTTTTATCCTATTTTTAAAGTTGAATCATATGAACACTAATACACATATATTGCAATCTATAAGACTATTTTTAAAAACGTAAAGTAATAATAAACAAATGTGTGTTTCATTGTTTTCTTAAATTGAATAAAAATCCATTTTCTGACATAAAGGAACAATAAGTTGGACTAGTCATGTTTAAAACATCGTTATATTTCCGTTCTAAACAAAATTTCCATATGAACGTGACATCATATTATTGAGGCAAGCAGTTAAAAAAGGAAAAGTCAACCCAGAATAAAACGTAAAAACATCCAAAAGCTTCTGAATAAACCCAACCTGCATTATTAAAACATAAAATACATCATAATGACACTTAAAATACCGGCCAGGGATGCCCCGAATAATGAAGCCATAAGAAAATGCCAGCAACAAAAAAGATGATGCGTAACTTCCAAGCCATATTCTTTCTATTCTTCTTCCACGAATTTTGTTTCAACTTCTTTATTTCTGACGATAAACATCAAAGATCTAATGAAGACGCAGAAATTTTTATGCACGCTAAAATAAATAATAAGAATGTCAACGTTTGAAAGAAAGAAAAAGAAAGAAAATAGTCAAAATAATTCGACTAAAAACGAAATAAGAACTTGTATTCGTTTTGGTGGAATTCATCTTTCGGAGATTTTCGTTTTTATTTAAACTCAATGTTATCTGGTATTTTATGAAACAAAGAAATAGTTCTTTTAAAATAAAGTAAGTAAAAAGAATGAGTTTTATTTCTGGTTACGAAAAGCAATGTATAGAAGTGGAAATAAATCATAAAAATGATTTTTCAATAAATAATTTTGCGGAACATTATTTTTGTTTTGAAATTTTGCAAGGATTGATTTTGCTTGCAGTATTTTCATGAAAATATTTTTAAACGACAATATATAAGTTTTTGTTGTTTCTTATCCCACTTGATAAACAGCAACATCTAGACCAACTCCAAGAACCGATAATCGCCACCACATTATTTTCAAGAGATTTGTTTGACCATAATTACCCAAATTCTATCGAATGTACAAAAGAATATCCGAAAAACTTCCACCAGGCACTTAACTATCGATGAGACGCTTCACACATGATGTTGCAATCATCATCGAGTCTCTTAGTTTTTGAAAATAGTATTGCGGTGATAGCCGTAATCGAATTTGAACCTAAGCCACTACTAACGGCTTATGTATGTAATTGCTTATTCTACTAACTGCTTACTTACGCTAATAAATATGTTACCATTATTTATAATTAATTATTTAGAAATATGTTTGTCTGCTTATGTTACCATTAGGCTACAATAATAATATCCAGTTATGTAATTATTCGATGTAGATAAGCATTTTTTTTACATTAAATGTACATTGGTCCTTTACATTGTTTACAATTGTATTGAGTTTGTCTTGCACTACTTGTCATGAAGGCCTCTTGGAAGAATTTAGGTTTTACTTCATAAGACAGTATCCTGTTTATGATCTGTAAATAATCTAATAATCTTCTTCATTGGCGCAACATCTCCATGGTGGACCAAGGCCTTCTGTCTACTGGAAGATTAGGAAACATTAGAATTCTTTTTCTTTTTAGAGGGTAGGTCTTCCAGCCCTACGCCTAACAGTCACATGAGACTGGGACCTAAGGTTTAAAGTGGATTCCGAATCCCTAAACCATCCATAGCACCGCCGGGGCTCCAAACCGAAGCCTGTGATACCGACCGATAAAGATCTAGTCGCTCGACCATCAGGCTTCTAATCAATAACGCAATATTACTTTTTATAATAAAATAAAATTGGCTGTGACATATGAAGCTCGCCTGTTTTCAATATCAAAGAGTTTTGTTGTGAATAACTCTCAACTAAATTGAATTTTTCTTTTAGTTAAAACTAATTTTAAATTAACTTTACTAACTTCATATATCTGTTGTGTCATCTTACTTTAAAAATAGCATGTTCTCTAATCAATATTCATTCATTTTTCCACTATTCCAAAAAAACATTTGTTTTCCTAGAATTTCCTGCATAAATGAATATTAATAAAGAATTTGTTCTGTGAAACTGTAAATCTAAAACATATTGAGGGGAGAAATATTAATATATATTTTTTTAATTCCAAATTTATTTGACTTGTAAAACAAAGAGAGCTAAAAAATATATTAAATTTCTTTGGATGAAATTGTGTATTATTTTAATAAAATCCTAACTTTATTTTTAGAAAGAAAGAGGAATACTTTTAATTTTTAAAAATTATAAAACTAAAATTTGTTCATCAAATATCTTTAAAAATATATATTTTTTTTTTAATTTTGAGAGGAAGAAATGCGATAGTTTGCTTATGGCTTGCCTATGTCTTTAAAAGCACTTTAATGAATTTTTTATTAATACAAAGAATTAAAGATGTTTAAATATTTTTAAATGTAATGGACATACAAAGAGAAAATTTTTTTTATTAAATTACATTAATTTGAGTGAATATTATTAAATCATAACTGTTTGAATGCATGCACAATAAAATTGAAATAACATGCATTTTAATAAAATTAATTTAATTTTTTAAAATCCTATATTTAATTAGTATTAACACTAATTCGATATTTCTACTATTAATGCTTTTTTTAAACAAATAAAAAAATTTTAAATGGTAAAATTTTAAATAATCAATTACATTTTAGAAAAATTGATTTTAAATTGAGTAGATATTTTAATGCAAAATGCTTTTAATTAATTTATAGAGATTAATATAGAAATCAAATAAATTTACATTACAAAATAACATGTACTATTTACTTTCTTTAATTAGATCCAATAATTACAAATTCTAAGATTAAAGAAAACTAAATTTAAGAGGTTTTGAATTCTACTACAATAAATAAGATTAGTTAATTACAGAAAAATTTCACCTAATTATTCAAATCTGTAATTATTTAAACAGATTTGATATAAAAATTTTAAGTATTTTCAAAAAGCAAAAGGATTTAAATATTGAATTTTAATGAAGTTATACGAAAAATTAAAAATATAATTTACAAAATAACGATTTATTATTAATAATCAAAATGGTAAATAACAATAATAAGAATAATAATAATAACATAATCTGACTAAAAGATAATTTTTCAGATATAAATGAAACTGGAAAGTTAGAAGCAATTATTTCCAACTACTATAATTTATTCTTTTTAATTAATTCTTTTTTTTTTTTTTTTAAATTTTGCTGTTAAAAAGATTAAAAAATGTTTTGGTTAAAAATAAATATTACGTTTTAATTACATTAATTATAAAAGAATTTGTAATTTATAGTATTATTAAAATATATATATATATATATATATATATATTAATTCTATAAAAAATGTATGTGCTCTGTGTGGAAATTTCATGTCGGCATGCATTTCATGCCATGTTCATAAATATTTTTTGTTAAAGAAAATTAGATAGACTATTTACAATTCGAGCCATAACACTTGTTAAATTCCTAAGAATTAAATGAGATTACGTGATTGAATTATTCCTCGCTTTAAATGCTATGCTTTTAACGCGTTAACAATCTTTAAAGCATATTCTTAAGTTAAAACTTCAATAGAATATAAAATTTATAGTTTCAATTAATACATATAGATATATTTCATTTAAGTATCCCAAAGAACGCTTTTCGCTATTCTGTTATTATTGATTAATGAGGTGATATTGCGGAAAACAGTATAGCTCTTTGATATTTCTTTCTTTTTTTTGTGCAAGGCATTTATCGAACCAGAACAACATGGAAGGTTTGATTGATGAAGATGTTTTAGGAACTTCTTCAGCGAGTGCAGTCATTGATAATCTGATGTAATGGTTTATCCTGTTCCCAATAAGTGCTTCCATCTATACAAGAAAGCTTGCCAACAATCTTGAGCTCATAGTACATCGGTAAAAACTAATTCAAAAACTGAAACAAAATGTTTTTCTTTATTTAAATAAAGGGGGAATGAAAACATAAATAGTTGTTCATTTTTTTGATTCTACCTCAGAATTTATATTTTGAAATATTTTATTTTAAATCAATGATTTTTCGATTATTATTTTTTTTAAGAAATTTTCTTACAAATATTACAAAACATAAAAGAAATTTTGTACCATACATCTTTCAGAAGACTACATTCTAAGTTATTAGCACTTGTAATTCTTTATGTAGTAAATGGTGCTGAATTGGAATAGTTTGATGGAAAATTGTGGAAAAATAAAAATGATGATATAGAAAGATTGTATGTTTTTATGGATATTGCATTTTTTATTGTTTGATAGAGATTTGTGGTAAAATAATACTGATGGTAAAGAATGATTATGGGTATTTATGGATATTACTTTTTTTCATTATTTGATGGAGATTTGAGGCAAAAAAAAGGATGATATAAAACGATTATGTAGCTTTTGTGGATATTACATTTTTTGTTATTTGATAGAGATTTGTGGTAAAATAAAAAAGATGATATAGAAAGATTAGCGTTTTTCAGCTATTACTTTATTTCATTATTTGATGGAGATTTGTGGCAAAAAAATGATGATATAAAATGATTATGCGTTTTTATGATAGTACACTCTTTATGATTTGATGGAGATTTCTGCCAAAATAAAACGGATGTTATATAAAAATTATATGTTTTTATGGATATTACATTTTTAATTATTTGATGGAGATTTGTGGTACATTAAAAATGATATTGAATGATTGTGTGTTTTTATGGATATTATATTTTTATTATTTGACGGAGATTTGTGGTAAAATAAAAATGTTGATATAGAAAGATTGTGTGTTTTTATGGATATTACATTTTTTTTATTATTTGATGGAGATTTGTGGTAAAATAAATATGATTAAATAGAAAGATTTGCGTTTTTATGGATATTATATTCTTTATTATTTGATGGAGATTTGTGGTGCATTAAAAATTATATTGAATGTTTATGTGTTTTTATGGATATTGAATTTTTTATTATTTGATGAAGATTTGCCAGAAAAATAAAAATGATGATATAAAATGATTATTTAAATTAATAATTAAGATAATATTTTTATGCATATTACTTTTTAATTGAAAAATTAATATTTTTAATAAACAAAAAGAATATAATTTGTCAAAAGAAATATAATATTGATCATTATCCTCTGGTAAAAGTATTCTAAATGTCTCTGCACAATTCGAAATCTGTCTCTGTGACATGAATTAATAAATATCTGAATTGTTCTAACTGGGTACTTAAATACCGTATATTAAAATCTTTTCTTCCGTATTTGAAGAAAGAAAATTATAACAATTAACACCATAAGAAAAATGTAAATATATAATTAAAAATGTTAAATTAATGTTAAATGGCCGTTAATTATAATAAGTGTTAAATTATAATAATTAACATACATTTTAAAAGTATAGATAAGCTTAATTAATCATTATATTTATTATCCCGCTAAGTATTAAAATAGTTTGAGTTTCAAAAACAATTTAGGAAAGAACAATTGTACAAAATGTGTTAACAATTAAAACTTTTAATTGAAAAACAAGTTTAAGACCCTTTACTTGTTTTGCCCCTTCCCCTTTCCATTTATTCCGTTCTACCACACCCTTTAGAAGTTGCCATCCACGGTTTGCGAAATACTGTTTAAACTAAATCAGTCATGTGGGAGCTATGGGACTCGCCACAAGCAGTTTGGAAAACAATAAGGACAAAAGAGATAAATCAATATGGCTGAGCTATGTTTATAGGAAATCAATCGGTCTAAATCAAAGACCCTTAACAACGAATTTTAACAAAGATTTTCTGCTTGCACAATCAATTAAACCAGTGATTCTTAAACTGTGAGCCACGACCCCCTAAGGGGAGATTGAAGAAAAAAAGGACTCGATGTTTAATAAAAGGACACGTCCCATTTCCAATAGAAAAAAATTAAATCACTTAATAAAATAAAGATAAAAAAATGTAACCTTAAAAACCTTAGTAAAATCACAATCTTTAATTTTTATATTTATTTCGAAATTACAAATCTCTTATTAGTAAGAAATGCCATATTTTAATTATTCCGGTGCATTTTTCAGCAACTTATATACAGAGTGGTTATAATTAAAGTGACCCTATTCAGACACCTCTAGAACCCGTTCTGCCTAATGGATTTTGATGAAATTTGGTATATACGATATATGGACTACGGGGAAAACATTTCTGCAATAAAAATTCCTTATGCAAATTAGTCAATCTTATAAAGAGATTTGCAGCCATTGCCAGAAAATCATTCTGCTTGTCTTTGTCATCATTAGTCATGCCCTTACAGAAGAAAGATCGAACTTTACTGGTAAAACTGTTTCATCAGAACGGTAGCAATTGCTTAGATGCACTGCGTGAATATCGTAAGTTTAAAGGGATTGCAAAAAGGGCCCATGTCGAAGAATGGTTTGAAGAAAATGGTTATGAAATGTGAAGAGACTGGAGACTAGGGTGTGCTGCCAGGAAGAGTGCGGAAACGAGTTGCGAATGAAACTATCAAAGAAGTCGCTACTGCTGTAGTTGAGAGAACCTTCACTTCCAGCTATTTTTCAGAAAGTGCTCGATTGGTGTCCATGAGTTGGCGATTCTGTAGTCGACAGTACGAAAACTTCTGCGATCCATTTTAAAATAGTATCCATATAAGATCTACGTGGTGCACTCGCAGCAAACTCAAGACTGGTTGTGCGAATTCCCTAAAGATCGTGTTTATGGAGGAAGAAGACTTTACCCGAGTTGAAATCCAGCATTACACGCCATGTTGCTGAAATTCATCGAGAATTTCTTCAGTCTACCATTAAACACTTCATAATGCTCTTTCAACTCGTAATTGATGTCAATAGAGCATATGTTGAGCATATTCTGTACTTGAATAAATTTTGATAGTTCTGACACCTTTTTTGTCCTTCTTTAGGAGCCATAATTTTCAATGGTAGTTAATATTTGAACTATTTTTTGATTGCAGAAATATACCATAGATACCAAGTTTCATCAAAATCCGTTAGGCAGAACGGGTTCTAGAGGGGTCTGAATAGGGTCATTTTAATTATAACCACCCTGTACATGGCTGTAGGCATTATAAATCTAACACAATTAAAAACAGTATATTATTTCAGTGAAAGACGATAAAGTTGTTTCCGTCTTTTTAGTTCAAGAAATGTTATGACTTATCCTCAGTGTCCTGCAGGGAGGGATGGGCAGCCCATGAGTAGTTTACTCATGAAAGAAGGGAGTCTGTTGTGAGGGAGAACTCGTAGGTAGTTGTCTAATCTGACGCCGTGTGGCTGACGAAGGAGGGAAGTGTCTTCCGGGAGGACTATTTAGGAGGAACTATCCCGCATTTGCGCATCGTATTGCCGAATATCCGGCTAACGAAGCCAAGATACTGAACGTCACAAACGCTCTGGAGTCTTCTTGTTTTTGAAACAATGCCTACAGCAAGGCCGCCAGTGGATTGAATCTCAGCCTTCATGCTCACTAGCAACGTGCGTTGTCACTGGACCACCAGTCGGACATTGCCAGAAATGTGAATAGTTATTTATTACATTGTAATTCAAATAATTAATTGAAACTAACTATAATATTATTAATAATATTTTAAAACAAAGAACTGCATATATATTTATAATTTAAAATAAACGCAATAAAAATTTAAAGCTACTATGACGTGTAATGATGAAAAAAGTAAAGTAAAGTAAAAAGGTTTAAGTACTACTGGAAAAAAACAGCTTGTGTGAAACAAAAGAAAATCTAAGTAATTAAAATTCTTAAAAAATTTAAATACTCCGCAAATAATCCTATCTTTCTGAAGAAAACCAATTTTTCATTACTGCAGAAAATCATATTTACGTTATGTAATAAAAAGAGAAATAAAAAAAAAATTACTGTGTATACATTTAAACATTTAATAGCTTATTTTCTGACAAGATCTAAGTCCCTTGAGAGAATTTCTTAAAGTAAAGAAAAATCTTTATTTTTATTTAATTTGACTTTATTCATTTTATATTCACAGTCATTCTGCGAGCCAAAAAAAAAATTAAAGTGATAAATATAAAATATTATTCGATAGATAATGATAAATTACAAGAACATCGTAAGTGAATATAGATTTAAGTATCAATGAACTGCAGAAAAAAAAATGTTTTATTAATTGAAGGAAAATGGATTTTTTAAATATATTTTTTGCAAATGTATCATCATCTTATATTGTTTTTGTCATGATTTCTTGAAATACGTTTGTTACACTTTTGTTCTTGCCATCTTTACTTGGCCATATTTCCACTATCTTTAAGAGTAATCGATTGCTTTGCGATATTTGCATAGCACTGATTATTACTTAGAATAAAATGCTGGCAATTGTCAATGTTCTTTTATTTTTATTTTTGACAGATTTGAGGTTGAAAATTTTTCAAATATTCTTTTAATTTGAAAAATTTTAATTAGAAAGAACAGTTTTATTTACCTGAAGAAGTTAGTTAAATAACTTTAAAATTTACACAAATAATTTATAGATAATCATTAATAAATACAAATTAATCATTAATCATTCACAAATAATTTATAGATAATCATTAATAAATACAAATTAATCATTAATCATTCACAAATAATTTATAGATAATTTTTTGCACACGAGGGTTAAATAGACCAGGACCTACACTTTAAAGTGGATTCCGAACCACTACAAGCATCCATGCCACCGCCAGGATTCGAATCCTGTGGTACTAGAGGCCAGAGCGCTAGTCAATTGGCCATCAGGCCGCCGTGTATTTGAGAGGAAAAGATGAGACCGCCTGCCAAAAGCCAGACTAACCACCTTTGGCAGAGCGGACCGCTGCGAGACGTGCAGGAAGAGAGTCAATTAGGTTTCTGAAGGTGTTCACTGGGATATCGAGCCATGCCGACTCCAGTGCCGTGGCCAGCTGCGCTAGATTGCGCGGTTGAGGATTCATGGCGCGAACAACCCGATCGAGGTAGTCCCACAGATTCTCAATTGGGTTTAAATCAGGTGAGTTTGCTGGCCAGGGGAGTACGGTAAATTTATCATGGTGCTCTTTGAACTACGCACCTACACTACGAGCTGTATGACACCTCGCATTGTCCTGCTGGTAGAGGCCATCATTCTGAGGAAAAATAATTAGCATGTAGGGGTGGACATGGTCCGCAAGGAAAGATGCGTACTTATGCTGATCCATCGTGCCTTCCACAATGAGGAATGCACCCAGAGAATGCCAGGAAAACATTCCCCAAACCATAATGATCTCTCCTCCAGCTAGGATCCTTCCGGCAATTGTTACAGGGTGTTTCTTTCAGATGTTTCTCGCCGTATACCCCAACGTCCATCTGTCCGATGAAGCATAAAACGTGATTCATCGGAAAAAGCCACTTGTCGCCAAAAGAAATGTGGAAATTCCAGCCTTCGTCGCCGATGAACAGCAGTCAGAATAGGTGCATTAACCAGGCGTCTGCTGCGGAGGCCCATGCGCACCAAAGTTCGCTGAACCGTTGTTGAGGTTACACTCTTGGTAGCCCCTTGATTCATCTAGGCGGTCAGTTGTTCAACAGTTGCACGTTTATTCGCCCGAACGCATCTCCGTAGTCTTCGTTCACCTCTGTTATCTATAGCCCGTGGTGCACCATATGTGCCACGCCGCTGATTTTAGATAGTGCCATTTTGCCATGCACGGTATACTTTTACCAAGGCCGGACGCGAACAGTTCACATGCTTCCCCTCCCCCCCCTTGGCCCGAAAGCCAATAATCATGCCCTTTTGGGCGTCGGATAAATCGCTACGTTTCTGCATTACGCCAACGATTGAAATGCTTTCCGACGCCCTAGGACATCCTTTATATACACTTCACTGCAATGTGCTACCAACTGCCTTTTGTGATTGGTTATTCCACGTTGACTTCGAAAGTAGGTGGCGGTCACATTAATTTGTCTTGACTGTGTACTTATGTTTTAGAGGAAGGATTCCACTTTCTAGCTCCGGTGAAAAGAGATTGTCATTCATTGCGAGTTGCACCGTGCATCCTCTCGAGTGGGAGGTTCGATGCCAACTGACGATTATCTTCTGTACGCCGCAAGAGGCGTTCTTTCAGTGCGTAGGAGGAACCACGGTTACGAGGAAACATGGGAGCGTAGATGGAACCTCGGTTACGAGGAAACATGGGTGCGTAGATGGAATCTCGGTTACAAATGTCAATAAAAGCTTTAATTCGGTATATAGAGTAGTCTTACTGCCTTTGATTAATCAACTAATCATTTAGTGGTAGATTATTCTTCGTTTAATCTACCATTAATTTGCTACAGAATTATAACCATTTTATATGAAAACATAACTTAGACGAATAATCGTTGTATTCTAGCGTGTCCAAATAGCGTGTGATTTTGGAGGAGCATTCTAAGAGGCGGCGTTTTGGAAAGACTTAAATTACCCGCACCTCTATCTAAAAATATTTTTTATTAACTTTAATCTTGTAAATTTAAAGGATTCATTGACAGTTTGGACATGTGTACATTGTCCACATTATTTGCAGGGATTACTGGATTCGAATCGAATTTCTTTAGTTCTAAAGAAAAAATTCAATAATTACTAAGCTATTTCCATCTGAACCAACCATTGATAAATATAAACGACATTTTCCCTATCATGTCATGATAGGTTCCATTATTCAGGACCAAATACCCTTCCATCTTTAACCTTAATTGAAACAATCGCAATTGTAAATTACCTCTAATGACAAAATCGATTACAGCAATGACTCGCGACCATTAACATTTCGAAACATGTTAACGGTCCAATTCGTAAAATTTCGAAGCCCCCACTAATCATAAGTCGAACGAAGAAATACCCTCTAAAAGGACACCATGGAATTTTTCCGAGTCTGAAACCATTAACATGGCACTCGAGGGGATTCGAACTCATCGTTAGCACTACCCTTTATTAACTGTTATCGTTCGCCATTATTTTTGAAAGAACTTAAATAAAATATAGCAGATCATTGCTGGTAAGGTTATAAGCAATATGTGAGAAAGAAATAAAAATAAAATTCTTTTTTCTTTCTCTTTTTCGTTAAATCATTTATCATGGTTCGATAAAAAAAGACCCTTTGGAGAGCTGTAAAGAAGACGTATAGACGAGGACTGATTGACTGCGATTGGTGATGAGCTAAGTCACGTGCAAAACTCGCATCTGCTGTAGATTTTTAAAAACTTTTATTTGGGGGGGGTGCTTAGTTGCATTCTTTTCAATTGGGAATAGAAGTGCCAGAACGGTACCTTCTAAAGGTATCGGATACTACTAGGTGAGTTTATATTAGTTGCACAGGATTCTTTCTTCTTGAGTATAGGCGATTTATTTGTTTTTATCTCATAGAGTATAATATAGATGGAAATATAGAGTGTAATTTTTTAAGATTATAAATAAGACTCCGGATTATAATACGATTCTGTTAAAGATAAAAAAAAATACTCCGCTAAAATATTTTACATTTCTAAAGGTCACTTTATTTAGAACTATTATGTGTTATAATCGTAATAAAACTGATTAAAGTTCGAGTAGTTATAATCAAACAAGAACAACTTTCTAATCATTATAAAAAGATGCATTTTCAATTTAGGACATTAATAGCATTTTTCCAGCAACCACCCGATAGCTTTAAATCTGTATGTATATTTAAGAATAACTCTATAAATGCTAAAGATTCAATAAAAAGAAACAGATCAAATTTTAATAATATTTTCAATAATTGAAATTCAAGTAATTTAACATATACTCTACAAACGTAAGAATGGTGGTGTTGTATAGGATTATAGTAAAAAAATCAGCTAGATCAGGTATGATATGACTTCTATCATTATTTATTTTGATTAAAGTTTTTATTGAAATATCGAATGGAACTTAGAAGATATCTTTGCAATTTCATAGTAGTTTTGTCTGGATAAAGTTCCTATCTTGGAAAAGGGTATCTATTTGAACTTTCACTTAATTATATATCGAAAATATTACAAAAACTCTTTATTTGACATAAGGTTCGCAATTCGAAATAAGTTTTTTTTAATACAATGTATATGCAAATCTTGTAATTAATTTAAATAGTAATTTTAAAATAAAGTTTTCATGAAAAAAATAATATCGAATTACTATTCAAATCCCGTTTTAATTTTAAAATGCTCTCGTGACACTATGCTAATGAATTACAGCAATCATTTGCGCACAATTATCTTTAACGGCTAACTACTGAGAAAGTTCTAAATCCACTGTTAACTGAAATGAACAGAGACGTTCCTTTTGTCAAGCAAGTTTATGGGTGGCGCTTTTTGTTTACAAATTGGTGCTTCAAAGTAAACACTCTCCTCTTGGAAACTTACGCGACTCATTTGCTTTTGTTAATCGTGCTGCAAATGCCCCAGATTTATTCATGAATCCTTTTGAGCAGTCTGTTTGATTTTGTTCTTACCAAGAACCCTTCCTACCATTTAGAGGAAGAATGTTCAAGTTCTGTTTAAAACTTGAGATACTTAGTTTGATTTGCAACTTCGAGGAAGAAAATGTCAATAAGTGGCCTAATTGAATGATTTCTGCACTCCTTGCTTTTATCCTTCATTAAACAAATTGGCTGTGAGCGGGGGGACTAATCAATTTAAATTTCGAGAGAGCTTTGTGTTATCTCCCGTGCATTTTAAAATTGATTACGTTGCAAGAAAATAACCTTTCGAATTGTTTGCAAATTAGGAAGTCGCAAAGAAGTTTGTTTGGCGTTTTGTAGATTTCAGCTGAATTTGTACATAATTCAACTCCAATTAATTCTCGAGTTTACTTTATCTGCTTTTACAATACTAGTGTATCTATTGTGTGTAATAATTAATGTGTAAATATCGTTGCGGAAACTTTAAATGATTGTAGTAAAATAAAATTTATATTTTAAAATCCATTTTTAATAACGTTTTAACATTAAAGGCCCTTTCTAAAAAGTTATCAAATAAAGTGATTAAAGTCTTTCATAAATATTGGGGAAAAAAAGAGATGTTAAGTTTTAAATCATTTCTTTAAAATGTGTTTAAGAAATTCCAATATTTAATCAACTCGCTGTAAGGAAAATATACTGTTTATACTTTAAATAAATAATTAAAGTGTGCTTATGGAAAATCTAATGCATTCGAGTTAGAAATTAAACTTTAAAATACTTTGATAATTTCATTAATACTTTAAGCATGTTTGTATTTATAATATCGTTAATCTAGTAATGGATAATGCTGCAATTAAGGAAAATCTTGTTTTAAGAAAAGTGTTCTAGTCCATCAATTGACTTGAGTAAATAAATCGGGACAAATTTGTACTTGGATTACCGAGTATTTTATTTTGTGTACTTCGAAAAAATTATGAAGAGAGATTATTTGTTACCAGGATTATTTGCAACACCTTTCTATTAAAGTTTTAAACTGACTTTTCTGGTGTCAACCGACATTTAAATGTATATATTATATATATAGTTACTTTATATGTAAAGTTTTAAGATAACACAAATGTATTTTTTTAGGCAAAATGAAGCTATGGTTTAGTATTAGCCTAGCTCTTACTGCACTTTCTATTGGATATTGTCTTCTAGACGAGGACTATGAATCGAAAGAAAAAGATGGATCGAAAAGGACAGCCAAGAGTCTGGATGTTCCCTTCATACCACAAGGAGGAAAGAAAGCTGACTGGACAGTACAACCAGTAAAAATAATCATACGGGATAAACCTGGCATTGTTAATGTACCTCACCCCTACCCTGTCAAGCATTTCGTACCTGTACCTAAAGTGATTCCATACTTAAAGAAAGTTCCAATTTTGAAACCTCTACCCGTACCACTCTTTGTTCCTAAAATAAAAGTGATTCCTAAGAAAATACTAGTCCCAAAACCTTTCAAGATCGTTAAGAAAATACCGATACCCAAACCTTACTTCTATAAAAAGGAAATTCCTATTCCTAAGCCACTCGCAATCCCCAAGCCATTTCCAGTGCCTATTCCGAAATTTTACAAAAAGAAAGTGTTTGTTCCAGTGCCGAAAAAAGTCTTTGTACCCAAGATTAAAACTTATCCTGTTCCTGTACCGAAGTTTGTAAAGCAGCCAATTCACATAATTACTAGACTTACACCCAAAAAGTTTTGTTCCCAAAATTGTGCCTGTGCCAACAATAGTTAAAAAGCCTAAAATAGTACCTTATTTCAAACCTATACTAATAAAGAAGCCTGTTCCCGTCCCGATGATGATACCAAAAATAAAACCAATTCCCAAAATTGTTCCTGTTCCTAAATTCGTTAAGATTCCTAAATTTGTGCCAGTACCGAAGCCATATATGAAACCAAAGATAGTGGAAGTATTAAAGCCCCATTTTGTTAAAAAACCAGTACCCATTCCAGTTCCTAAGCCTTATTTCAAGAAAGTATTCGTTCCCGTTCCTAAACCATTTCCAGTACCAGTTTTTAAACATTACCCTAAACCTGTGCCTAAATTAGTGAAACAGCCCATACATATTATGGTAAAAGAGAAATCCAAACCAGTTTTTGTCCCGACTTTTGTCCCAGTTCCCAAAATAGTTAAAATACCCAAAATGGTTCCAGTTTTTAAACCTTTTCCAGTTGTCAAAAAAGTTCCCCTCCCAGTGCCTTTTAAAAAAGTGAAATTAATTCCAAAAATTGTTCCGTATAAGAAAATTGTTAAAATACCCAAAAAGATTCCTATTCTCAAGCCTTACATGTATCCCAAATATGTCAAAGTACCCAAACCATTCTTCGTGAAGAAGCCAGTTCCCGTACCTGTCCCAAAATTTATGCCTTACAAGGTTGCTTATCCAGTCAAGAAACCATTCTTTGTGCCAGTAGCAAAAGGAATTCCTATACCTATTCCCAAACCCATTAAAGTTCCTATCGAAATCATCAGAGAAAAGGGTATAATAACAAAAGTTCCAGCATCAGCCAAGTAATTATTTTTTCTTTCAAATTTTATCTATTTAGCTTAGTTAAGATAAATAACTTAACTAACCTAGAAAATCAATAGAATAGTTGTGCATCCTTCTAACAACTGTTTCATGCAAAATCATACTTTGGACTGAAAGTGTATTATCATATTCAGGATAAATGGGTTTTCGTGAAACATGTTGGAAAAATGCAACTGAATTGAACGGTAAAAACTAATATTAATAGCATTGATAGTATATTTTTTCGGGTACTTAATTGAAAAAATTAAGTGGGTTTTATGCTTTGATTTTATGCCATTAAGTTAGTTTTAAAATCTCCTCGAAATTGAAGTTTTCTGAAAATTTACAGAAGTAATTTTTAAAAAAAAGATTTATTGGTAAAAAATTTCCAGCTTATTAATATCTAGTTATGAATTTTGAATATCATTTCGTATAACTCGCAATCTGTTAAGTTTTTATTTTAATTAAAATCTAAACTCGAAACAAGAATCAAATGGTAAAAAATAACTTTAAAACAGTTATGTTGGGAAAAAAAGCATCGCGATGCTTAATTGAGCAGGATTTATATACTCTAGAATCTAAAACTGTCGATAAATAAACGCCAAATTCAATTCTTGGTTTACGCATAAACTTGGAATTTCTCAAGCCTTTTCTACCACAGCAAATGAATAGAACAAAACCACCTTCAAACATTAATACTTGTCAGATACAAGAAAATAAATCGCATAAACATGCGAAATTGCTTTGTGAAGCTGTTTTAAACAAATGCTTGTACCGAAAGCAAAATAAGTTGTGAGAGTTTCTTATTCTAATTTTTTTTTTCTGAGATACAACTACAAAGAAAATAAAACTAAACCTCTTAAAAGAGAAATCTCGCGTCAAAAAATTCTTCCAAATGCTATAAACATTCGCGAACTAATCGCATGGTGTTCTGAATTGATAAAACTGCATTCGATAAAACGTAACCCTTTCGATCTCTATCTTCCAATATTGACTACCAGGGGAGTAATAAAAGATCTTACTGTGGCGGATGTCTTCTCATGGAAGTAAATCTCGAATCAATCTTTGGTTCTCTAAAAGAGATTGTTTGCTAAAGCGAGTCACGGATTAATCTCCCATGCCTATCGCATTCTTTTTATCTTCAGGCTTCATTAAAGGCCAAATATTGGCAGTTTTCTCGTGCTGCTTTCCCTTTCTCCCCAGTATTTCATGTATCCATATATAAAGAAATATGGGTCAATTCCTTTTGTGTTTTTTTTTAAATAATAAGGTATCTTAGGTTGCTTCTTAAATGATTAATTCCTGTTGAGTGTTTCATAATGTGTTACAATCTCCAAAGCAACTTGCAGGTTAATTCATAACAGTTTGGTTAAAAATTGTGTATCTCTAATTACTGCACTTAGTCTAATGACTAATTTAGTTAACTTCCTTTTAATCTTGTTTTTACTTTAATCGCATTTTGCTAATAGTAAACTATTGGAGATTTGATTTAATCAAAAGATAATTCTGTGGAAATCTGTTTGTTTACTATGCGTAATTTAACAGTAGGAAAGTGTCAGCAGACATGAGGTTCAAAATCAATAGAAAAATCTATCAAATTACGCATTTTTATAAATAAAATCTAATTTAGTTTACAATTTTTTTTAAAATTAAGCTAATAGTATGCTTGTATTGAATAGACATTGGATTTGAAAATAGCAAGTTTGAACACTTGCCTTAATACATTCTCTCATTAAATATGTCCTTTGCTGCATTGTAAAACCTTCCGTGATATAAACGTAATCCAGCAAAATTATTCTCGAGCGTTTCCGATAGAATTTTTTATAAATATATTGAGTAACTTAGCACACTGAAATTGAATAATGGGAAATTTTTTGTAAGGTATATTTATCTGTATATCCAGCTCTAATTAGACCGAAGTGTACACAAAATGATCGCAGAGCAAATGACCTTTAATATAAATTTCTTTTTATACTATACCTAAGTATGGAAACAAGAAAATCATCCCAGAATCAATAGCTACCACTAATATAAAGACTTTGATAAATCAAAATGGTTGGACTAAATTTATCTATACGGTCATTTTTTTGCACAATTTAGGCTAAATAGAAGAAACCCGAAAGTTTAATGTATATTCCGAAATATTAAACATCCATGTCATCATCGAAACCTGCAGCCCTTTGTACCAGCGGCCTGATGGCCAACTGGCTATGGCTCTTTGGTGCTTCTGCTTCTCATCCTGGCGGTGGCATGGTTGTTAGTGGTTCGGAATCCACGTTAAGGTGTATGTCCCTGTCTAATTAGCCCAAAGTGTGCACAAAATGACTGTAGAGAGCAACAAACCAAACTTGAGAATGAACAACTCCTTTGATTTGTCTTTGAAGGTTATAAAATAGTTGGCCCGATTTTAAAGCAATATCTTGCTATTTTTATAACTCGTTACTTAAATTGCAACAGATTTTTAACGAATAATTTTGTATTTCAGATATGAAGGCGAAGAAGTGGTATTAGAAGAAAAGAAGGAAAAATCTCTCGACATCATTGATAAAGACTTTCAGATGGACGAAGAGGCTCTGAAAGCAATGCTTTTGGAAGACATTAAAATGTAATGAGATCTGAACGAGCTTCGCATCGGTTTATTTATCAAAGTTTATTACTATTTATATTTTATTGTTGATGTTGAACCGTGTTCTGTGGGTTTTAAATGAACTGTTCTGTGTTTTGAGTGTTCTTTAAATGTATGTAAATACTTAATGTGAATAAATGTAAAAGTTAATTTTTTGAATTGAATTTTTAATTCGTTTATTTTCAATTGCTCTTGTCGCCATTTGAGGGCAAAACATTGCATGAAATATTTTTATTCTAGGCTTATGCAAAAGAATTTCCTAATACGTATGAGTCTAGAAATTGTAGTTTAAAATCTTTGTATTGAATTACCAAAACAATCGTGTTGAAAATAGTTTAAATCTGTACTTTTTTAATTGACTTGTAATAAAATTGTAGGTTCACCATTTGATAATGTGGATGTGTTGGCTTCAGTTTGAAAATGTCTTAAGAATTAAAGTAAATTTGTATTTGTGATAATCCATAATGTTTCAGGTACGACTTTAAGGAAAATCTTGATTTTTGACTCGCATTATGACTGATCGCATTTGTTTAAACTCCTGAATGTAGATATTAGATCGATTTCAATGAATCAAATAGATCAAGGATTGTGCAATGAGGAATTATCAAAGGATGAACACTGATGTTTCAAAGCACTTTTGCTCTGTTTGAAAGTTCAGACACGTATGAATGGACAAGGATCGAGTTGCAGATATGCGATTTGAAAGTATGTTGATATGTTTGATTGGTAATAAAAAGAATTCTTCATTAATGGAGAAATAAAAGAATTTCTGTATAGTGCGAATAATTGTGGGAGATTGGTTGGCATGATTTTAACGTAATGGATAGTATGGAAATTTATTCTTGCATTTTGTCTGAATATAGAAATGAAGCTTGTTTTGGAATTTATTGAAAGAGTTGAAGTGGGAACTATGGTCAAGATTCTTACAAATGTGATGCGTCTTTTTTCCCCACACTTTGCGTGTGAATTTATAAAGAGGTACTAATTTAATTGATATACGAGGACTAATATATATATATATATATTGTTTAAAGTAAACCATTAAGTTTTATATTACCAGAGGATGTCATTAAGCAATGAAAATCTAATTTTTAAATTTATCTACCTTGTAATAAACTCTCCAAACGAACTATTCGCTTATATTTTAAATAAAATTTAAGATTTTTTAAAATTTAAGAATGATCTTACATTGAACATAAGTAGAAAAATCGCGAAGATCCAAACTGATGTTGCTAATACAGGTTCTTTCTGTTTCTAGATCATATTATGTTGAAGATTTACTTGGCAAATTCATGCACCAATTAATGAAACTTTATTCAGCAGAGAATGCCGAGACAAAAAATTTTACATTTGTATTAAATTTTTTAAAGATTTGCAAACACCTTAATCAAATACATTTAAAAACATTACAGTATTGAATTATTATGACTGAATACCCAACAATGGTTATATAAAGTTTAAATTTAGAGGCGAAAGATTTTCTCTCGAGTGAAAATATCTTGCCACTTGGATGTACACACAAAATGGGCACATCTTTGTTTTGGTAAAATTGGGTGCACTAGAAGTGTGGATGAAAAACACCTGTAAGAAAACTAGTTTGAAAGTTGTAAAACACAAATTACCTCTTGGTTTCATACATGTTTTAACATCAACTTGCAAACTTCAGGAGACTTAATGTACTCTTTGGCAACTCGGGAATCGCACAGCAATGTCGGATTATAAATATTTATCGAACGCGGTAATGGCTTTGCACTAGAGCTGGAAATCGGAGTGCTCCTGCAGAGAATCTACATCTGATACACTAACGCAGCGATAGTAAGATTGCTGATAATAATGAACGCTGAGCTACTGGAAATGACCCTCGCTTATGCTACCGAGGCTTGAAATGGGCAACGATATTTGCTTATACTTGCAATGATATCCAGTTATGAAAAAAGCTATGATGAGGAGGGGTTTTCAGAGTGCCGTCGTAGCGAATGTACGTACTCGGAACATGGATTATCCCACCTAGAAAAGTCTTCAAATTTGAATACACGAGATATGCGATATGCATGACGAACTGCAGGATTCTGTGTGAAAAATATCTGCTTCTATAGTTCATTTTTATTACTGTTGAAGATATCACTTTTGTTGGTGTACATGATGAAATAAACAGCATTTTCACTTACAAGGTTGCTTTTAATTTTCGGGATCTATATATTGCTGTGCGATTTCGACTTGTCTAGATATATCCTAACATTCCTCGAAATTTATAAAATTTGTGCCAAGAGATTATGTATAGATAACATATATCTATATATAATCTCGGATAGTGTGATCCAAAATTCACGCATGTCATTTTGATGAAAAACAGATTTTTTTTTAAAGTTTAATTTTTTTTTATCGATTCATAAAATATACAATATAGGGTTATGTATGAACTGTAGCCTATCCCTCTTTTTTTTTTTTTCACTTTATCACACAAATGGTACAAAATGCGAATCTTGAGTGAATTTTGAGACACTTGTGTAAACCTCAAAAAACCTCAACTTTACTAACAATCGGACAATTTTTACCACAATTTTTTTCCAACATTTAATGAATTTAGTTGAACAAGTATGGTTGATGCAAGACAACGTTATTATTGAAATCAAAAGTGAAATCAAGAAGTACCATCCTCACATGCATTTCTTGTACGATTTCACAATTTACCATTTCTAGAGAATGGAAAAATTTGGATATGATAAAATAATATGACAGTTAATAAAAATTAATCGCCAGGCCTACCTGTGTGTAACTGTCGCTGATAAATCTGTGTATGAGGGAGGTCTTTCCACATCGACTATCACCAACAAGAACAATCTTGCACGAGCACTCCTCCATCCACTATTCAATTCATCTCTCGATTACGCAGGACCTGTGGAACGAAACAAAGTCATCATCAGAACACTTTTCATCACAGTTACTTTTATTACAGATTTATTACAAATTTAAGTACAGTCATTCCGATTATCACTTAACCGAGTCTCCGCTTTAACAGTTACCTAACAAAAAAATTACAGATGACAGGATTACAGCCATGGCTGTAATCGCGAATGTGGTGATGATAACGATATCTATCAGATGAAAATGACACATTCCGAAGGTTTAAGTTAGACTGAAAAAATTATTGATCAGCAAGAAGAGGCTACACCTGCAATTATGATGGTATTTTTACAGTGGCGTAAAACTACCCACAAGAAAATATTTACCCACAAACGGAGCAATATATATATATATATATATCAAGTCCAAATGAACTTCTGTTCTTCTAATGAAAAATTTTTCTCCCCATTCTTATGAAAACAATCAAAGTGTACAGTATAAAGACGGTAAATGTGAATACATATAATAATTAAGGAAATTTATAAAATTAAATACGTATTAAGGCAATACTTATAAGTACACATATTGAATTAAAATTACAGAATTTCATTATGTGTTCTTATATTGGTTTACGATGTATTCATTGTTATACTGTTTTACAGTTGGAAAAAGTTCTTTTGAAATAATTTGTTGCTGTGTATATTATGATTTTTTATCAAAATTCAAAATTATTTTTAAACTTTGTTTGAATTCACCTTTATTTAACGTATTAATAGCACGAATTTAATTCCTTTTAATGCTTAGTAATTAAATTACTCAACTATATAAAAGCGATACAGTTTGTTTTATGATGTGATAATATCTATATTCTATATAAATTCTTATTACCAAATAGAATTTGCGCCAAAGAAAATTTTATATCCATTCGGTAAAAAAAAGTGTATAAACAATCAAACCTAATTTATTTGCAGAACAACAGAAATCTTCTGAAAGAATCCGGACTGGAATCTCTTAAAATAACAAAATAGCTTCTTCTTTCGTCTCGATGAACAACGAATAAAGTATGCACTGAAATGTATTACTGAGTGAAATAAATGAAATACAATAGCTTTCCTTATTTTTAGAATCTATAAATTTTACTTTCAATTATCTTCTTTTCCTTTGATATTTTTGTGTTTTGACATAGTAAGCATCTCAGTAATAGATAATTAAAAGAAATGTTACGATTATATTTTTTTACAGACATGTTTTTAATTATTTTTCGACTTCAAGATACAAATTTGTAAGATTTTTTATCTAGTGCCAAAGACGATAAACAACTTTTATTTAATTTTATCTTTATTGGTTGAAAAATTAATTAAAGAATCTGATACATTTGATGTTTGATAATTGCTGAGAAGCAATTCATTTATGGTTAATTAAAAGAATTGTTACAATTATATTGTTTTCCAGACATGTTTTGAATTATTTTTCGAATCTAAGGTACAAATTCGGAAGACTTTTTTCATCTTGTGCCTAAAATGGCCAACAACTTTTATTTAATTTTACTTTTTTGGGTTCAAAAATTAAATAAAGAATTTGATACAAAATGATGTTTGACAATTGCTGAGAAACTATCCATTTATGAATAATTAAAGGAAATGTTATGATTATACTTTTTTTCTAGCATGCTTCGAATTATTTTTTGACTCTAAAGTTCAAATTTGAAACCTTTCATCTAGTGCCAAAAGTGGTAATCACTTTTTATTTAATTTTACTTTTATTGGTTCAAAAACTAAATAAAGAATTTGATACAGAGGATGTTTGACAATTGCTGAGAAGCAATTCATTTATAGTTAATTAAAGGAATTGTTACGATTATATTGTTTTTCAGACATGTTTTTAATTATTTTTCTACTCCAAGGTACAAGTTTGGAAACTTTTTGATGTAGTGCCAAAAATGGCCAACTTTTATTTAATTTTATCTTTATTGGTTAAAACATTAAATAAATAATCTGATACAGATGATGTTTCACAATTGCTGAGAAACGATATATTTATGAATAATTATAAGAAATGTTGCAATTAGATGATTTTTCAGGCATATTTTGAATTAGTTTTCTATTTAAGTACAAACTTGTAAACCTTTTATGTAGTGCCAAAAAATGGCCAATAATTTTTATTTAATTTTTTTTATTGGGTTTAAAAATCAAATAAAGAATTTGATACCAGTAATATTTAACAATTGATGAAAAACAATCCATTTATGCAAATATATGGTTTTAATTATAGTTTACCAGTTATTCAGGAAAGGTAAACTTCCGATAATAAGTAATTAATTGGTAATAAATAAATTTAAAAAAAGAGTCATAAATATCTATATATCTTCTTATATCTTATCTTCTATATAATGATCATCTTTTTCAAGTACCATAATGAAAAATAATAACAAATTTGTACTGCTCACGTCCTTTAAAAGTCTAAGCATCCCTGTTCCAAGGCAACAGTCTTCTACTTGTTACAGCTTGACTTTAATAAAAAAGCCATACTATAAAAATCGGTAATTGATTAGCTAGTCAAAATATTTATACACTTTGTCCAAACACACTTTCATTTTTCAAAAAATAATTCTGCCTTTTTTTTTATTGCACGTCTGCGATCTTACTTTTCCGACCATATCAGCAAATTTTGTGGAAAAATAAACCATTCCAGAAACTTTTAACAACATCAATCAGAAGTATCTTATTTTTTTTCACTTCTGAAGCCTCAGAAAAGAAACGGGTGAAAATACCCTTCTTTCTGTTTGTTTTAGCGGAAAATATGCGCATACAAAGAAAATTGAAGCGGAATATCTTATCGCCTAATGTTTTTCAACCAGCCTGTAAGTCAGTAAAAAGAGAAAAAAAATTTTTTTTTTTCCTCCGGTTAAGTCTGATGTGTATATAAATGAAAAATGCTAAGTTAGCACTTTCAAGTTCCCGCCAATATCCGATCAACCTGATGGATTGCTTTTATGCCTTTAGAATAAAATAAAATAAAAAAAGAAATGGTTTTATCTTTTCCCATTACTTTCCTTTTACCGAACTTACCATTATCTCCAGGTACATTTTTTCAATAATGGCACCTTTGTCAATTGCTGCATATATTTAAATTTTTCATTATGGTTTTATATGGCGTGTTTTTTTTTTGTTTTGTTTTTTGGGTTTTTTTTTACATTTTTTTCGAAAAAATCTCTAATGGCAACATTTTAATTTAAAAACTTGTAAATAAGAAAAATTAATAAAATTATATCAATAAACTTGTTATTATGAACTTGTTACTAAATTAAATTTTAAATCGAAATACCTTTCTTTCTCGTTGAGATATATATATATATAGGGGCTGATGGCACGTATATATATATAGGTTCCAACGGTGCCATGGGTGCTTGAAGTAGTTCGGAATCCACCCACCATGGCCCATCATGTTGCTGTTGCGCCAACGGAGAAGAATATATATATATATATATATATATGTATATAATTTATAATTATCACTTTCCGCTTTGAAATTCTATCTAAAGGGCAATTATTTCTGCTTATTGTATTCATACGTGTCAAATTCTTCCCTGGCCGGTTACATCACCATATCTCTCCCCAACATAGCACATCTAGGGTTTGAAGAACATGTGGATTTTGACATTATTGGAATTCTGTCATCGAATGACAATTCAAAATAGTTTGATTAAAATTCTGCAGAAAAACGTCAACCAGCCAGAATCGATGCCAAAACGTATAACAACTTGCATAAAGGTCAGGAGGGGACCAACTCTTGTTGATTAACTGTAGTTTCAATTCTGAAATTATAACAGTTTCTCACACATCGTCACATTAAAAGATTTTCGTCCTATTCGTATGAAATTTTTAATTTGTCGTATTTGTGCGGAATTTTTTTTTTTTTTTTTTTTTTTTTGTCGTAACTTCATTCGTTCAAAAAAGTTTTTAAAAAAACATTTTTTTCGCTTCAGACACAAGCATAATCAACATAAGCCGATAGAGTGGACATATCTGATTTAAAGTTTTTAAAATGTCATTAACATAGTTATGTTTGTAAAAAAAATTCTATATCAAATTTTATTATTAAAAAATAATAATTTCTTTTTACTATAGTATAAAATATGTAAAATTAAAACTATTTTATGACAATATAATAACTGTGGTTTATTTTACAGTCTAATTTGTTTTGTTCATGGCTTACTAAGCAGATACCAGGCACCATCATGTCATAAAACATTTATCAGTAGATTCTTAAACTTCATTCTTAATTATTAAAATTATTCATTCGTCTCATGAATAAAAATAATAATCGAACATTTTATGTAAATCATCTAACTCATAAACTTATTTATAGATATTTTGGTATAAAATATGTTTTATAAAGGGTGATTTGCGTAAAAATGTAGATTTTTATTACTGTTGCATTCAATTTCATTGAAATTTATTTGGTATATTTTTTTGGAGTTTCTTTTTTTTTTTTTGTGAAATATTTTTTTTATTATTTTAAAAACATTGTTATTGGTAATTTTATGCATCGTCATTTTTTTGTGTATTTATTTAAATATCTCCAATGCAATTTTTTGTTGCTAATTAAGTATAAAATAATACGTTAATTATAATTTGAAAATATCATTGTATCTATTTCAGTGAAAATAAACCTCTACAAAATATTTTACTCTTTTTGTGTATCAAATGCATAAATTAAAATTCTAACGTTATATTTCTTTGTTTTTGACAAAAAAAGTTATATACATGTGAAAAGTAAAATGCGATGCTAGAAAGTTTATTGTTAAGTTATGATATAATCAACTAAATATTTAATTCAATTGATAATCAAACAGAAACATTCAAATTTCAAACATAGTTAAGTTTCTATTCTTAATGGATTGAATAGATGTGACAATGTTTCCCTGATATGTTAATGCAATTGATGTAACAATGCTTCCAAAATACATAACAATAATGTTCATTGTCATGTAATCTGCAACATGGCAATATGGAAGCTAAATTCACTTTTCTTATTTTAAATGTAAAAAAAGTAATTATTTCCAATATTTTTCCTTTAATAATTGAGATTTCAAATTTATTTAAAAAAATGATTGATCAGCATTATCTTCATATTGTTTATTTTCAATTAATTTATTGAAGTATATTAGTATTAATGTAAGTTTGCTATATATATGTATATATTTTATACTACTAATTTGACGCAAATTTTATTTATTTGTTTTATTCTTTGTATGAATTATATTCTGCTTCCTCTATGAAGTTATTCTCATTGTAGGAAAATAATGAAATTGTTTAAAATATATGATGGCGGTATTAAATAAAGTAGATTAAAAACATTTTTTTTTTCATTTTAACTTAAATAACTAAAAAATGAAAGTATATTTGATTTTTTTAATATTATTTTTTACAGTTAATCAGTCGATCGTTCGCAGTTGTATGTCATTTGCAGTTGCGTTTGCAGTTGAATAAGGTGATCATGGCATATCTCAAATTAAAAGCTTGATTAGCTAGCTGAGGTTTTTTGAAAATTTTTTAAGGTGGCATGCAGAGGCATAGCTGTTACCTCTGAAAGTTCTATTGGAAAGCTTTCCTCAACTTTATTTTTAAGAATCTATTACTTCTACTAATACTTTTAAAATTCTACTAAGTCTACTATTAATGCATCCTGGATAACACTAAATGTGCTAATATGTCAGATGCAATAAATGTTCTCAAGTCGCTTAGAATTAATTCACAAAAAAAAAAGTGTCACCATCTTCGTAAAAAAAGACATTGAAGCTGCATAAAAATTCAGATGGCAGTCTCACTTCAAAAAGCTCCATTAACTTCCCTCGAAATGTCTTTGAAATTGAAATAGTCGCTTGCAACAATTTAGGAAAAGGGGTTTGAAAAGAATTGTGAAAACGTGTTGTAGAAATTATCCAACTTTCTCCGGCATTCGCATTGCTTGCAAATAGAGAAATTCAAGAAAACTTTATTTCTCGCTCTCTCTCTCTGGTGCCGCGTCTAGACTGTTTATCGATTAGAGCTTTGAGGTTGAATTTCGTTTCAAATCTCGAGTTAGCAAGATATTAAGGAATGGAAAATGTCTCTCTTTTCAATGGGAAGGAAAACTCAAAGCAAGTTGAATCCCGTCACGTTTAGGAATCAGAGTTGTATGGAAGAGTTCTTTTTTTCTTTTCGCTACAGGTTATTCATTTTATCTGTGATCTCCATAGCAAATGTTATTTTTAAAGTATGTTTGCAGGTGAATTCGTATATAAATCTTTAGATAGCGAATTCGTGTAGATATTTTTTTATTATTTTGGAAGAAATAGAGTGATAGGAAAATCTAACTAGTTTTAAATTTTTAATAGAGTGGTGTTGGATTAAAATAATCTAAGAATTTTGAAACGACATGAAGTATGTATTATTTTTATACCTAAGAATAATATTATGAAATCCTTTTTAAAACAAATCCACCAATATTTTTTAGTTTTATGTTTTTAATGGAATCTATTTATCTATAAAAGCAATAATAACGAAAGATCATGTATTCATTTGTAAAATACATTTAACTTGAATAAATTTTAGCATCTTATTTCTTAAAAATGAGAAAATGAGTTATCAAGATGAGAAAAAATTATAAAAATTCTGATTAATAAAATTTTATATATCGTTAAAGAGTCTACTACATAAATATTTTTGAATTACACATAAAATTAAAAGCCTGTATATTTAATTTTTATCATTATGTATATATTTATCATTGGTAGCAGGCTAAAATTCCAGATGCATGTATATCTTAGATACTTGTTATATAAATTTATACATATATATTTCTCAATAATACGGTACTCATTAGTAGCAGGCTAAAGTATCAGATTTGTGAAGAGGTGTGCATTGCAGTCATTACTTGGAAAAACGAGTAGACTCAATAATAAATGTGACAGAGTGTCGTAAATTCAATCTGCTTTTAGAGTACTCGCGTATGCGAATTTATCTATAATATCTATAATCTATATCTACAATATCTTTTAATACCTGTCCGAATGATTTTGCAACCTCTTCCTATCCATACTTTATGAGACTTAAAGTTGTTCATGAATAAAAATATTATATATATGTCATATATAATATTTTTATTTCCATATATATATATATATATATATATTGACATATATATATATTTAAAAATATTATATATATGTCATATATAATGTTTTTATTCATCAAAGACCTCATTAAAGAAATCATATATATATATATATATAAAAGTATAATGTATATTTGTATTCTTGATCGAAACAATATTTGAAATATTAAAAAAATATTTTTTATTTATTATTATAATAATAATATAACGCATAACAATATAATTGTATAATAATATAATTACATAATAATATAATTCCACTTATAGTATACATTTTAATCACGCCATAATAAATATCACTGCTTAATTTAGATAATAATTAATATTAGAAACCAATAAAATTCGGTGGCATGCATTTTTTAATTATAATTTCATAATAATGGGATACAATATGATTAAAAAAAATACCCTAATGTCTTAAATAATAAAGTTTTTATAATGATAGTTAATGGAAGCAGTAATGCTTTGTTGGTATAGGTAAATATGTTACATACCGTAATTTTAAAATTAAAACCATGTATTTAAAATGCTTTAAACATTCCCTTTCCTTAAAAATAGGGGAAACTAAAAAAGTGATTACAACACTCATAAAATTATTCTAAATAAATTAAAAAAGATAGAAGTAAAAGAAAATATTTTTAAATATTATAGCATGATTAAAATACAATAAAATAGTATTAGTCTTATTTATAATATTGGATTAAGAAAAATAGTGTTTTTTAAACAATAAAAAGATGACATTTATTTTTTTTCTCTATTTTCGATAATATAAAAATATTAATTAAAATTTGCGTATCGGAATACAAATATTTGTTATTAAGAATTTTATTAAATCGATCTTAATGAGGATTTCGCCATAATTACATTAATTTATATTACAATACACTTTATGCATATACTTTAATACGAATATATTTTATTCAAATATATTCATTCAGGGAAAAAAAATTATAGATCATATAGTAACCTCATACGTTATAAAGGCCAGATTGCCTCATATAATTGTGGTTTTTAAAATATATTCCCTATAGAGAACACTTTAATTCATCTTTTGGTATCTGTATCATTTGCTTAAAGTATGCTTAAATCATGGTAGTATTTATGGTATTGAAGCATTTGAAACTTTAATGAAATTAAATTTGAATAAGATAATTATTGAAGAATTAAATAAACAAATATTTCATCTCTCCTCGTGGGATTCAACAAAGGATTTTACATACTTCATAATCAGCGGAACAAATTCAATGAAAGGAAACTTTTAAATATTTATTTTATTTTGAATGTGGATACGTGGTTATTCAAATTTAGAAACTTAATTATAAATGAAGATCTTTAGTTGAAGCACAAATGAATGGAAAAATGAATCTTAACTATTTTAAAAAACAAAGGATTACATTAGATTATTTAAAGTTGACGTCGTAATATTTCAATAAAGAAATCTTAAAGGTTTTAATTTTTAGAAAAACAATAATTTAATTTGAATATTAAGCAGTAATATGATTTTCAATAGTTTGTAATTTGACTGAATTGTTAACAAAATGCCAATAAATAATTTCCAGAATGTCAGTTATTTCTACGCTCTATTCTCTTGAACCCAGAAAAGGCTCTTCTCTATCAACAGGAGTATGGTGGGTCATATAGATAAGTTCATGTTTAATTTCTTGATATTGAATGATGTTTGGAAATTTATATAATCGTACTCTCAACTTATTTGTTAACAAAATATTTGTACGAAAATGTAATTCAACATGAAGACAATATCTGTAAAATCTAAACAACATTTTTTAAGACGGAATTAACTCAATAATATTCCTACACTGCAAATAAAGTACTAATAATGCTACTAATAAATCCAAGATTTGGAGAACACTTACAGTTTAAGGAAAAATTATGCTTAACACACTCAAACAAAAGTAAATATTTAAAAGGGTTGAAATAAATGTTAATGAGGACACTAGATATTAAAAATAGCACTAGATATTAGTATTTTAGTTGAATCATTACTGAGAGATATTTAGTGGTAGAATTTTATATAGTATCGAACACTAAATTGATATTTACTCAAATGCGATTGCAGGACAATTAAAGTATAACATAAAACTGAATTATTTATCTATTTCAATGGATAAATTAATAATAAGAAAAAATTATTTGTAACATTTTTATCTCATTTATTATCAAATGAGTCTTTGGTAATAAAAAGGCGTTATTTCTTACTACAAAAATATCTTCCTTTATTTATTAAGTAAGTTTCGGATATTGCTTTTTTTACGCTGATTTATCGTAGCATATTAATTTATTGCAAAACATTGAATAATAGAACTTTAAAAAAATATTTTATAAAAAAATTTTATAAACATAAAAAAAAATATTATCCATGTAAACATGCTTTAAATATATATACATCAAGGGATCAAAAGAGATCAAACACATATAAAAAATATAAAATCTACAATTCATTCGATTATATTATTACAAAATAAAGTTAAATATGAATCATTATAGTTACACTTATTAATCCTGTCAAAATAATAAAAAAGTAGCATCGATAAAGTCTCTAACGAAATCTAATTCAATAATTATATAATAATAATATTCTTTAAGCATTCCATTAATTAATCGCTTTTTTTTTATGTTACTCGAAGTAAAATTAAAATCAATCACACTCAAATCTTTACGACTTCTTTTCTGTAAAAGTTTCCAACTCTAACAAACGAATATATTTCTTTCAGCGATCAGCCTGAGCACTTACTACAAAACACGCCAGAAGTTTTCTGAAGAGTATTGATTTTGCAAAACGCTTGAAGTCAAAATCGAATTCCTCTTTCTTCAGTGGATTCTGGTCGAAACCTTCCCTTCGGTCAAAAAAAATAAAAGGAACCTGACAGATCCATGTGGCGAGTAATTTACTCAGAATAATAAACACTTCAGACTGTAAAAATTTCGTGCAAGTTCTTGGCCACCATTGTATTGAGCAAATTAACTGTCACTTTTTAAAAGGCAATTGTTCAACTGTTTGGCAAAAATGCAATACTTTTAGATTTCCTATTTTTAAGAGTTAGATTTTTACATTCTAAATAGTTTTTTTAAAGAATTTTTAGACATGTATTGTCAAGAAGTGATTTTAATTTATATTAAAAATCTTTATTTTAAATATTTATTGGGATGATATAATTAAAACAAAGCAATTAAGAAGTGTTTTCATAGAAATCTATGGTATGTGATATTTTATTTTCGTATTCAATTAAGAACTGAAAATGATTTTGATTGGTATTTTTGATAAGCATTTTTTAAATTATAAAACTACTAATTTTGAATTAAAAACGTAACACAGATACTTTTCTATACTTCTTACTTCAGACTCTAAAAATTTTAACCATTTTTTTCCACTAATTATAATTTTGAATTAAAAAAACGACATAGACATTTTTAATAAATATTGTAGAACATTTTAATTTTTGAGTTAAATTGCAGACAGTAAAATACAAAGTACGTAAGTAATTAATTGTATCAATAAATAATTTTAATTTGGGACTTTTGAATTTTAATTTTAGTAAGTTAATAAAAGTAAAATATATATATTACTCATTAGTAACTCGAGTTTATAATATGTTATCTCCAATAAATTTGCTGACAGTGAGTTATTTTTGCAATCTTTTCTCTTCTGGAACACATCCAATATTTTAACTTGAAGCCAAGCATCTAGAATAAAATTTCTTGTTTTCTTTCTTTCTCTTTTTTTCTTTTAGATATCGTATTATTTTTAAATTCACGATCATCTCCTTTTTATGCAACTTTTGTGAAGCGAAAAAAAAACTTGAAGATTGTTTTGGAGTAAGAAATTATTGATGCGTTTTACAAAAAAATAATTTGGGGGAAAAAAAATCACTTTTTTTTAAGAATAGTTTTTAGTTTTCATTTGAAAAATAAGCAAATTGTTAAAAACCCTGACGTTTATTTAAAAGAAAATAATTCTATATAAACACTAAACAAGAAAAAATCATCAGTTCTTCGGAATTTTTTTTTATCGAGTAAACAGAATAGAGATCTGTTATTACGAGAAATCTATGCAAACATTTCTTTCTATACTATAATACATGAATGAGAATTTCCAAACTTTTTCAAATTTTTGTGTATTGGAAATGTATTTTTTTCTAGTAACGGAAGTAAAGAAGTGAATATAAGAAGTATTTATAAGTGTTTGGCTACATGACAAAATACAAAAAATCAAACTATTTGAAAAAAAAATGTACATAAATATACATATATTTTTATCCTGTATCATATATTTCGGCAATCGCGTAAGTATTTTAAATGATTACTATTCTAATCCAGAGATTTGGTTAGGATTACACTAACACCGATGATAAATTTTAAACATTTTCCATCACTTGATTTGTATTAAGCATATGCTGTGAATCACATTATTATAATGCCAATCTCTCAAATATATTGATTGCAGTTTGCATTAATATTCAGCAATTTTAAAATGTAGGAAACTTTTCTTAATAGAAGAAAAAAGATGTAACTTATTGCAAAATCTTATTGCATAATAGCATAGAAAATAATTACGAGCTAGTAATAAACAATTTACCGAATGTTTATAGTTCAAAATTTTTATTTATCCAAAATGTAAAAAAGTGAATGAAATGCACACATTGCCAAAACCGATTAAAATTTAACATGTGTACTTATAACGCTGATGTAAGTAAGTAATTATAAGTAAAATCTAAACAAAAGGATAATTTATTGCAGAATATCTTCCAAAGGATCCCGCCTCCCATCTCAGTGGGCCCCCTCTAGTTTGAATACACAATAGAATATTGTTGGACATTGAAACTTGCTTTGTTTATTACGATGCTCTGTGATGTCTTAGTCTACAATTGCCATAAGCGTAGCACTGTATAGACCAAACTACTACGCTACTACAACTACAAGTCATGACACAAATTTTCTTTTTCTTTTCACAAATTTGCCAACAATTACAACACTCAAATGATGGGTAGTTCCCCTAAATATCCTCCAGGAAGACACTGCCCTCCTTCTACTGTGACCCGCTCGGAGCCAAGTCCCACTTCTCCCTATGGGTGCTTCATTTCAACAGAAGCTGTCCCTTTTCCTGCATCCATTAATAGAATAAACATGGTATCCGTCCTGCGCTGCCGACACTGAAGATGAGTCACAACAACAACAACATTATACATATATATATATATAGTGTGTGTGTATGTGTGTGCATTTATGATTTCATTATATAGCCATAAGTAGTTTATTAATTAATTTATAACAATTGATAAGTTTTACATCAAAAGCTTATAAGTAAATTCACAAAAAATAAGGCCAAAACATCGTGAATATTTCTCAGGATCCTATATGAAATGTTGGAATACTATCGCTTTTAGCCAATCGATCTATAAAATAAATTATATTTATAAAAATGATTAATGATTAATTAATCCATTAATGATGAAAATGACTAATTTGTCTACAATATTCTTGCACCAAATTAGGGTGATTCAAAATGTCTTCGCTGAAAACTGTCGCCTTTAAAGCACCCATCTCAAACCGGCAAAACTAATATGTCCCCCACCTGCACCCAGCGCATAGCTACTCCGATGAAATGCAGCTCTGAATTGTGAATCCATTCGACGGATGGGTAATTCGAAATTTATCCTCGGCTTCAATTTCGCTTGCCACTGCGTGTCCGCCCATATTAAACTGCTGTGTAATGCCACTCGCGCGATTGGAGGAGTAATTCAGAATGCCTCGCGAGTGCTACTTTTGATCTCGTCTCTACTGAGCAACGCGAGATGACGAGATCGCCAGTTTTTTTCAGCACTATTTGAAAAATGAATGCATGCATTTTGAATGGAATTAGCGGTGTTAGCAACAAGCCTCCGTTAGATTGAAATACAAATGAATAGTGGTTGCTACATTGTGAATTTCAATTCATTCAGAACTAGATGTACAATTTAAAGATACGACAATTTAATTCTGCGATTTATCAAAACCCCTTAAATATTTCTCCGGATCATATACGAAATGTTGGAATACTATCGCTTTTAAACAATTGATCTATCTATACAACAAATTCTACTTTTAAAATTGATTAAGGGTCAATTAATTTATTATTCATAAAAATGATTAATTTCTCTACAATATCCTTACACCATGGAAGGATGATTCAAAATTTCTTCGCTGAAAACTGTCGCCCTTAAACCACCAGAAATAATCTGCCCCCCATCTGCACCGGGCGGATAGCTGCTCCGATGCAATACAGCTCTGAATTGGGAATCCATTCAGCGGATGGGTAATTCGAAATTTATCTCGGGCTTCAATTTCGCTCGCATCCGCGTGTCCGCCCATAGTAAACTGCTGTGTAATGCCACTCGCGCGATTGGAGGAGTAATTCGGAGGGGATGCCTGGTGCGTGCTACTTTTGATCTCGTCGCTACTGAACAGCTACTACTACTACTACTACACCACACCACATCACTGTGCCTAGAGCTTAGTTGCCCCTATACAGTTTGGGAATGATGCGGGTGAAAGGAAAGGACGCACGATGGAGGCAGAAAAGTTTTGCATAATTCACTTTTGGAGGTACAGAAGCTGAACAATGGGGAAAATTCATACAAGAACAGAACTAAATGTCAAAAATTTAAAAAGGAGGAATATGAAATGCGAAAAATATAAAAACGTTAGGAAAGAGATTTTTAGAGAAAAAATTAAAAAGCAATATGATACAATAAACACTACATAAGAGATTATACAAATCAGAGAGCTGAAGGAATATTCATCAAATCAATTATTATAGAATTTAGAAAATCTTAATAGCTAATAAATAAACCGACGGTAGGAGCAGTTGCTGCAAAATTATGGACAAAGATAATAAGAGGAAGAAAAAAAAAAAAGGAAGGAGATATTACATAAGAGATAAATATGCTAGGTATATAACTAGAAAAATGGTATTCACATCAAAAATTTTTGATTTTGCAATTTGAAGTCTAATAATGAAAAAGAAAACGAATTGTTTCAAATATAGTGTGCCCTAGAAATATGCTGTTGGACCCACTTAAATTATATACATTATAATACAAAATTTCCTTTGATACATACACAAGCATAGATTATTTTGTAAAACAAATTACTTAAATATGCAAACATAGGACGGTTATGTTACCTTAAATATATACACAAGCAAAGATTATTTTATAAAGTTAATTACTTTACATGATTCATAATTATAAAATATTTTAACAGCGAATTACCTTAATATTCTAACACAGTATATGCAAACACTTAGATTATTTAAAAAGTAAAATTACTTAAAATATACACGCAAAAAAAAAAAAAAAAAAAAAAAAAAAAAAAAAAATATATATATATATATATATATATATAGATATACACACACTGAAATCTTTGTGAGAAGCAAAACTATAAGTATATACACATGATGAGTAAACACATGTTAATTTCTTTATAAAGCAGGATTACTCTGTTTATAAATACATTCACACACGCACAGAGTAAGAAAAATATATATATATGTAGAAAAAGGAAGTATGCTACTAAAGATTGTTAAAAATTTGTGTACAAAATATTGTTTCACACTTAGTCCGGGATAAGTAAGATTTGATTTTTACAAATAAAGTTTATCATGCTTCGGATTTTGAGTCGAGACCCTTTGCATTTTAAGATGTTAATCTTCCATTGAATAGTATTCTCTTCGGAAGGTTTCTTCATATGCCATGATAAAGTAAGTGGGCAGGAGGTAGCGTAGTGAAGAGGATTACCCACATCTCCACAAGAACAATAGCTTGCGTCCCTCAGATGAAATCGTTGTAGATAAGAGGGAAATGGACCATGCCCTGTTAAAAACATGGTTTCCTCTCTTGTCCATCCAGCAGAATATGCCGACACTTTTTAATAATTTCATAAATAGGTCGACCCGTTAATCCTTCATCCCACTGTTTTTGCCATTTAGAAAGGAGGTGATTATTTAAAAAACCTTTCAATTCTGAAAGGGGACTTTTTATTTGAATTGGCTGGCCATTTGATATGCCTTGCTTGGCAAGCTCATCAGCGGTTTCATTGCCGAGATGTCCAATATGTGCTTTTATCCATCCCAATTTTATCAGTTTATTGGAGTGGAGATACCACTGAATTTCTCTTGCGAGTGGATGTGGTGTAAAAGGATTTAAAATAGCTAGTAGTCCAGAGAGGCTATCAGACCATATTTTTACATGTTTTCTTGTTGTGGATACATGTCTAATTGCTTCGCGGATGGCTATTAGCTCTGCTTGGAAAACAGAGTTATGAGGGTTCAATTTACCCATCCACTCTGAAATTTTTATCCCATTTTTGAAGGAGCAAAATGCTGCCCCTGTGCCTTCACTCGATTTCGAGCCGTCCGTATAAAAAGTCTCAGCATTTGTTGAAAAGAACTGTGTCCGTATGTCAACTTGATTGCAGATATTAAAACTATGGATTGGGTGGAGTGACAATCCTGCAATCTTCTGCTCAAAGTCATCCGCTGTTATTTGAAGAGTTTCCATCTGTAAGTTTTTCCTAGTTCTAGACACAACAGTGAATGCAGCTTCTGCTTGCAATCTTAAGTGAAGAGGGGCGAGACCCGTGATAATCTGAAGAGCAGCTGTTGATGTGGTTCTGTATGCCCCAGTTATATACAGAAGGAAGAGTCTTTGAATAGATTGCAATTTTTTCTCAATTCTAGAGGTTGGAAAAAGTGCCCAGACTGCTGCTCCGTGACTTAGCACTCTTTCAGCTATCGTCTTGTATAAGATTCGCCTGAATTCTTGTTTTGTACCCCAGGTGTTACCGGCACTCCTTCGTAACAAACGACTTATATCTGTTGCTCTTTTGCCTTGTTCACTAAGATGTTTCGCCCAATTGAGTTTTTCGTCGATGAAAACACCCAAGTATTTAACGAATTTTTTCCTTTTGATGGAGTCATTTCCCCATTTGATAACGGGCCCTCTTGACAGCTTTCCTATGACGAGGTAATTCGTTTTCTCTATAGATATAGATAGCTGATGTTTATCTGTCCAAATTTTAAACTTCTGGAGGGATTCGTTTGAAAGTTTTTCTAGTCCCCGTCTAGTTGGACTTTTAATGGCAAATATGAAGTCGTCTGCAAAGGCTTGCAAATGCACTGCTGGAGGCCATTGATAATTGAGTACCTCATCTGCAACAAGATTCCACATTATTGGTCCACTACAAGAACCTTGAGGACAACCTTTAGATTGTTCCCACATTACTGGACCTTCACTTGTTTGAATTGCAACTAATCTTTGGGCTAAGGTGTCCAGAAGAGTTTCTGTAACATCTGAAGGTTGCAGAACTTCCTTCATTCTATTTCGGATTGAATTATATTGAAGGTTATCAAATGCACCCTTAATATCTAAAGAAATGATTACTATGTGTTGTTGTTGTTGTTTAGCATCGTAGATGAAGTCCATTAGAGCTATGAGCGCATCATCGACAGATCTACCTATACGAAATCCATATTGTCTAGAATTCAGCTTATTTAATTCTTGAAGTTTGAAGGATAATCTTAGGGTTAAGAGTTTCTCTAGAACTTTGCCTATCGTGGGAAGAAGAGAAATTGGTCTGTAGGAATTATGATCTGCTTTATCTTTGCCTTTCTTATGGAAAAGGACCACAACTCCTATTTTAAAGGCATTTGGGAAAGTATGGAACTGTAAACATTTATTAAAGAGCTTATGGAAAATATCTGGAAAATAATCATTAATAATGAGAACGACTTGGTTATCTATGCCATCAAATCCAGGAGCCTTCCCTTTTGGTAGCGTTTGTATCACTCTTTTAATTTCTTCTTTAGTAAATGGCGGATCTATAGCAAAAGAGTGAGTTTCAGGAAGAGAAGAAGAAGATTCTTGGACACTGAAAGGATATATTTTTTCCAGAAGTTTCTTGGCAATTGCTTTGCTATTCCCACTTCCTGATACATCTATGGCTTTAAAGATTTCAGATGGGGGAAGGGAAGTATTGACTGTGGTCTTGAAAGGTTTTCCAAAAGGAGTACCTGATTCTGAGCAGAATTTTCTCCAGGCTTGGCGTTTTGCGTGGAGAATTTCTTTTTTATAGGTTGCTCTTGTTTTGGAGTAAGCCGAAGTATACTTTTCTTTTTCAGCCCCTTCCGATTTTTGCATTCTTCTTCTAAGAGCATTTAATTGCTTTTTTCTTATTTCTAGTTGTGGGTTCCACCAGGTAAGAGGTTTATTTTTTACCATTGTTTTGATTCGGTATGCTTTAGAGCATGCTTTAACAATGTTTTTTTGAAGAATGTGAGTAACTTCATTTAGTTGACTCCTATTACTAACATTGTTCAACGTGGAAATTAAACTGGGAAAAGATGGAGAGAAGGCATTAAAGAATTTTTTATGTCCCCCGAACGCAGTTTTAAATCTTTTAAATGTAATAGTATTCCTTTCAGAATGTATAGTTGTTCTTATGTATTTGTGATCACTGAGAGTTTCTTCCTCTAGAACTTCCCAGTCACATCTAGAGGCCAATTCTGCTGAAGAGACGAGAGTAACATCTGGCCATCCCTTACTATTGCGATGTACAAAAGTTGGCTCTGATTTTCTATTGTTTAATAAATGGAAGTCATTTGCTGCTAGGAACTCCTCCACTAACAAACCTCTAGCGTCTTCTGAATTATAGCCCCAACTTGTGCTGTGCATGTGTGCATTTAGGTCTGCTCCAATTAAAAATTTCTCATGTTCAATCGAAGAAGTGAAACTGTTAATCTCATTTAAAGTCGTTTGGAGATTATCGTAAGGTGAACAGTATCCTGAAATTATAGTAAGGGGTTGATAGTTATCAGAAATTTTTATTGCCACTGCACTCCTACCTATCCCCAGCACAATCGGCAATTGAACGTTTGGGAGAGCGACAATGCCTGCTTTTCCATTTTGGGATAACCAACTTTTCCAAGTTCTGGGTATTCCTTCAATTCTATTATTTTTGACATAAGGTTCTTGGACGAGAATTAAATCCGTTTTAAATTTCTGAATAAGTTGATTTAATAAAATGGTAGCTACTTTGGCTTTTCTCAGGTTGATTTGCAGAATGTTCAAGTTAATGGAATTTTGATCTTGGAGCGTCCATTGAGGAAAATTAGTAAGTTGATCAGTTGTATTGCAAGACTCAAGATATGAAGACATTGTAATGTCCAAATTTGGAACTATATTTAGTGTATGTTTAATGGATGTAGGTCTTTAAAAAAAGAAAGAAAAAAAATTAAATAAAGAAATTAAATATGTATATATAATAATGATAATAAAAAACAACTGCAAGACTTTTAATATATTACTGATCTTTTGTACGCTTTGATTTCTTTTATGAAGCAAGGACAGTGTGAATCGCCAGCTGAATGCCTAGTGTCGAAGTTTGTGCTATATTTGATATTAGCATCATGGCAATTTATGCAGTAAAGATCGTTCGATTTACAATTATGTGTGAAATGATTAGATGAGCAAAAAGCGCAGTATGGGCTTTTGTTTGTGCACTGATGTTGTGAATGTCCGAAATTCTGACAATTGTAACATCTTCGAACATTGTAAAATTCTCTGATGTTATGTATTTGCCAGTTAACAACTAATTTGCCTTCATTTATCAAAGTTTTGAAAGCTGCTGGAGAAGCTTCTATAATGCGATGGTTGCAATCTTCTTTTCTTCCTTTTATTTTGAAGGAAATTTTGAAAGTTAGCTTGTTGAACCCTGTCGCGATTTCTAGGGCGTCCTGGAGTTCAAGATCCGAGAGTTTCTTTGGAATATTGTAAATAATTAATTTGGGTGATCTTCGTTGGGGCTTATGATGCCTAATCTTTTCTTTAAGTAATTCTGAGTTACCTATTGAATTCAAGAGTTTGTCAACGTCTTTTTCCTCTGCGCAATTCACGGCGAGGCCATTGTTACGTAAATTCCTGATTGAATTAATTTTAATTTTTTCCTTTGAAGGATTAACAGATTTTTTCAACAATTCTCTCAGTGATGTTTCCTTTTCAGTGCATAGTGAATCTGTAGTTGACTGAGAAGGGTACAGTAGTACTGTATGCGAAATCTTGGGTGGACTTTTTTAAAGTTTCTGCATACGTGAGGGAAGGATTTGTATCATGAGGAGAATTATCTATGGCAGCAGGGGTATTTGTCGGGAAGTTTTTAACGTGAAGTTCAAGTCTTCTCAATAGTTTATCACCATACGATTTAAGGGCAGAATTAAAATGAAGCGAGAGCCTGTTTTCTCATTAAGTAGATTTCTAATTTCAGTTATAATTTCTGAAGGTGGTAAATCATTGATGTTTTCCTTTTCCACAGTACGAAAAGCTTGCTCGTGATTTTCACTTCTCAAGTTATACATGGTTAAACTCAAAAGTGTACAAATAATGAATAAATAAAAACAGAAAGAAGACAAACGGTTCTCGCTACCCTCACAAAATGAATCAGTGGCACTGCTCTATTATGCACTATTTCGGGGAGGGGTGGGGGAACAACAAGAAGGGAATGAAGTCCTGCAAAAGGAACAACTTCAAAATTGTCAAGAGTGGGGAGAGCGCCTTGAGGAGTGACAGGGGTTAAAGGTCACCTGATTATGGCTTCAAAGACGGGGGTGAAAGAAAGGAAAGACCCCAAAACAGTATGTCTGATTGCCAAGGTCAAACGAAAAGTAAAAAGGGTGGGATAATATTTCTACTCTGCAATCAAAAAAATAAAAGACAAGCGGGTGGAAAGTTAGACAAAATGGCTGACTACTGGAAAAGCGTAGACCAATTCATAGGAGTGAAAAATAGGGCAAAAAATTCGATAAACAAAAAATTTTAAATGAAAAACAGCTTCAAAAAATCTAAAGCAGCAAAAGAAGAATTAGAATATTTCAAGAGAAAGACAAATAATAAGAAGAATTTACTGAGAAAAAATTGACCAACAAAACAAAAAACAAAAACAAAAAATCTTGTTGAACTGAATTTCTAAAGAAGAGATGGATAGAAATAAAAAATAATAATAATAAATACTACGGAATCTGGATAAAAAATAATAAAAATCAAAGGAAGATATAGTTAAAAACAGTTGAACAGGAAGAAAAATAGAAAATTTAAAAATCAAAAATAAGATGGGGATGGGAATCCTTAGAAGGCAAGACAATAAAAGATAAACCAAGAAACCAAAAAGCACATTCAAAATTGTAAAAGAAAAAAAACATAAATTGTTGTAAAATGATCAAATATAAAAAAGCGAAAAAATTTACACAGGAATAAATTCAGACACAAAACAATGCATAATAAAAAGTATCGCTAATCAAATAAAATATATCTTGTGAGGGAAGACTTACCCTGGTCGTCTTTAACTGTGTAAAAATTTTTTAAAATCCTGAATTACAAGACAAAGATCATAATACGAGGGGAGAAAACGAGGAGCGGAAAAAAAAACACGTCTGTACTGCGCGGAAGAAGGAACCGGTCTCACTGAACAGCTACTGAAATGACGAGCCCTGTTTACGTTCACCACTATTTGAAAAGTAAATGCATGCATTTTGAGGGGAATTAGCGGTGTTAGGCAACAGGCCTCCCGTAGATTGAAATACAAATGGAGAATGGTTGCTACATTGTGGATTTCAATTTTGACAGATTCAAAACTGGAAGGATCATTTAAAGGCAAATCAATTTAATTGTGCGATTTAAAATTAAATATAATTTTACTAGTTTCAGATATAATAAAGCTGTCTATTATATCTAAACAATAGTTTTAGTTATTTAAACGTTGTACAATAAATCCTTTTTTGGTAAGTCAATTCGTTGTTAGTTATTGAACAAAATCATATTAAAATATTCTATTCCAAATCTATTTAAACATAATAATATTTAATTATTATTTATACATATCATTTTATTTATTTATTAACAATAGGCCTTTATTTAATTATACCATTCTATATAGCTTTTATTTCGAGACGTGATGGCCGAGTGTGTGGTGTTTCACGTTCAACTCCGGGCGGTACCATGAATGTTTGTAGAGGTTCGGAATTCACTTTAAACCGAAGTCCCGGTCCAATATGACGGGCATAGGGCTACCCTACAGCATAAAAAAATAATACATTTCCTGTCTCGAAATGGCAATGTAGAAGAAAACTATAGCTTATTAATTAATTGATAGCAGTTGATAAATTTTACCACAAAAGTTTATAAGTGAATTCACAAAAATAAGGCAAAAACATCGTGAATATTCTCAGGATCCAATATGAAATGTTGAACTACTCTCGCTTTTAACCAATTGATCTATCTACAAAATAAATTCTACTTTCAAAAAACTCACTAAAGATTAATTAATTCATTAATGATGAAAAGGATTAATTTCTCTGCAACATTCTTACACTGTATAAGGACGATTCAAAATTTCTTCGCTGAAAACTGTTGCCCTTAAACCACCAGCCATAATCCGCCTCCCACCTGCACCTTAGCGGATAGTTGCCGGTATGAAATGCAGCTCTGAATTGGAACCCGAATCCATTCAGCTTATGGGTAATTCGAAATTTATCGTGGGCTTCAATTTCGCTCGCCTCTGCGTGTCTGCCCATATTAAACTGCTGTGTAATGCCACTCGCTCGATTGTAGTAGCAATTCAGATGATTTGCCTGGTGCGTGCTACTTTTGATCTCGTCGCTACTGAGCAACACAGAATGACGAGATCGCCCGTTTGCGTTCAGCACTATTCGAAAAGTAAATGCGTGCACTTTGAGTAAAATTAGTGGTGTCAGGCAACGAACCTCCATTAGATTGAAATACAAATGGATAGTGGTTGTTACATTGTGGATTTCAATTTCAAAAGATTCAGAACTAGATGTACCATTTAAAGACACACCAATTTAATTGTGCGATTTAAAATTAAATATCACTTTACTATATTTAAAGTATAATAAAGCTATCTAATATTTCTTTACTAGTTTCACTTATTTAAAGAGTATTGAATAGTTTATTTTTGGTAAGCCATTTCGTTGCCTGTTGTTAGACGACAACTCACCCTGTTTATACATATTATAATATTTAAATATTATAATATTATAATATATAAATATTATAATATATAAATATTATTTATAATTATCATTTTAGTTTATTTATTAATGATAATCCTTTATTTATTTTTGCCATTCTATAAATCTTATGTTTGGAAACTGATGGCGAGTGCCTGGCGTTCGGTGCCACAGGTATCGCGTTCGAGGTACCATGGATGTTTGTAATGGTTCGGAATTCACCTGAAACCATATGCCTCGGTCTAATATAACTGTTGGGCATAGGGATACCCTACAGCATAAAAAAATCAAACATTTCCTGTCTCGAAATCTTCCAGCAAGCAAACGGCCATTGTTCCACAATGGTGCTTTTTGCCAATGAAGAAATATATAGCTTATTAATTAATTGATAGCAACTGATAAATATTACAACAAAGGTTTATAAGAGAGTTCACAAAAAATAAAGCCAAATCATCTTGAATATTTCTCGGGACCACATATGAAATGCTGGAATACTATCGCTTTTAACCAATTAATCTATCTATAAATTATTCAATTACACTTTTAAAAATGATGAAAGAATAATTATTTCATTAATTATGAAACTGATTCATTTCTCTACATTATTCTTACACCGTATCAGGATGATTTAAAATGTCTTCGCTGAAAACTGTCGCTCTTAAAGCACCCATCACAGACCGGCAATACTAATCTCTTCCTTCCCCCTCCCCCCTCCTACTTGCACAGGGCGGATAGCCGGTCCGATGCAATGCAGCTCTGAATTGGAACCCGAATCCATTCAGCAGACGGGTAATTCGAAATTTATCTCGGGCTTCAATTTCGCTCGCCTCTACCCATATTTAACTGCAGTTTAATGCCACTCGCGCGATTGGAGGAGTAATTCGGAGGGGAATGCCTCGCGAGTGCTACTTTTGATCTCGCCGCTACTGAGCAACGAGCGAAATGACGAGATCCCCGGTTTGCATTCAGCACTATTTGAAAAGTAAATGCGTGCATTTTGAGGGGAATTAGCGGTGTTAGGCAACAAGCCTCCCTTAGATTGAAATACAAATGGAAAGTGGTTGTTACATTGTGGATTTCGATTTCGACAGATTCAGAACTGGAAGTGTCATTTAACAATACGTTAATTTAATTGTGTGATTTAAAATTAAATATCATTCAAAATTAAATATCAATGCTGTTTCCAAGTATAAAAAAGCTGTTTAGTGTTCTTAACGATAGTTTTATTTATTTAAAGTTGTAGAGTAAATCAGTTTTGGTAAGTCCAATTTAAAGATATGCCAATTTAATTGTGCTATTTTAAATTGAATATCATTTTGCTATATTTCAAGTATAATAAAGCTTTCTAATATTTCTTAACTAGTTTTATCTATTTAAAGGTTATAGAATATATTACTTATGGTAAATCAATTCGTTGTTATTTATTGAACAAAATCCCTTCTTATTTATACGTAATAATATTTAATTATTATTTATAAATATCTTTTCAGTGTATTTATTAATAATAAACCTTTATTTAATTACGTCATTCTATAATGCTTATATTTGGGGACCTGGTGGCGATTGTCTGGCGTTTCATGTTACAGTCCAGGCGGTACTATGGATGTTTGTAGTGGTTCGGAATTCATCTGAAACTGCGTGTCCCGGTCTAATATGACTGTTGGGCATAGGGCTACCCTACAGCATAAAAAAATAAAACATTTTCTGCCTCGGAATCTTCCAGCCGTCATATGGCCATTGGCCCACAATGTTGCTTTTGTGGCAATGAAGAAGAAAAATATAGCTTATTAAGTAATTGATAGCAGTTGATAAATTTTACAATAAAGGTTTATAAGTGAATTCTAAAAAAATGAGGCCAAAACATCGTGAATATTTCTCAGAAACTTATATGAAATGTTAGAATACTATCCCACGCTTCTTACCAATTGATCTATCTATAAAATAAATTCCACTTTTGAAAAATGATTAATAAATTAATTAATTCATTAATGATGAAAATGATTAATTTGTCTACAACATTCTTACACCGTATAAGGATGATTCAAAATTTCGTCTCTAAAACTTGTCATCCTGAAACCACCCTCAGTAATCCGCCCCCCACCTGCACCGAGCGGATAGTTGCAACGATGAAATGCAGCTCTGAATTGGAACCCGAATCCATTCAACGGATGGGTAATTCGAAATTCATCTCTGGCTTCAATTTCGCTCGCCTCTGCGTGTCTGCCCATATTAAATTGCTGCGTAATGCCACTCGCGCGATTGGAGGAGTGATTCGGAATGCCTTGCGAGTGCTACTTTTGATCTCATCGCTACTGAGCAACGAGCGAAATGACGAGATCTCCGGTTTGCGTTCAGCACTATTCGAAAAGTAAATGCGTGCATTTTCAGGTGAATTAGTGGTATTAGGCAACAAGCCTCCCGTTAGATTCAAATACAAATGGAGAGTGGTTGTTACATTGTGGATTTCAATTTCGACACATTCAGAACTAGATGTACCATTTAAAGAGACACCAATTTATAGTGTGATTTAAAATTAAATACCACTTTGGTATATTTGAAATATAGTAAAGATTTATAATATTCTTAACGATAGTTTTGTCTATTTAAAAGTTGTAGATTAAATCATTTTTGTCAATTCGTTGTTATTTATTGAACAAAATCCCATCCTTTTTAAACATAATAATATATAATTATTATTTATGAATATCATTTCAGTTTATTTATTAATAATAAGCCTTTATTTAATTATGTCATTCTATAAAGCTTATATATGGGACATGGTGGCGAGTGTCTGGCGCTTCGCGTTCGAGTTCCGCCGGGACTCGAATGCGAAACGCCAGACACTTCATCGGTGGTTCGGAATTCACCTGAAAGCTCCGCTGCCTCCTGAAAGCTCCGCGTGTCCGCCCATATTAAACTGCTCTGTAATGCCACTCGTGCGATTGGAGGAGTAATTCAGAGCGAAGATCTCGTCGCTACTGAGCAACGCGAAATGACGATCGCCCGTTTGCAATCAGCACTGTTTGAAAAGTAAACGCATGCATTTTGAGCGGAATTAGCTGGTTGGGCAACGAGCCTCCCTTAGATTGAAATACAAATGGAGAGTTGTTGTTACATTGTGGATTTCAATTTCGACAGATTCAGAACGAGTAATGCCATTTAAAGATACACCAATTTAATGGTGGGATTTAAAATTAAATATCATTTTACTATTTTCAAGTATATTAAGGCAGTATAATATTTCTTAACAATCGTTTTATTTATTTTAAGGTTATAGAATAAATCATTTTTGGTAAGTCAATTCGTTTGTCAGTTATTGGACGAAATCCCACCCTATTTATACATAATAATATTTAGTTATTATTTATAAATATCATTTTAGTTTATTAACAATAAGCTTTTATTTAATTATGTCATTCTATAAAGCTTATACTGGAGACCTGATGGCCGAGTGTCTGGCCTTTCGCGTTCGAGTTCCGGCTGTACCATGGATGTTTGTAGTGGTTCGGAATTCACTTGAAACCGTATTCCCCAGTCTAATATGACAGTTGGGCATAGGGCTACAATACAGCTTAAAACAGTAAAACATTTCCTGTCTCGAAATCTTCCAACAGGCAGACGGCCATTGGCCCACAATTGTGCTTGTATGCCAATGAAGAAGAAAAATATATCTTATTAATTAATTTGATAGCAGTTGATAAATTTTACAACAAAGGTTTATAAGTAAATTCAAAAAAGTAAAGCGAAAACTTCGTGTATATTTCTCTGGATCATATATGAAACGCGGGAATAATATCGCTTTTAACCAACTATAAAAATTCCACTTTTAAAGAAATGTTTAATGACTAATCACTTTATTAATGATGAGAATGATTAATTTCCCTACATTATCCTTACACCATATGAGGACGATTCAAAATTTCTTCGCAGAAAACTGTCGCCTTTTAACCACCCTGCCCCTATAATCTGCCCCCCCACCTGCACCTTAGCGGATAGCTGCTCTCCAATTAAATGCAGCTCTGAATTGGAACCCGAATCCATTCGATGGATGGGTGATTCGAAATTTATCTCGGGCTTCAATTTCGCTCGGCTCTGCATGTCCGCCCATATTAAACTGCTGTGTAATGCCACTCGCGCGATTGGAGTAGCAATTCAGAATGCCTCGCGCGTGCTACTTTTGATCTCGTCGCTACTGAGCAACGAGTGAGATGACGATCGCCAGTTTGCGTTCAGTACTGTTTGAAAAGTAAATGCGTGCACTTTGAGTGGAATTAGCGGTGTGAGGCAACAGGCCTCCCGTCAGATTGAAACACAAAGGGAGAGTGGTTGTTACATTGGGGATTTCAAATTCGACAGATTCAGGACTGGATGTGCCATTTTAAGATACACCAATTTAATTGTGCGATTTAAAAATAAATATCATTTTAATAATTTCGAGTATAATAAAGCTGTTTAATTTTTTTAACTAGTTTTACTTATTTAAAGGTTATAGAATAGACTATTTTTGGTAAGTTAATTCGGTTTCAGTTAATTTATTGTTTTCAAGTATAATAAGGCTGTATATTATTTCTTGACTAGTTTTACTTATTTAAAGGTTATAGAACAAATAATTTCTGTACAATCAATTCGTTGTCAGTTATTGAACAAACTCCACCCTATTCCCCTGATCTTGCTATGTATGACTTTTGGCTTTTTTTTAATCTCAAGATCTCTCATTCCGAAGCATATTTTTCATCAATTCCAAGAAATGGATGGCGTGAAGCATTTAATCTTTGGAATAATAGTCTGCAAAAGTGCATTGATGTTGGAGCGGACTACTTTGAACACCCTTAAAATTTGGTAAGTTAAACTTGTACCATTTAATCGTATCTCAAAAATTTCAGAGTGGCCCTCGTAAAAGCATAAAAAAAATCCTGACTACGTATAATGAATCAAATCAGCTTTCAATAAATCAGTTGCATATTTATATCCTTATTAAAACTCTCCAAGTTGATTGTTTTGTAGAAAACAAGATTTTTAAACTAATTTATTATTGTTACAGTTATAATTAATATTAAAATCCCACAAAATGAAATTAAATAGACATAAAACGATATATATTTCTAACAATAAAAATATTATAGGATGCAATTACTATTATGCTAATAGAAAAAAATCGAGTATTTTATTTTAATACACGATGTTTAATTTTCAAAATTCAATTCACTCTTATTTTTCATTTTCTTTATTCGAAATTAAAATTAATTACTTATGAAGGATTATAAATAACGGATTAAATGATTAAAGAATTAAAATAAAGGATTTAAAGCTTATTATCTAGAAAGGGTTTAAAAAATTTTTTAAAAATAATAATTTCTATCATTCTCTAAAATATACAAAAGTTTCAGTTTAGCTCATACAAATTTCTGTAGTTAAATGTTTTATCAAATGTTTTGAAACCCAACGAAACCACACATATTGATTCAAACATGACGAATCATCGTTCTCCAAAGACCAACCCATTCAGCTTCATATTTCCAGAATACTTTTGAAAACCACTCATGTCAGAAACAAGAAATGTACACGAAATTGATTTCACTCTTAAATGCAATCTATTTTTCCGGGGAATATATTAGCCCTCCGAATGCTTTGCCACATGTAAAAAGTTGGACGAAAGCTATCACTCATTGCGTTCTTTTATGAGTTCTCCCCGCTCAGTGATTGGACAGCCCAAATCGTTTGGTGGTATTGTTCCGCCAACCAGGAGGAAGGGTGGAGGGGAATAAATACCGAACGGGCAAAAGGAAGGGAAAAAAATGTATTGCTGCATTTCGTTTATGAATGGTGTTTCCAGAGACAGGGTAATAGCGTTTTCATTTCTGTACTTCTGAAGGTGAATATTATTTCGAGGTGTTCACTGGTTGGAATAAATTTTATGTTAGGTCGTTTATTTATTTTTTTTTTATAACGTGAATAAATTCCTTTCGTTCAAAATATTTCTTGCCAAATGTTTGGTCTTATAAGAAATGCATTTGTATAGAAATATCAAAAGAATTGAGCAATTATAATAAGACGCATTCGTATTCGTTTTAAATATCATTACAATATTACTTCTAATTAATGTGCAGTTTTATAAATATGCCCTTTTAATATACTTATTATATTATATTTGGTTTTGTTTTGTTTTTGTCGCTCTACTGTCGTATTTTTAGGCTAGTTAGACGAGGACCAATAGTTTAACGTGAATTCCGAACCACTAACAGAATTCCCACCTGGTGCCATTGGTACTAATGGGAGAGTGCCATTGATGGCCGTGTAACTAGTGCTCTGACCCTCGGTATCACAGGTATCGGGTCCGAATTCCGAGTGCCATGGATGTTTGTAGTGGTTCGGAATCCATTTTAAGCCGTAGGTCCCGGTCTCATAGGACCATAGAGCGTCACAGACTCCAATAAGACTTCTTTTCACCCACATCATTCCCAAACTGTAAAGGGGTAACTCAGCTCTAGGCACAGTGATGGGGTTTGGTGTGGTGTAGTAGTAGTAGTGGTGGTACCAATTTTGCTAGCCAATTGGCCCTCAGACGACACTTATAATCTCAAATTAGCATTCTGGCGCTCTATGTCACAGGTTTCGGATTTGTGATCCAGCGATGCCATGGATGTTCGTAGTGGCTCGGAATCCATTTTACACCGTAGGTCCAGGTCTACTGTAGAGGCCCCACCGTAGGCCGTATATGACTGTAGAGTGTTGGGCGTAGAGCTAACAACCGTACCCCGTTTCGGAATCTGTCAGTAAGCAACGGTCATGGTCCAATATGGACTGTCCAATATCCAATATGGATTGTGAGAAGGATTTAGTTTAACAAAAGAAAATGGAGTAAATGAAACGCATATAAATGTACAAATAAATGTTAAATGCAAATAAATACATGTACGAATAAATATAATAATACAAATAAATGTGCAGTAAATGAAGAATAATAGAACATTATTTATGACTTTTTATCGTCTTATTCTTCGAGTGGAAAAAATAAGGTGAAAAGGAATTTCTTTATGATTTAAAGATTTTTTCTGAACAGAACTGAGCCTTCTGCATCTCGGGAGGGAAAAAAACCTCCAAAGTAAAAATCAAATCAAAACTAAATCGCCCGAGGCAAAAATCGAATAAGCCAAAGTTTTTTTTTGTGTGTGTGTTTTTCCCCGTGATGTACTCCCAAGCTGATAACGGTAATCGGATAATACAAATGAAGGTCATACATTCTTGTGTAGAATAAAGGAACGAAAAAGAGATAAATAGAAAGAACATAAACTGAATGCCTGAATTAGTCCGAGAACAATTTTTTGTGTTTCGCTCTCACTAAGATATAGAAAAAAAGTGATTATTTAGAAAAAGACCGTTGAGCTATACGCATATATATTATGTAAATATCAAATATATAGTGTAATGAATATAGATTTTTAAAAAGATTATAATCTGGAAATTATAATAACAATTAGTTTTGAATAAAGTATCAAACAAAAACCATTCATGACCCTTTTTCTGTGTCAGACTCACTCACAAAACTGCTCTGGTGTGTTTAGATTCCTTTTTCTGTTTTGGTGTTAATTAATGAGAACAAAAAGATCTTGAAATCATAGCTATTTATATCTGTTTCTATATCTTACTTTTGGGGTCCTGAATGGTCGAGTGGCTACTGCTCTGGCACTCGATACCACAGGTATCGGGTTCGAATCTCGACAAAGCCATGGATATTTGTAGTGGTTCGGAATCCACTTTAAGTTGTAGGTTCCGGTCTTATACACTGAAGTGACAAAAGTCATGGGATAGCAATATGCAAATTTTCAGATGGCAGTAGCATCGCGTCGAATAGGTATAAATGCGCAGTGCTTTCATTTCTGTTCAAATTATTCATGTGAAGAGGTTTTGACGTGATGATGACCGTACGACGGGAATTAACAGACTTTGAACGCGGAATGTTAGTTGGAGCTAGACTAGATCCACTGTGTCAAGAGTGTGCCGAGAGTATGAAATTTCAGGCATAACATCCCACCATGGATAGCGCAGTGGTCGACCGTCTGCACTTTACGACCGAGACCGGCGACGTCTGCACGGAGTCTAACAGACAAGCAACACTGCGTCAAATAATCGCAGAAATCAATGTGGGACGTACAAGGGACTTGTCTGTTAGAACTGTGCGGAGAAATTTGGCTTTCTTGGGCTATTCCAGCAGAAGACCGACTCGAGTGCCTTTACTGACAGAACGACATCGCTTGCAGCGACTCTCGTGGGCACGTGAGCATATCGGTTGGTCCCTAGATGAATGGAAAACCGTGTCCTGGTCCGATGAGTCCCGATTTCAGTTGGTAAGAGCTGATGGTAGGGTTCTAGTGTGGCGCAGACCCCACGAAGCCATGGACCCAAACTGTCAGCAAGGCACTGTTCAAGCTGGTGGTGGCTCCGTAATGGTGTGGGCTGTTTTTTCATGGCATGAACTTGGTCCTCTGGTGCGACTGGACCGAACATTGACTGGAAATGCTTATGTTCAGCTACTTGGAGATCACTTGCAGCCATTCATGGACTTCATGTACCCAAACAACGATGGGATTTTTATGGATGACAATGCGCCATGTCACCGGGCCACAACTGTTCGCGATTGGTTTGAAGAACATTCTGGACAATTCCAACGAATGATCTGGCCACCTAGATCGCCCGACATGAATCCCATCGAGCATTTATGGGACATCATCGAGAGGTCTGTTCGTGCCCAAAATCCTGCACCATCAACGCTTTCACAATTATGGACGTCTATCGAGACAGCATGGCTCAATATTCCTGCAGAAGACTTCCAACGACTTGTTGAGTGCATGCCACGTCGAGTTGCTGCACTTCGCCGGGCGAAAGGAGGGCCGACACGATATTAAGAGGTATCCCATGACTTTTGTCACTTCAGTGTATGACCATATAGCGTCACAAAGCCCAGTCCCAAAAAGTAAAGGAGCAACTGTAGGCACAGTGATTTATTAATACACCGTTTCCCCCTTCTTCAAATATCTTCAGTTCAAATTTGAACTCATTGTGATGAGTAGTTCTGTTTTTTTGCAGTATTTTGAAAGGGACTTTAATTATAATCACCCTGTATAATAATAGCCCCAGTAAATAAGTTCACTTCACAAGTTTTAATTTAATAAACTTCTTTGAATATTTCTATTGTATTTTCAAAAATAAAAATAACCCTTATTATTATTTTAATAACTTTTTCTTATCATAACTTTTCTTCATTTAGAGAATGAGTAAAACGAGACTCAGCCTCAAAAATCATTTATTTCAATTTTGATTTTAAATTTTTTTTTCAAGCTACAATTTAATATTGCAGATCAATTGCGTGTGATAATTTTTTTCCTTTTGTTCTCGTCTCTTTTGTGCCTTTTACCTGAAGCGTTATTTTCCACAATAACTTTTCTGAAAGCCGCTATCTAAGGTTTATTAGTTCCTGGCAATAAAAAGGAAAAGTGTAATTATTCCATTCTCTCGCCGGCTCCCTTTTTTTTGTTTGATCCTTTTTTATTTTTGTAACCCCTTTTTGTGGAATATTCAAGCCGCTAACATCAGCCGCTGTTTGGGATTCTCTGAGTAATATTTGTTATTAATTTTTTGTGGTATATTCCTTTTTAATCTTTTCAATCTACGTGATGTTTGTAAAGTTAAAATTGATTATTTCGTAGTTTTAACCATAATATTTTAAAGAAGTTTGATGCGCTTTTAGAAGTTTTGAGAGATTTTTTTTTTTATTTCTTTAATATCCTTTATGTTGAGAAACATTTTAGATTTTACATTTAGTATTATAAATATTTTTTTTACTGAAAAAATATATTTTAACTGTTTGTGTTTGATTGCAAACCTTTTCTTTACATTTGAGGATTTTTTTTAAATTCTTATAGTCATAATTTTATTTCTATATATAAATTCATATGCAGTTCATATACAGTCCTTATAGCATTTAAATTTAGCAAGTGTGGAGGTTGTGCAGTTGGATTGTCACTGGGTGCGGTTGGGTTGAGCCACAGATTTGGGTCAGACAAAGATTTGAGAACTCACAACTTTATTGACGCGCCCACAAATACCACATAGATACAATTAGAGACATATACTACTAAACACATTTAAAGGCGGATAATCATAGATTCGCTGAATGATCTCACTTCTAGGACGAAAACAAGACACTGAGGTACGTCCGGGATGCGCGAAATATACTTCCTCTCCGAGGGAGAATCTGTTGGCCAACAAATTCCCGGAGTTGCGTATTATATTTTTTCTCTCGGGATGACAGACTGTTAACTAAACGATTCTCAACAGAAAACACTGGCAGCTAATTCACTTTCTTTATGCCACTTACAGTACCATATACATATTGGAACTTTTTTGATGACGTACCGTTTCACCCTTCTTCATATATCATCCGTTCAAATTTAAACTCATTGTGAATAGTGGTTCGTTTTTACAGCATTTTGAATCTGGGTCTGTATTTATAATCACCCTGTATAATAATAGTACAATCAGAAATCCACAAATTTTAGTTAAATAAACTTCTTTGAATATTTCTATTGTAATTTCAAAAATATAAATAACCCTTATTATTTTTTTAATAACTTAATTCTTATCATAACTTTTCTTTACTAAGAGAATGAGTAAAACGAGACTCCAGCATCAAACATCATTTATTTCAATTTTGATTTTAGGTTTTTTTTTAAGCTAGAATTTATACTCCTGATCTTTGTGTCTTTTGTGTCTCTTACCTCAAGCGTTATTTTCCACGATAACTTTTCTGAAAGTTATTATTATTATTAGTTCCTGGCAATAAAAAGGAAAAGTGTAATTATTCCATTCTCTCGCCGGCTCCTTTTTTGTTTGTTCCGTTTTTATTTTTGTTAAAATAAATCAGGTGTTCTTTCTTTCTTTCTGTGGAATATTCAAGCAAACATCAGCCGCTGTTTGTTGTGATTTTCAGAGTAATATTTGTTATCAATTTTATTGTGGTATATTCTTTTATAATCTTTTCAATCTACGCGTTGTTTGTAAAGTATTTTTTTTTTTTAGTTAAAATTGATTATTCCTTAATTTTTAACCATAATATTTTTAAGAATTTTGATACGCTTTCAGAAGTTTTGAGAGAGATATTTTTTTATTTCTTTAAATTCCTTACGTTGAGAAACGTTTTAGATTTTACTTTTAGTATTATCAACATTTTTTTAACGAATAAATATATTTTAACTTTTTTGGTTTGAAAGTAAACTTATCCTTTACATTTGATGTTTTTTTTTAAATCTTACAGTCATAATTTTTTATTTCTATGCATAAATTCATATTCGTATAAATTCATATTCATATGCAGTTCTTATGCAGTCATTATAACATTCAAGATTACTAAGGCTGTAATATGCAGATTATGTAGCTGAATTGTAACTAGATGTAGTTGGGTTGGGATACTTGACGCACAGATTAGAGAACTCATAGCTTTATTGACACACGCACAAACACCACAACCATACAATCGACGACAGGCAATATTTAAGCCATATAAAAAGAGATAATTATAGATTCGTGGGAGGACTCCACTTCTAAGACGAAAATTAGATAACCAGGTACGCTTGGGATGCGTGAAAGATACTTCTTCTCCGGATGAGAGTCTGTAAGCCTACAAATATGCAAAGTAGCGTATAATTTTTTTCTCTCGGGGTGAGAGACTAACGTTTATAGGATATATATAGAGGATATAGATATAGAGGATATATAGAGGATAAACTAAACGTTTCTCAACAGAAGCGCGTGATTGCGCTGTACTTCCTCCCGGCTGAGAATCTCGAGGCCTACTGAGAATTTCTCCTGAACGCTAATTCTCATTCTTGCTGTTGTTTAAATCTACTAATATAACTTTAATCTTACAACCCTTTTCGTTTTGTATTATTAACTTAAACATTAATTTAAAGCAAATTCAAATTAATTTTATTTTTGTTATATGAGAAGTAAATTCCTGAGTTAGCTTTAGTTAAAAAAATTCATTGAAGAAATATATTTATTTAAGAATTTCAAATTTAACTTTGTTTATAACTTAAAACTTTATCATTTTTTAAAAGAGAATAAGTTTAGTCTAAAGATCAGGATGGATTGCAAAAGACATAGTTTAGAAATAAATAGATATCAATTTTTAAGCTTAACATTAATGAATTTTTTACATCTGTGCTTTTTATTATCCCACTTGGTAGACAGCAACATCTAAGCCAATTCCATGAATCCATAATCTCATTGAATGTAGGGAAGCTTCTATTGTGATGAAACATCTGTAGATATAAGCCTGATTTGGCTCCGTGTAGCTTAAGAAAGAGGGCAGTGCCTAGGAGGTGAAAACTCCCACCACGTAGACTGACTAAAGAGGCAAAACGCTGAACGTAACAAATACCATCGAAGGTAGAATTGAATGCCTACTACTACACCACATCACATCACATCGCTGTGCCTAGAGCAGAATTGCCCCTTTACAGTTTAGGAATGATGTGGGTGAGAAGAAGTCTGATTGGGCTCTGTAACTCTCTACGGTCATATGAGACCAAGGCCTACGGTTTAAAGTGGATTCTGAACCACTACAGACATCCATGGCACCGCCGGGATTCGATCCCGAAAACTGTGGTATTGAGCGCCAGAACGCTAGCCACTCCGTCCTCTAGCCTCAGAACAGAATGTCACACCCGTAAGCATAATTCTGAATCTACTCCGCTTCATTTAAGAAGGTTTGGTTTGTCGCTATACGGTCATCTTGTGCACACTTTAGACTAAATAGACAGGGTCCTACAATTTAACGTAGATTCCGAACCACCAACAAACATCCATGCCCCCTCCAGGATTCGAACCTGAAGCCTTCAGTACCAACGACCAGACCGCTAACGAGTTGGCTATCAGACCGCCCTTATAAGAAGGGCATTGCCTAGGAGGAGAAAACTCGGAAAACTTCTGCCACGTAGTCTGACTAAAGAGGGGGCATACTGAACATCACAAACGCCATCGAGTCACTTCGTTTTTGAAACAGTGTCTACAACAAAGTCGCTAGCGTATTGAATCTCAGTTCGCTACCCTCACCAGCGGCGCATTTTGCAACTGAGCCACGATTCGGACATTTTTACATCTGATTTCCTGCTTAAAATACAAAAAAAATATATATATATATATAAAAAATTTATTTAATGGCAACCTCATTTGTTACCTCAAAAAGGTTTTTATTTGTTAAATAATAGCTTTCTAATTAAAGAACCAATCTGGTTTAAACAAATGCATTCAAGTTAAATGAAGAGCAGAATGCATGTTTGCTTTGGCTAATAAGTTTGTATTCATTAGCGTAAGAACACAAAGTTCCTTTCAATGTTTTAAATATTTCGCTGTTTACTTATAATCATTACGTTTCTTTCTTTTCAGACATTGAAAGGTATTTTTAAAATAAGTTAATTGAAAATGTTCCTTTGAACAATGACTCTTTTATTACTGAATAAAATATTGAAGATATTTAAATAACGTTAAACATTGGAAGAAAATTTTAAACACACTTTATGAAACTAAATTCTTATTTTAAAAAATGTGCCCTTTAGAAATGATAATATTAGTTTATTTCATTGTAGAATTTAGATTGAAACGGTACGAAAGAATATTATTTATTTCTTTCTTTCTTTAGTTTTGAATATACGAATAAATGGAAATACAAAATTAAAAATATATTCGCAACAAAATATAATACATTGCTTGAATTTTAATAATGAGATGCAGTGTACAGGTTGGACAACCAGATTGGAACAGGGTATAGTTGGGTTGTGATACTTAGGCACAGGTTTGAGGACTCGCAGCTTTATTTACACACACTTAGACACCACACATACAATTATATAGACAATATTTAACACACTTAAAGACAGATAATACTAGATTCGTGGATACCCCTTCTAAACCGAAACCCCGAAATTTGGCTACATGCAGGGTGCTCGAAATAGACTTCCTCTCCGCGAAACAATCTGTGGGCAACTAATATGCAAGATTGTGTTAAATATATTTTCTCTCGTTATTTGAGATTGTAAATTAAACGTTTCTCAGCTGTAGCACAAGTTGAGCTGTACTTCCTCTCAGGTGAGAGTCTGGAGGCCTACTGACGACACCTACCTGACCAGCCCTACTGACTCTTGCAGTGAGTAGGAGGAAGCACAGTTCCAGAGAGAAATTAAATAATTATAAACATCATGCTAAGAGGAATATTATTTATTTATTATAATCGTAAATATATATTTTTATTACACGATAAGTTAATAAAATAGCTTTACAAATTAAATCTAAAATTAAACTTGAAATAAAAAGTCCTTAAATTATATTTCTTTGAAATACTAAAATTCAGTATAACAAAATTTCTGAAACGTTTCATTAGTCTGCTAAATAGTTTCATTTAAAATGTTATACTTACTATTCTGATATAGACAAAAAGTTTTGTTGATATAGTTAAGAACCTTTTGATTGCTTATGAAAATTTCAAGTAACAATAAAAAGAAAACTATTTACGAAATAATTAAATATTGTAGAAGTGAAAATTCGTAACTGTAAGACTAAAATTTTATTCTTTACTTTCTAATAATTAAAAGCATGTAACTAAAATTTATTCGCTTTCCTTATCAGTGGTGAAACTTGGGAAAAAAAAGTGTTATGCTTAGCTGTGAAAATATGCAGATTTATTTAATTAAATTTTATGTAAATATGGAAATAAGTATAAGCCCTGTATTATATTTCACTTTTGTTTGTTTGTGAAAATTTATACGAAAGGAAATATTTCTTATGGTACTAATTTAATATCTGAAATCTCTATAACAAAATTTTTCTCGAATAGATACAAAACAAATTTTCTTTAATTAATTTTATATGTGACTAGACATTGTAAAAGTTCAAAAAATTATATTTTTTAAATAATTTAAAACATGCAGTTTAAACATTTATGAAAATAATTAAATTAAGAATGGAGCAGGTGTTTAATGATTTGCAAAAAAAAAAAAAAAAAAAAAAAAAAAAAAAAAAAAAAACTTTTAGGTTGTTTAATTCACATTAATAAAAATTAATATAAAAAGGATAAATGTATTTTTATATAACTTTTTTTCAATAATTTATTTTTTATCTGAATGTAGTGGTACTTATGTTATCGACAAGGGTCAATGACATGCCAGTCTTATTGAGATCACTTGGTATGATCACTTTATATTGGTCATATTGGTCATATTGATCATTTTATATTGGTATATCGGTCACTTTATCTATATCACTTTGGCATATTAGATAAAGTTAAAGTTAAAATAAAAGATAAATTAGATAATTATTAGATAATATAATAATATAGATTAAATAAAATTAAGTTATGTTAGATAATTATTAGATAAAGTTATTAAAGTTTAGTTATGTTAGATAATTATTAGATAAAGTTATTCAAGTTAATTTATGTTAGATAATTATTAGATAAAGTTATGTTAGTTAAGTTATGTTAGTTAAGTTACTACTAAGACTGTAAGGCGATAACATTTTCTTCAAATAGTTTCCATACATTTGCGTGTAGTAGTGTAGAAATTACGAGAGCTCTAATTAGATAGTCTCGTGTCGTTCCGAATCGCTGTCACACACTCTCCACCTATTCTACTCGTGTTTCAAACTAGGCATTAAAAAAATTATCTACCGGTGGGAATTGATTCCTAACGATCTTGTTTGTATATTGACATTGGTCTATGAGTGAAATACTTATACCTTACAACCTCAAAATAGCCGTACACTAGATGAAGTTCACAAGCACAAGATGCTTTAAAAAAATCCTAAGAATGATGAGGACTAGCGTTTACGTCATCCCTGGCCAGACCTGCAGATTTCAACAGGTGTTCGGGAAAGGCCTGCTCTCAGTACACTTCCCAAAGGGTTTTAGCCCCTTATCAAAAGCGAGGCACTTAAAGTGTCCACTAGTAAGTTTACTATTGGTGGTCTGGTTATGACCTGATCTTGATATTAAGGGCGCCAACTGGAGTCTGCCTATTATACCAGAGGTGAGTCGGAGGAGTTTCCAACATCTGTTGGTTTGAAGTTTTTATCTTGAAGCAGATCTCAGAGAAAGCCAAAGATTCATAGTATTCGTCTTTCATTTTTTTTTTAAATGAAAACATTATTTGAATTATAAATGAATTTCTATAATTTGTCCAGTTCTATAATTAGATTTTCTTAACACTATAATACTAATTAAAGCGTATATTATTTAGTTTCAATATAATATATTAAAATAAATGATAAAATAATGCTTTAGTGATAAAATTAAAAAAAAAAATGCTTTAAATAAAACTTTACAGAAATGCCATTGGAATTGTTTTGATATCAGATTTAATTACTTCATTCATTTCATAGTCAAATATATCATTATATATAATTTCCAAAATCAGTATATACTAGTAAAATTATATGTTTAGCATACATAAAAAAAATTAAAACAAATAAATTGAATTGAATTTTGTAATTACGTAAATTCATAGTATTTTAAAATAAATTTGCAAATAAAAAATTATTTTTTATTTCCCATCGTCATTATTTTTTTCGTTTATATACATATTTTTTTAAAAAAATAATAGGACTTGAACTGTCATAAATTAACTTTTAGAGAAAAAAATTCAATTTAGGCATATCTAATTTATTTCGTCACATTTTAAGAAATTAATATAGCTAAAATTACCTTAATTTATTTAAAAATAAATACTTTTCATTTATTTTTTCTACATAAATTCGCAACACTTGTGTTTAAAGATGTATTTATTATTTAATAACTAAAGGTCATATTTCTTAAATATGCAATTATCTTGTTTTAAATTAAATACAATAAATTAGTAAATTTTGTGATTGAATAATATTTATTTTATATTAGGTGATATAGCTCAAATGAGATAATGATAGATTGAATATAAGTAATTTTTCAGATTTTGTTTAATTACCAATTGGTAAATCTTTTTTCCTTTAGGATTTTGCTTATAATTTGATAATTTAAACTGAAATCTTAAAATATAAAGGCGTATAAACGGATCATCTAATCACGTCACAAATTTGCCAATCTTAAACGCCTACAAAATGTGAAACTTTGAAGGATTTGGATCGCTAACTAATTAATCCTTTCGATCTAAAATATTATCCATTTATTTAGAAAAGTTCTTAATTTTGGAAATAAGACACTCAAAATTAACAAAATCAAGAATTAAACCTAACGAATTTTATGCACGTGATATTTAAAAAATTGGGGGCCTGAATGGTCGAGTGACTAGCGCTCTGGCGCTCGGTACCACAGGTTTCGGGTTCGAATCCCGGCGGTGCCATGGATGTTTGTTGTGGTTTGGAATTTATTTTAAACCGTAGGTCCCGGTCCTAATAGGATCGTATAGCTTTGCGGGGCCATTGTTACCCCGCGTCCGTGGCTTATCTTCAAGCTTCACGCGCCCCCTGGGTAATGCAAAGTGAGTAACGTCTGTGCAGCGCTTGTCTTAAAGCATCCAAGACCAAGCTGTCTAAGTGTTTGCCAGCTGCATTAGAACAAAAAAAAATTTAAAATTGGCAATTTTGTCATAACTATTCTATTGGATTAGACCTGTGAGGTGCCGAGTTAGAATACCTCACTGCAGCCGACGAGTATCGTAAACGTTAACTAAGGCCAGACTTATCCTTTGGATGCCTCATGTCTTTGTGCCATAAGGTCAAATCATGGATCATGATATTATCCAGCAGACCTGAGAGCTCTGGCGCTCGGTACCACAGTTTTCGGGGTTCGAGTCCTAGCGTACTATGGATGTTTGTAGCTTCGAAATCCACTTTAAACCGTAGGTATATTAGGAAACCACTTTAAACTGTCATATTAACCCAGTCTAATATGATCGTAGAGCATTGTGGGGGGTTGTGTTACTCACATCCATAACATATCTTCAAGCTACACGTGCCCCCTGGGTAGTTCTAAACGACTAACAGCGGTACAACCCTTGCTTATGGCATAAAGATTAATGTATCTGTATTGCCAGCTGCATTAGAACAACGACAGCATGATATAATCGATTATGGGGATACTTGGTATCATGGATTTAGTAACATAAATCAAGTGGGATAAAAGACAACAACATATAATTATTCAAAATAAGACATATTTGAAGTTCTCCAAAATCAAATCATTTCTTTATACTGTTGAGTACAACAAAGAAGAATATTTTAACAAGCATCGAGTACAATATTAAGTGTTATTCGAGACCTTAACAAGAAGCAAGGTAAGCAGAGAACTAACCTGAAGCACACAAATTGAGTCGCAATTAACAATCCCAAAATCAGCTCACCTCTCTGCGTTGTTTAATGCAAAGAAAACTTGCGCCATTACTTTTCCTGTGTTTTCACCAGACATTTAACTAATTTTAACACGCATCGAGTGCGATATTAAGTGCGATTCGAGAACTCCATAACAAGCATCGAGGCAAACAGAGATCTGACCTCAACACCCCATCAGCTGAAGCCATTGAACTGAATCCCAATTAACGGTCCCATTTAACACTTCCCCTCTTATTTCCAATATTATCGGAGAATTTTCCGCTCGCCCTACCGTTATTCGAGAGCCGTTATTGTTGGAAGGTAACCTGGTAATTAAGGTTCCCGCCTTTGTGTCTTCCAATCCACTGAAATCGAACGAAACTCTCCGTATGGCAAACACTGGATATTTATCAAATCTGCACAGGAACATCTTCTTTTATCTTTTTCGGAAATTTTATTCGTCCCCGCTTTTGGCCGTAATGAAATTCGGAAGGGTATATGATCTACATAAATCAATTATTGCAAAAGTTTTGTGATTTGGTAGAGCGTTGAAAAGGATTTTGCTCAGCGCAATCCTATTAAATTCTTCGCAGATATTATTATTATTTTTTTTTTTTGAAAAGTATTCAATGTTTTTAAAATACTAAAAAGTGAAAATGGAAATTTATCCTTATTAAAAACAAATTAATTTTTCGAAATTATTGATGTGTGTGTTTTATTCAATTTTTCAAATATGAGAATTATGATAGAACTATATGAGTACATATATTCGGATACTTGATGTCATAACGATATTTCATTCCCAACACATTATTAATGGTAATGCCTTTTTGTGCTCGATATGGGTTAATTGAAATAAGTTTACAATTTTCATTGAAAAATTGTTAGTGTAAATCAAATGCCTAACTGTAAGTAATTGGTTGTTTTGAGAAATTACATCGAATTATAGTTGCTGATTGTTTTCCTTTTCCTTTTCGGTTATTTACAATCATCTAAATCATTCATATATAGAAGGAAATTAGAGAAAGAAATAATTGGAAGACATTTGATTAATAAAAATACCTGTTTAAAAGTTTAATCATTGTATGATAACACTTAATACTATCGTCCAATTTTTTCAATAAATAGAATATTTTTAATGCTGCCCGACTCTTGACTCAGTGTTAATGTGCTCCGCTGGTGAGCATTAGATATCAGGTTCAATAAATTATCAGCATTTTTTTTGACGCTGATTCAAAGACAAGTAGATTAGATGGCGTTTGTGACGTTCAGCGTTTTGTCTTGTTAGTAAGACTACCTAGTGGGAGTGTTGCGGGTTTTCTCCCATACTAAATGCATATGCAGGGCAGTTCCCTCTAAAAGTCCTCCCTGAAGGCATAGCCTCCTTCTTCAGCGACACGAACTTCTACCTAAAGGTGCTGCATCACAACAAAAGCTGCATCTTTACCTTCCATCCATGAGCAGACTACTCATCATCTACCTCTGAGGATTAGTCATAACAGCATTTTAATGATTATGGTAACACGTGGTTAGGTTATTGATTGATGATTTATTATTTTAAACAGACATTTGAAATAGGGATAAAAACAGACAATTAAGGAGCATAAATCTCAAATTTGAGAATATTGTTACAAGGATAGCAAACACGCAACACAGCTTCAACCCGCCTTGGCATGGATACCACAAGTCCTTGGTAGATGGCCGGAGACAGATTGTACCAGATGTTTAAGCAACGGTCACGCAAATCCGTGATATTGCGAATTGGTGGTCTTTGAACTCTGAGCTGCCGTCCCAGGACATCCCAAATGTGTTCTATCGGATTGAAATCCGGTGAGTTAGGCGGCCAGGACATTAACTGGAATTCAGCATCATGTTCCGGAACCACTCCAACACAATTTTAGCCTTGTGCAAAGGGGCGTTGTCCTGTTGGAACATTCCATTTCCAGCTGGAAAAACAGAGGCCATGTAAGGGTGCAACTGGTCCGCAATGATGTTCAGATACCCTGTAGCATTCATGGTCTTCTCTACCACAACCACGGGTCCCAGAGACGCCCAAGAGAACGTCCCCCAAAGCATAATACCGCCACCTACGGCCTGTGTATGACCTACTGTACATTGAGGGAGCAACTGTTCGTCTGGAAGACGACGTATCCTGATACGGCCATCGGCGTGATGAATGACAAACCGTAATTCATCTGACCAGGCAACTCTCTCCCACTGATCCATGGGCCAGTCACGATGTTCCCGGGCCCAGCGCAGCAGTTAAATACCACTTCCTCCTGATCACGTGCCTTCCACGTTATAGAGGCGAGTTCATCGCAAAATGTAGGGGTGGTCATAATGTTTTGGCTCTTGGGTGTAGGTATTAACGGAAGTAGTGAATTTTGACCTTTTGATTATCTTAAAAATTTCATTTCTCTCCAGGGAGCAATTGAATAAATCAAACCAAATCAGCCTTTGGCAAGTATAAATCTCGAAGTCAGGCAAGATAGATAAACTAATATGAATAAAAGTTAAAAACAATGCCTTTAATTTTTAAGCATCGAAAAGTAAGTCTTCTTTGAGCCAAAAATTAATCTTAAAATTTAGTTTATTGTGATATTAGGTAAGTGTTGTGCACTTCCAACTTTTTAAAATCCGTTTTTTATTTTGATTGAATTATTTTGCTCATAATTTGGTGCAATTCCGACATCTGCAGTGGAGAATAAAGTCAAAATTACAATAATAATGTTAAATTAAAAAATGTTTTTTTTAAAGAAATGTTTTCTTGAAATTGCAGTATCTTAAAATTAATTAAATATTTTATGAAATATTGTTATTTATATTCCTTCTTACAATTTCCGAGTCTAACCTTAATTCTGAAATATTGGATAAATGTTAAACTATTACACAAAATAATAACCGGACAAAAAAAAATATCACTTATTCTATGAATTTATTGTTATTTTAATATATCAATGAAGTATTCAAATAACTTTTATTTAAATTATTATTTTGAGATAATTTTTATTTGAATATCAAAGGAATAGTAATAAATAAAGAATCACTTTTATGCCATAGTTAACTTTACAATTTCAAAGGTTTAGATATTCACTGATTTTAATTTGTTAAATGTTACAAATATTAAATTAAACTTTCTAAAATGAAGTAATATAAAATCAGTTAGTACGCAACTTTGAAACTAATAATTTATAATTAATAATATTTATCCTTTTTATATTTGAAATTTTATTATCCTAATATTTTGTTATAACTGTCGTGCTCGCATGTATTTGAAAATATTTTAAATGTGTGGCATAAAATTATTAGTATTTTTAATTGTACCTGAACGAAGTACTATAATACGAAATACTATAATAATTTTTAATATCATATAAATAAATATAAATATATATTAAAAATTATTATAGTATTTGATAAAGGTTTCGGGTTCGGTTAGATAAGTGTCACAGATTTCGGGAAGTGCCAATGTAATCAATTAAGTGTAATCAATGTTTGTAGTAATTCGGAATCCATTTTAAACCGTAGGTCCGGGTCTACTATGACTGTAGAGAGTTGGGATGCCAATCCTACCCCGTAAAAAGAAATATATAATGTCTCGAAATCTGCCAGTAGGCAAGAAAAGAAAAATTTAGAAAGAAAAAACAGAATATATATATATTTGTGTTGTTGTTGTTTCTTATCCCACTTGGCTGGCCAAGCCCACGAGCCCATATGGACCCATGATTGAAGGGGAAGGAAGCAGCTTCTGTTGTGATGGAGCACCCGTAAGTAGAAGTCTGACTTTGGCTCCGTGACGCTCTTACAGTCATAGGAGACAGGGACCTACGGCTTAAAGTGGATTCCGAATCACTACAAACATCCATGGCACCGCCGGGATTCGAACCCGAAACCTGTGGCCCCGAGCACCAGAGCGCTAGACACTCGGCCATTCAGGTCCCAAATTTGTGAATGCCAACGGCATGCGGTGTTCCCAGGTGGTCACCCACCCAAGTACTGACCGCGCCCAATGATGCTTAACTTCGGTGATCTAACGAGAACCGGTATATTCAGCATGGTACGGCCGTTGGCATATATATATTTGTAAAAATCTCTATACCTTTTGGAATGTATGTTGGTTTGGTTAATCAAGGGCCTCTCCGGTCCGGATCTACTATGACTGTAGAGAGTTGGGATGGCAATCCTACCCCGTAAAAAGAAAAATCTCATGTCTCGAAATCGGCCAGTAGGCAAGAAAAGAAAAATTTAGAAAGAAAAAAAAGAATATATATATTTGTAAAAATCTCTATACCTTTTGTAAATGTAGGTTGGTTTGGTTAATCAAGGGCCTCTCCGGTCCGGATCTACTATGACTGTAGAGAGTTGGGATGGCAATCCTACCCCGTAAAAAGAAAAATCTCATGTCTCGAAATCTGCCAGTAGGCAAGATAAGAAAAATTTAGAAAGAAAAAAAAGAATATATATATTTGTAAAAATCTCTATACCTTTTGGAATGTATGTTGGTTTGGTTAATCAAGGGCCTCTCCGGTTAGGACAAGCATATGTGAACACAGCTGGTCGGGGGTCACATATTGGCTCCTGGGCCTCTTTGCTTTAGGACACCTTTCTTTTTCTTTATTATTAAGTATGGGCTTGTCTCTCGCCTTCGCTGGAGTTCGGGTTCCTTTATCTCAGGACCCTGTCCCATTCCACTTAGGTCTCTGTCCCAGAGTCTTTTATCTTTATCTTGTTCCACAGTCCTTTTTTTTCACGTTTCCTACTTTCGTATAGTCACCTTCATCTTCGTTCGCCACCGTTCATGTAATTAGTCTAATTCCGTCATGGTGATGATTTCGATTGCTCAACGTGTTCGGTTCTCTTTCTCTTCTCCAAATCTGTTTCCCTGTTTATTATTATGTTGTTGTTTCTTATCCCACGTGGCTGGCCAAGCACACGAGCCCATACGTACTCATGATTGAAGGGGAAGGAAGCAGCTTCTGTTGTGATGGAGCACCCCGTAGGTAGAAGTCTGACTTTGGCTCCGTGACGCTCTTACAGTCACAGGAGACCGGGACCTACTGCTTAAAGTAGATTCCCAACCGCTACAAACATCCATGACACCGCCGTTATTCGAACCCGAAACCTGTGGCACCGAGCACCAGAGAGCTAGACACTCGGCCATTCAGGTCCCCAATTTGTGAATGTCAACGGCACGCGGTGTTCCCAGGTGGTCACCCACCCAAGTACTGACCGCGCCCAATGATGCTTGACTTCGGTGATCTAACGAGAACCGGTATATATTATTATTATTATTATTATTATTATTATTATTATTATTATTATTATTACTATTATTATTATTCTACGTTCTTCTTTTAAATCCTCATTTACTTTGTATCATGGACCAGAACAAACATACAAATATTCAGATTCAGGCATACAGCTCAAAGAACTGTAATTGCTTCTAGGGGAAGTTTGTCACTTATTACAGTCCACCTGGTGAGGGATGCCTTTTCGGAGGTCAAGGGTTGATTTCTCTTACACAGAAGGCATCTCAAAAAATATCTGGTTAAACTTCGGTTTTTCATACTTCTCATAAATATTATCGTATGTCCACTTGTGAAAACATTTTTTAACTCTGTTTACATTTCACCTCTCCATCTGCAAGACAATCTCTGACCCGTTCGGAGAGCCTCAAACTAAAAAGATCCAAGACGGCCTCCAATTAAGAAGATAAAACCTCCTTTAATCATAATCCAATTAAAAAAATTAAACATCCTCCATTTTTGGACACAAGCTGTGTCCACACATATATACCCTGACCAAAAACGAATCTTCATTGCTGAAGCCTATATATATATATATACACTCAAGAGCCAAAACATTATGACCACCTGTCAATAACGAGTTGGTTCACCTTTGGCGCGCAACACAGCTTCAACCCGCCTTGACGTGGATTAATACCACCACTTAATACCAGTTAAATACCCCTTCCACCTGATCACGTGCCTTCCACGTCATTCAGGCGAGTTCATTGCAAAATGTAGGGGTGGTCATAATGTTTTGGCTCTTGAGTGTACATATATATATATACATATGTGTGTTTGTGTGTGGGGGTATATATATATGTATCTATGCATGTATGTATCTATTTTTATATATATATATATATATATATATATATATATATATATATATATATACATATATATATATATACATATATATATATATATATATATATATATACATATATGTATGTATATATATGTATACGCTAAAAATCATTGTACCACATGAAATACATTAAAATTACTAATAATTGGACACCATACATTTAAAATATCTTCGAAAATACGTCGTCACGACATTACTCTCGATAAAATAGAAATACTATTTTTACTAGAAGATATGAAATATTTTATTTAATTATTTTTTTTAATCGATTCATTGAAATTTTTTAATATTTTTATTTTCTAATAAATTTTTTTTTAATAAATTTGTGAAAAATTTAAACTCAATGCTTTTAAATTTCTTGGCATTTATGTGGTTCTTAAATCATTATAAATAACATTTTCCATTAAAAATATATTTTATAAATGTTATATAATATTTAATAACATTAAAAAGTTTAGAAAATAAAAAAGAAACAAAAAGATTATGAAAAACGCTAAACATAAAAAATAAAAAAAAAATTCAATTCGAACTTGTTAAGGCAACAACTTCAGCTTATAAGCTGTTCTTTTATTTATAATTAAAACTTAGAAAAACATTTTTAATTATTTTTAGTTGAAGAAAGTTAATACATGAAAGCAGTTTTCATTTAATCATTCTTTGTTAAGTATTCAAACCTAGACAGTTATAAAAAAGTAGCCTTTCAATTCATTATTAAACTTTTCAAAAATATTTTGAAGTTATAATTCCTATTTACATTGATAAGTATCACTTACTCGTATTACGAGGAGGAAATTGATAAAAGTTGCTATTCACAGCAAGCTTGAAAAAAACTTGGGCAATTAGCACAATTGAAGTAAGAAAATGTTTAAAGCATCGATTATTTTTCTTTTCAAATACAAATTTTCCAGAACAGTATCTTTCATTCAGTTAAAAAGACAGATTACAAAAATAAGTTATAAAAGGCATTCAATTTCATTCATTTCCTGTAATTACAGAAACTTTTTCCAATTAGTAGTTTTTTTAATATTTGTTTCTTTCGCTTAATTCGTTATTTAACTTTCAAATGACATTTCATTCATTCTGTTTTGATTGTCTGCAATCTTTAAATGAAAAAAACCGAATTAGAAATATAATATACAGCATAAAAATGTCTTTCTATTAAAATTTAATTGACTTGGTGTTCAGTTATATTTCTTTTTTAAAAGAGTTTTAGAAGCTTTTTATTAGTTGCCTAATAAATTACATTTCGATTAGTACACTAATATGAAGTCAACGAACCATTAAATTCTACAGATTCATAAAAAAATTTATAAATGCTTATTATTCATATGTGATCAATTTAGCTTTAGTATGGAATTCTGCGAGGAGTCTGGTATACTGTATTTATATACTGTCATTATGGGGCCTGATGGTGAAGAAACTGGCACTCAGTGCCATAGGTTTAGGTTTCGAGTCCCGGTTTCAATCGGTGCACTGGCTAAAAGTAAAATAATTTTTCTAGTAGCGTTTGCCAAAATATTGCAAGGTGCATAGTTCCTCTCTTTCTTTTATGATCAGAAATCAAAGCTATTTTATCCTACGAATCATAAATTTTCATTTAAAGCTTTTACTATATTTCATGTAAATTCTCTGCTACGTAATTGGTAGAACATTGAAAAAAAATTTTTTAATCAAATCCTCAATTAATCTCCCTACCAACTTTAGTACCCTTTAGACTGTTAGATGAATCTGTAGATAATCCTGATTAGTGTCACTTTAATTATGGCTACCCAGTATATTTTTATCAATGTATCACAGACTTTTGAAGGCTTAGGAAAGTGAGAAATAATTTAATATTTTTTTATTTCAAATAAGTTGAGGTTTATAGCATATTTTATCATTGATTTTGCTTTATAATTTTTCTTACTTGGAATTATGTCCATTTAATTGATAAAACCTCATATGTTTGGTTTGTTTGGTATAAGTGGAAAACGCAGCAATTATTAAATTATAACATAATTCAAATTACTTACTTATACGTATTTATTTGAATTATGTTATAATTTAATAATTGCTGCGTTTTCAGTTAAAGAAATTACTATTTAAAAGCACAAAATTTAATTTGCATATTTCAGGTATCAAATAAATTTTTGCAACTTTCTCCTACAAGGGTATCTCAGCTCCACATATTTCGACTTATACCAAACAAATTTTTCAAATAAGAACAAAAAGCAAAAGGATTAATTCGTCGTCCTTAAATAATTCTATTGTTATTGGCATATTATAGAGTAATTTAAATACTGCTTAATATTAAAATACACAAATATGAAAGCCGTTAGACGAAATACATACATAAATTAAAATTACCAAATTTAATTTTCTCTCTGCTCTACCTACTTGGACTTCATTAAGGTTCATTTCACATGTATTAAAACGTAGTCCCAAATAACTGAATTTTGATATCTTTTCTTTTCCCCAGGATGTCTTGGAAATGTAATATTGTCTGGCCCTTCCAGAAAATGTTATTACGAAGCTTATTTGGGCTTTGCTGTGGTGATACCTCTCTGCAGAGTACATCCGTTTGACAAAGAATTTGACATCCATCTCTTTGGCAAAGTGGTTTGCAAATTTATTGACATTTACTGAAACTCTGTCCCAAAGAAAACTCTGATTCTACCTTCTCCTCAGAATGCTTTGGAAATGTAATATTGTCTGGACCTTATAAATAATGTTATTATGAGCTTATTTGGGGTTTGTTGAAGTGATACCTTTCTGCAAAGTACATTCATTTGGCTAAGATTATGACATTATGACAAACATTATGACTTTGGCAAAGATTATAACATTAGGACAATGATTATGATTTTGGCAAAGATTATGACAAAACTTATGATTCAGCAAGGGTTTTGCACATGCCAGTCGTAATATCAAAATGAATTGTTAGCTTCCAAATAGGAAGTATATCAAATTGGACTTATTTCAAAGGAGAGAAAATATACAGAGATATCACTTGATATGTTAATCTAAACTTTTTTACTGATATAGAAAAATATTTTTAATAGATTATCTCCTCATTAAGTTTCCCAGTCACCAAAAGTCATCTAAAAAACCTTTAAACAGAGCCATCAAAGGCACTGAGTACCCTACAATTCAGTGATTCCCATAACACTTATACGTTTCATTAAATAAGGCGTACCAAAACAAAATCAACCTTCTTCGATCCCAGGAATCGAAATAACACCTCCAGTGTGATTACCCCTGTCCCGAGCCTTAAAGTACCGACAACACAGAAACAAACAAATAAATAAGAAAAGGGTAGTGTACCAGTACCGGTCATTACCGAGATTTATTCTTGAATCCTCCTCCAGACTTTTTCTCGGGGAAACGATTTCTGGCCCATTGTCGCGTCCTGTATAAATGGAAGAAGGGGGGAGGGGGCTTATTCGAAGAAAATCGCAGCAGAAAACAAAGGCAGGAGGAAGAAAGGGCTTTGTCCTGGTTTAGGGTTTGGTGGATAAATGGAAAGCCAATAGGGTTTGTTTGTTTTTTTCGGTTGCTTCTGAGCTGCTGAATGCTGCAGAAGTTGCACAGAAGCTTTTTGGTTTTTTGAAAACTTTGGAAGACAAGGTTTTACAAAATGAATGGGAAAAATAGTTTTGTGTTGTTTTGAAGATTGAATAGATGATGATGTTTTGATTTATGATGTTTACTTAGTTGCAGGAAGTATTAAGGAAGTGTGTACAGTATCATATCAAATATAAACTTGTATTTGTAGTTATTATAACACACACACAACAAATATAATATTTTGATCCTTATTATTTAGCAAATTTCATAAAAAGTATTTTATAAATAACAACAATAATACAATTTATTATCATGTTAAGGGGCAAAAATATAACTACTAAAAAATTTGTTTAATAATTTGTTATACATAAAGGTTTTCTTTTGGGTTTTATAATAATGCTGTCAGTGGTGTATTATATTCTCGTAACTCTTGTACTTTAAATTCAATACTTTTTCCAATTAAGTGCTTGTGTTTGAAGAAGATACTCATTTTAAGTTAGTTATTCATTCTTGTTTTTCGTAAAAAATTTATATAAATTAAATTTGCCACTTCCTACATCTATTTGTAAATATAGCCTACCCCATATTTTCAAACAAATTTTATGTGCATTTAAATTTTTGCTGCTTAGAAAATATTCATCATGATATAAAAATAATCTCGTCATTTATAATTGAACTAGCATGAATAAAAATTTCATGATTCAAAATCTTGTTAATAATAAAGAAATTTTCTCAATCCTACATTAGATCTTAGCTTAAACTTTTCTGAGAAAGACTTAAAGATTGAGAAGAAAGACTTTTTTAGACTGAGAAAATTCAAATATAAAACAAACCAAAGAATCCCCTGAAAGTCGAAATTATTTTAAATTCATTGAAAAATATTATGACAACAGTTGGGATTTTTTTTCGTATCCTGGAAGTTGAAATAAATTGAAATTAGAATTTGCAATTAGGTCTTCTGGCATGGTGGCCGAGTGACTAGCGCTCTATTGCTCGGTGCCAGAGGTTTCGGTTTCGAGTCCCTGCGGTGCCATACATGTTTGGAGTGGTTAGGAATCTACCTAAAGTCATAGGTCCCGTTTTAATATAATTGTTGACCGTAGAGCTGACAGCCCTAATCTGTAAGAAAAAAACATCTCATGCTTTGATTGGTTTGGTTTAAGGCTTTACGGTGATCTTGTACACACGAGGGCCAAACTGACCTGGACCTACAGTTTAACTTGGATTCCGAACCATTAACAAACATCCATTTCACGGCCAGGATTCGAACCTGGTGCCTGTGGTACCAAAGCCCAGAGCACTATCCAATTGGCCATCAGGCCGCCTCAAGTTCTGAAATCTGCCAGTAGGCAGACTGTCTAGGGCCATCAAGAGGCTGTTGCACCAATCAAAAAGAATTAGCAATTCTCTGCTACTTTCCAGACTAAAAGAAGGATAGATGTCATGACATTAATTTTATTACAACGTTCTCACAACTACTTATAATAATTCTAACAGCTTAGCGAAAGTTTAAATGATTAAGTTGTAATCCACAAATAATAAAATAACGTTTTCGAATATATAATCTAAAAACGGTCATTTGTCGACATAACTTATCTTGTGACTTAACTACTTTTTTTTTCAAAACTACGTCATTTACATTAAATGTATTTAATCAACATTTTTATATTTAAAAGCATTATTACAGGAAATAATTATATGACAACATTTTAAAATGAAGTTCTTTATATTTAATTTCATTTTATAATAATTTTCACTCAGTTTACTTACTTTTAGTGTTTGGAATTTTGCAACTCAAAAAAATAAGTGACTTGTAAAATAACGTTACTTTTTATCTAGATGTTGCTCATAATTTAATCCAACTTAAGCCTTTGATCTTTAAACTTGTTTTATTAACTTTTTTCTTAGCTCTTTTTAAGCTTTTAAGCTAAAGCACGCAATTTTTTAATTAATTCATACACATTTCTTAACTATTTAAAAAGATAAATTCTGAAAAATTAATTTAATTTATTTTTATCGTAAGGAATTTATTTAATGAAAATCAAATTTTTTATTTGGAAGTTTAAGTAACCAAAAAGAAAAAAAAAATTGTTTAAATATTATTCTTATCAAAATTCTTTTTCAAAAAATATTTTTAATAAAAAGTATAAGAATGCTATTAAAAATAACTAGTTAAAAATGCTGAAAATGTCAGAAATGTAACATTTTAATGTATTAACTTAAAGCTAATAAATTTTTTGATAAAAAAGTATAATTACAACGATGTTCTGAAAACATTTTTTAATAAGTATAAAATTTTATTCTTTCTATATAATAATAATCAGTAATAGATATTATATTAGTGATGTGTTATTAATTAATATTAAGTTAATAATACAATTTTTTAACATCAAACATTGAATATATAACTACAAAATATGCATTTTAATCGATACATTTCATAAAGAGTTTTTTATAGTTTTTATAAAGTAGTTAGTCTTAGAAAATTATTATTTCACCATCAGTGGCGCAACAGGCCTTTGGTGGCCCAATGCCGTCTGCCTGCTGGTAGATTTCTAGACAGGAGATATTTTATTTTTACGGGGTAGGGTTGTCTGCTCTACATCAAACACTCTACAGCCATATTAGACCGGGACCAACGTTGAAAGTAGATTCCGAACCCCTACAAACATCCATGGTACCGCCGGGACTCGAACCCGAAACGGTGTCGCACCGAGGGCCAGAGCGCTAGCCACTCGGTCATTCAGGCCCCAAATTATTATTTAGTGTTAGAAAATTATTATTTTAATTTAAATTATTATTTATTATTTAGTGTTAGAAAATTATTATTTATTATTTAGTGTTAGAAAATTATTATTTTAATTTAAATTATTATTTATTATTTAGTGTTAGAAAATTATTATTTTAATTTAAATTATTATTTATTATTTAGTGTTCGAAAATTATTATTTTAATTTAAATTATTATTTATTATTTAGTGTTAGAAAATTATTCTTTTAATTTAAATTATTATTTATTATTTAGTGTTAGAAAATTATTCTTTTAATTTAAATTATTATTTATTATTTAGTGTTAGAAAATTATTCTTTTAATTTAAATTATTATTTATTATTTAGTGTTAGAAAATTATTATTTTAATTTAAATTATTATTTATTATTTAGTGTTGGAAAATTATTATTTTAATTTAAATTATTATTTATTATTTAGTGTTAGAAAATTATTATTTTAATTTAAATTATTATTTATTATTTAGTGTTAGAAAATTATTATTTTAATTTAAATTATTATTTATTATTTAATGTTAGAAAATTATTATTTTAATTTAAATTATTATTTATTATTTAGTGTTAGAAAATTATTGTTTTAATTTAAATTATTATTTATTATTTAATTTTCTGTCTACTTTTTCCTACTTTAAAAGGAAGAAAAATTTTGAATCTTTTAATAAATTCCTCTATAAATAATTACTTCACTTTAAAAAAAAAAAATTATAATAACTCTAAACTTTCGATTTGAATCCACATTACTAAAGTAATTGCTTGAAAAAAAATAAATCTAAGAAAAATTAAATACATAAGCTAAAATATTTTTTGATCTTTTCCACACGTACAAAACCCCAAATATCGTTAATTTAATTTATTATCTGCTTATTTAGCTCCCTACTTCTGAAGAGAATTTATGAACCGCGAAATGAATTCTCGATTTCTTTCTTCATATTTTAAATCTTATCATACTTTATTTGAAGAGGAACAGTTTTTGTTTTGTGGGCGAAACTCATTTAATAATCTTACAACAGAGAATGGTGAGATCTAATTCTTTAGTTCTCCAGTCAAGATTTAATTTTTGCCTATCAGATTTCAGCTTTTTACCATCTTAATGAATTTACGTCATTTTAACCCACCACTTCCCTGCAATGAACAGTTGGAAAGATTCTTTTATTCATTCTTTGTTATACAAATATTTGACCGACATGAGGATTAACATTTTATGCTAACGTGTTTCATCTTATTAAGTTATTTTTTCTCAGTGCAAAGAAGCTTGCGTTAACGGTATTTGGCCACCGAACATGAGAAACAGATAACAATTTAATTAAAACTTCAGCACGCGCAATCTTTTCCTCTGATTTTTTTTCTTTTCTTTTTCTTTTTTTATTCTTCAATTTTACCCTTCATTAATATATCTACTCTTTAACTAGTTCGCAAAAACGAAATCCACTAACTGAGGTACTTAGTATGTACATTGTATAATAGTATCAAGCAACATTTTTTTTTTAATTCTGAAATGATATCAGGTCGTTGGAATTTGAACTGTTTTCTATTTCTCTGTTCATGGGAACATTCTGAAAAAAGATTTCTCAATCTTTGCTGCATGCTTTCTTTCGCCTAAAGAGTTAACTGATGATATTATGAAGCACAAAATTACTTTCAAATCCTCTCAAATCTCAGTTTTAAAAACTAATTCATCAAGAATATTATTCAAAACAACATTATATTTAAACTCTCGTATAAAAATAAAGACAAATAATTTAATTTGTACAGTCTGAGAAACTAAATAATTTTCTCCTTCTATTATGCGCAGCAAAAAATAATTTTGAATAGTTTAATAATTTTTAATAATTTTTCTACAATTTTGAAATCACCTATTTTGTATCTGGTCATAGAAACTCCAGATCTCATCTGAACAGATTTAATATCTGGTCATAGAAACTTCAGGTCTCATCTGAAAAGATTTAGTATCTGGTTATACAAACTTCAGTTCTCATCTGAAGGGATTTGGCATCTGATCATAGAAACTTCCGATTTCATCTGAAGGGATTTGGCATCTGATCATAGAAATTCAGATCTCATCTGAAGAGATTTGGTATCTAGTTTTAGAAACTTCAGATCTCATCTGAAGAGATTCAGTATCTTGTCATAGAAACTCCAGCTCTCATCTGAAGAGATTTGGTATCTGGTTATAGAAACTTCAGTTCTCATCTGAAGGGATTTGGCATCTGATCATAGAAACTCCAGATCTCATCTGAAGAGATTTGGTATCTGGTTATAGAAACTTCAGTTCTCATGTGAAGAGATTTAGTAACTGGTCATAGAAACTTCAGGTCTCATCTGAAAAGATTTAGTATCTGATCATAGAAACTTCAGATTTCATCTGAAGGGATTTGGTATCTGGTTATAGAAACTTCAGTTCTCATGTGAAGAAATTTAGTAACTGGTCATAGAAACTTCAGGTCTCATCTGAAAAGATTTAGTATCTGATCATAGAAACTTCAGATCTCATCTGAAGAGATTTGGTATCTGGTTATAGAAACTTCAGTTCTCATCTGGAGGGATTTGGCATCTGATCATAGAAATTTCAGATCTCATCTGAAGAGATTTGGTATCTGGTTATAGAAACTTCAGTTCTCATGTGAAGAGATTTAGTAACTGGTCATAGAAACTTCAGGTCTCATCTGAAAAGATTTAGTATCTGATCATAGAAACTTCAGATTTCATCTGAAGGGATTTGGTATCTGGTTATAGAAACTTCAGTTCTCATGTGAAGAGATTTAGTAACTGGTCATAGAAACTTCAGGTCTCATCTGAAAAGATTTAGTATCTGATCATAGAAACTTCAGATTTCATCTGAAGGGATTTGGTATCTGGTTATAGAAACTTCAGTTCTCATGTGAAGAAATTTAGTAACTGGTCATAGAAACTTCAGGTCTCATCTGAAAAGATTTAGTATCTGATCATAGAAACTTCAGATCTCATCTGAAGAGATTTGGTATCTGGTTATAGAAACTTCAGTTCTCATCTGGAGGGATTTGGCATCTGATCATAGAAATTTCAGATCTCATCTGAAGAGATTTGGTATCTGGTTATAGAAACTTCAGTTCTCATGTGAAGAGATTTAGTAACTGGTCATAGAAACTTCAGGTCTCATCTGAAAAGATTTAGTATCTGATCATAGAAACTTCAGATCTCATCTGAAGAGATTTGGTATCTATTTTTAGAAACTTCAGTTCTCATCTGAAGAGATTTGATATCTAGTTTTAGAAACTTCAGATCTCATCTGAACATATTTAGTATCTGGTCATAGAAACTTCAGGTCTCATCTGAAAAGATTTCGTGTCTGGTCATAGAAACTTCAGATCTCATCTGAAGAGATTTGGTATCTGGTTATAGAAACTTCAGTTCTCATCTGGAGGGATTTGGCATCTGATCATAGAAATTTCAGATCTCATCTGAAGAGATTTGGTATCTGGTTATAGAAACTTCAGTTCTCATGTGAAGAGATTTAGTAACTGGTCATAGAAACTTCAGGTCTCATCTGAAAAGATTTAGTATCTGATCATAGAAACTTCAGATCTCATCTGAAGGGATTTGGTATCTGGTTATAGAAACTTCAGTTCTCATGTGAAGAAATTTAGTAACTGGTCATAGAAACTTCAGGTCTCATCTGAAAAGATTTAGTATCTGATCATAGAAACTTCAGATTTCATCTGAAGGGATTTGGTATCTGGTTATAGAAACTTCAGTTCTCATGTGAAGAGATTTAGTAACTGGTCATAGAAACTTCAGGTCTCATCTGAAAAGATTTAGTATCTGATCATAGAAACTTCAGATTTCATCTGAAGGGATTTGGTATCTGGTTATAGAAACTTCAGTTCTCATGTGAAGAAATTTAGTAACTGGTCATAGAAACTTCAGGTCTCATCTGAAAAGATTTAGTATCTGATCATAGAAACTTCAGATCTCATCTGAAGAGATTTGGTATCTGGTTATAGAAACTTCAGTTCTCATCTGGAGGGATTTGGCATCTGATCATAGAAATTTCAGATCTCATCTGAAGAGATTTGGTATCTGGTTATAGAAACTTCAGTTCTCATGTGAAGAGATTTAGTAACTGGTCATAGAAACTTCAGGTCTCATCTGAAAAGATTTAGTATCTGATCATAGAAACTTCAGATCTCATCTGAAGAGATTTGGTATCTATTTTTAGAAACTTCAGTTCTCATCTGAAGAGATTTGATATCTAGTTTTAGAAACTTCAGATCTCATCTGAACATATTTAGTATCTGGTCATAGAAACTTCAGGTCTCATCTGAAAAGATTTCGTGTCTGGTCATAGAAACTTCAGATCTCATCTGAAGAGATTTTGTGTCTGGTTATAGAAACTTCAGATATCTGAAGAGATTTGTATTGCTCACTGTTGAGCTATTTAGAAGATGGATGCTTTGTGTGTGCTTTTTCTCTCACCCAAGCTAGCGAAAGAAAAAAGGGAAACTAATTATTTGTTTAAAAGCATTAAATATACAACTTTCATTTTATTTTTGATTTTCTTGCTCATGATAAAAAGATTTTCACATTTCTTATCAATTACTTTAACTAATTCTCGTCTTTCATATTATGAATTTAAATGTTTATTATTAGTAGTAGTAGTATTTTATGACTGTTTTGGCTTTTTTATATGATCCTGCAGATCATTTTTAATCTGTATATTACTTAAAACTGTCAACTTCATGAGATACATTGTGGTGCACGGAGAATAGCAGATTCTTCGAATAAAAAACCTTCCTTTAACTTAGATTCTAAAATGTATGTGGAGAAGTATTCGGGTTTCGACATTCTAATATGAAAGCAAAAGACATTTTACATTTTCTAAATTCTATTGCTAATTATCACCTAAAACTTTATGAGCCATTTTCAGTTTCTGAGAATTTCTAACCAGAGAAGAGACTTGGAATCAAAATCCTACCTATGCTTACGGATTCAGAAAACACTGTATCAGTGTACGTATCAACATTATTCCTAATGGACGTAATACTTTCTGAGAAATTACAGGGGTAACTGCCCTGATTTTATCACATAGGAGTCGTACAGGAAGAACATCCTTGATACTTCCTTCAGGCAACCTGAATCGATATAAGACTCTCTCAAAATATCTGTCTAGTCAGTTTTGCAACACAACATAAGACACCTGAACTCATAATGTGGTACACTTATCTATCACTGGGTCGGAACTAAAGTTCATTACAGAATCAGTAAATTTATACACATATTTTATTTCATTCTAGTAAATTAATCGCATATACTTCATTTTGTAGGTTTTTAAAATTTTATTTTGTATGATCTATTTTTAAACTTTCGTTTTATCTTGTCAGAAAATAATCAATTTTACTAATAGCAAAGAATTTTTTTCTTTTTGAAAATGTTAATTTAATTTGAGATTATTAAAAAAAAAGTTTACAATTCATATAATTTTACTAACTTATTTTTCTAATTACATTCGAAAAATGGAAATGTTAATGGTGTAAGAAAATCATTTCCACTGCAGTTAACTTTTGCTGTTATAAGGAAATTATAACACCAAAAGTTAATCTGTTGTGGTTATATATATATATATATATTACGTAGACAAATATGGATATATATCAGTTAGATTGAAATATGTTGCATTATCCAGAGATTAAATTTTACAAGGCTTAGCACTCAACAAAGCCATTTTCTTATAAAAGGTTTCGAAGAAGTAATTCTTCGAAACCTTTTATAAGTACTAGAATTATCAAGTGCTAGAATTTCAGCACCGGATAATGATTTCAGTAGAATACATTATTTATAGTTTAAACTCTTTCCTAGTTTATTAATGAAAATTACTTCTTTATAATTAAATTGTAATTTTTTATATTAAGAATACATAAATAAAACAGTTTTTGTATTTATAAATACTTGCTTTCTTTTGTATAAGATTTACTGCTCGTCATCTATTTGAAAGTTTATCTTTACATTAACTTGCAAAAGCTCCTTTATGGGAAAAAAAGCAATGTACCTACACGTTTTATTATTATTATTATTATTATTTTACTCTTTGAAAAGAAATTCCATGAGTCCTTACAAAAGTTTACTTTTAGCTATTGTATGTAATAAATTAATGGGGTATTTTAAAGCGTGGGCATGACTTAATTTTTTTATTCTTCAGTTTGTTGTTAATTTTTTATATTAATTATTACCATCTCCATTTTTCATTAAAGCAGTTCTTTTAATGCTTCTTAGTTATGCATATTCACATATTTCTCTTTCATGGAATATGGTGGTATATTTTCTTTGCAAGCATATTGTTTTTGTGTTTTTTTATATAGAATTATCAAAAATAGCTATCAATGGTTTAAATAAAAAACTGAAACTAAAAGCCTTCTTTTGACATACGAAAAAAAAATAAAACGATGTTCTAATAATACTAACAAGTTTATATATAAGCTGCGTTCATATCCAAAAGATAATTCTAACATTTTAAGCTAGATTACCAGTTTTAGACGGAATGACAGTAATTCATAATGCCATTTAAATTATGTAGATTAGTCATCTTAGACAGTTTCTGATAAATCCCCACATAAAAAATAGCCAAAAATTTGTAACTTTTAAAACCAAGATGCCTAGAAAGTTTGGATGCCAATTTAAAGAAGTTCGTGTTAAAATCTACTAGATATTATTAAAATCATGTTTATCTTCAGTGTTCATTTTTATCTAAATTAAAATGTTAATTTTAATTTTGCTGTTTATTCCTTGACTTAGAAAAGGCAAGCACATTTTTATATCAATTTTTAAATTTGTAATTATGGATGGTTCTATTCAATAATTGATATTTAAAATGGATACAAAAAAAATATAGCTTAATGCTAAAACTATAAAAAAGTTTATGGATTAATACTGTATTATAAAAACAACAATTAAACGCGTTTAACGTTGATTTATTTAAAAAATAAATATATCTCAACTCTTATTGCTCAACTGCTTGATGAGTCTATTGACAGTTGTTAACGACGGATTGATTTGTTGCTTTACGGTCATTTTGACAGGTTCAAGTTTGAATGCTGGCGGTGGCATAGATGTTTGTGCGATGTTCGGAATCCTCTTTAAACTGTAGGTCCCGGTCTAATTAGCTCAAATTGTGCACCAAATGACCTGTAGATTGACAAGCCAAACCTACAGTCATTTTGTGTACATGAGATCTAAACCGGGACCTAGAGTTTAAAGGGGATTCTGAACTATTAGTAAACTTCCATGCTACCGCCAGGATTCAAACCTGAAACCCGTGGCACCGAAGGCCATCAAGCTTGTTTATTGGCCATCAGACTGCTGCTGACTACAGTTGACAGATAAACCATACATATCTCTCATTGCTCAACTATTCTTTGCTTAAATTTCGAATCATTTAATAATTACTTGCAAATAAAAGTAAATTTTACTTATAATGTGAATTCAAATGTTCTGTCTCATTTATTTTATTACTTGAGATCCGATTTTCAATCCAAAAGTAAAAATTCGGTTTCAATGATAATTTTTTTTTTATCAAAGTAAAGTTTGTAGCTTTCACAGAAAGAATGGTTTATACTTTAGTTACCTAAGAAATATTTAAACTATCATTAATCTTTCCGTCGCTCGTGACGGGAAGCTTAAAGGACATTTTGATTGCTGGGTATTTGCATAATCCACTTAAATTCGATGATGGCGTGAAAACCTAAATTAATTTTGAATTTTGTCGAAAAGATAAATTAATAAGCGAACACTACATAGCAGTTACGAAACAAAAAAACACATTTTGTAACGACGATGCGTGATCTATCACTTAGCGTTTGAGTGATGAATCTGCTTCCTAATAACTAAACATCATCCCCTGAATATTGCTTAGAATTAAATATGTGTGAATAATTCTGGTGCAGAAATTTTTTTAGAGTAATTTAGTTCAAGTTTTTTTTTAACTAATAATTATTATTAGCAAGCCTCATGAAATATTTACTCTGCAGTTTAAAGGAATCATTATTATTATAAGTAAGTAGATTAATTTTATGGTTTTAGAAAATTTTATTTATCATGACATGTCATTCATATCTTTTATCTTTCTTTTTATAAGCAAAAAAGTAGAGTAATTTGAAAATTAGTCAAAATAGACCAATATTATTTATTTATTTTTTGCGTCGAATTAAAATCTTTTTTTTTTCTAATGCTGCTAGCAATATAATACAATTATCTTTATGCCATAAACAAGGGCTGCACCGCTGTTACTCATTTAGCACTACCGTTGTTGTGATTTTTCTTAAGAATCTTTTGTTGTTGTATTAATGCAACTGGCATCACGGAGATAGTTAATATATATGCTATAAACAAGAGCTGCACCACTGCTACTCATTCAGCACTACCCAGAGGGCCCGTGTAGCTTGAAGATATGCTACGGACGCGAATAGCACTACCCCCACAACACTCTACGATTCTATTAGACCGGGACCTACGGTTTAAAAGGGATTCCAATACAAACATCCATGGCACTGCCTGGACTCGAACCCAAAAGCTGGGGTGCCCGGAATAAAACCTAACTAACTCATTCAATGGCACTACAACCCATGGTTGTTTGCCTATTGGCAGATTCCAGGACAGGAGATTTTTTTTCTTTTTACGGGGTAGGGTTGCCAGCTCTATGCGAAACGGTCAGAGAAGAACTGGACCTACGGTTTAAAGTGGATTTCGAACCACTAAAAACATCCATGACACACCGAGTGCCACAGCTCTAGTCACTTGGTCATCAGGCCACAGGGAAAAATAACCTATCCGTAAGTGTATTTATTATAAAACATGATAAATTCTTAAATGTATTATTTAATAGTTAATTAGAAACGGTCGTAATTTACAAAAGATAAGAAACTAAATCATCAAAATAATGCAGAAGTTATTTTTATCACGTTCAAATAAATCCATTATCCATCAATTGATTACAAAGACTTTTACAAAACCATAGTAATTTTTTGGAATAAACTTTTTTTTCAAAGGCACAATGTGCATTGACTAGAAAATAAAATTTAGGAAATAATAAAGTAATTAGTTTTCCTTGAAAATTTTTTATTCATTGACTTGGAAAAGACAAACACATTTTTCTATCAATTTTTAAATTTGCAATACAGATGAACCGATTCAATAATGAATATGTAAAATGGATGCTAAAAAAATATTGCTTGATGTTAAAACAATAAAAAAAATTTATGGGATAATGAAAACGAACAATTAGGATTAATATAACGATTATTCATAATTGCTAACAATTATGATTAAAAACAACAACACGTTATAATGATTAAATAAAATATTAAATATGATTTAAATTCTGTTATATATTTTTTATTTTGTGGATAGATAAATTTGTAAGTAATATTGTCATCTACTTCAAACAGGTTATGTTGTTGTTACTTGTTCCACTTGGTCAACAGCAATATTCAGACCAAGTCCAAGTACCCGTATGGTATCATGGAAGAAGGGTAAGAGTGGTCAGCTTCTGTTGTCATGGAACACCCTTAAGTAGAATTCTGATTTGGCTCTGTGTCGCTGAAGAAGGAGGCCAGTGCCATACGAGAGGATTTTTAGAGACAACTACCTCGCATTGGTCTATCGTATGAGAGACACCTCGGAAAACTCCCAGCAGGTAGTCCGACAAACGAGGCAAGATGTTGATCATCCGAAATGCTATTGAATCTCCTCGTTTTTTGAAACAGTGTCTGCAATCAAGCCGCCAGAGGATAGAACCTCAGTCCTAATGCTCACTGGCGGAACACATTGCCACTGAGCCATGAGTTGGGATCAGAAACGATATAAAGTATTGAAGAGAATAACCTTTGATTGGTGCGTATTAACTATCACAAATAATTTTTTGTGACGTTATTTTTTTTTTTCTATATCAATAAAATATTTTCCATAAGAAAATAAAATATAATATTGTCCATTAAAAGTTTAAAAAATCAGTAACTACGCTCGGCAGGAAACTGGGGTATGGAATTTAAAATGCTCTTATATTGTGCAATAATGATTATTGAAGAAATGAAAATTATCATTTTTTTGTATCACTTCGAAACTTATGTGACCATTTTTCTTATCTAAAATAAAAGATACGCACATAATTTCTGAATCGAAGTAATTCTAACTCAATTATATTTTTTGAAAGTCCTTTAATAACGATCAATTGCTGGTACATTCTTTTAAAGATTGATAATCACTATTTGTAGAAAAGATGCTTAACTTAAAATCGATCTGTAAGGATCTGAGTTTTATTTCTGATTCTGATTTTTGAACAATCCGTGTCGATAAAAGTATTATAAAATGTGAATAACAAATTTAAATTTGCTGAATGTTAAAGTATCCTAGGATTAACAAATACGTTCTAAGAATTAATTTTTTCGATGACTTATATTAACAAAGTAACTGTTTCAACAATTATCAAATCAAATCAACCTAAATTCCTTTATTTCATATCTAATAATACATAGTTAAATTAATAATATATTATATAAATACATAAAATATATACGGATTAAATAATATATTATAAAAAAGTTAATGTTTTTTTACTATTCCATACGTCACAACGAATCTACATGTAAAATACATCTACATCTAAAATTTAATAAACCAATCTTAATTAAACTGCTGTTAATTTTAATAAACCTATGGTTGGGGATTTAAACTGAGGAATATTTTAGTATTAATGTTATCTTGTCAATATTACTGCGTTGACGATATTGCATCGCTTTTCTACTATACAGGAAATACCACCCATGAAAATCAAAGTTGACTAATAAGCAGTTCTTCCTTTGTCTCTGATGTCTCAAATGAATAGTTTGAATAGTTTGCGTATGTAACAGCTATTATACTATCTCGGAAATGTTAATCAATCTCCGTTGGTCAGTAATATCATTTATAACGCTTTGTATACTCGTATGGAGTAAATATAATATAATGTAGCAATGCCGAATAACTCTCTAATAAATCTGGGTTAAATCATGTTGAAATGTTATTGAAATGAAATCTGTCTGACTATATATAGTAAGTCCATATATAGTATTCACTATCACTGAAAAGTTCGCTTTAAAATGACGAGTTTCACAAGATGGGTTTTCTTCTCACTAACTCATATATTTTACAATTTTCTCCATCTTTAAATTCGTTATATTCAGCATGATTTTAATATAAAACAAAACTGCAGAAATATTTTTAGTAAAGGAAAAAATCAGAAACATTTGCTTAATAATTTTATTGTTAAAATTTTATTACTATCAATGTCACTTGTTAAAAGAAATATTGATACAAATTAAATTCTTAGAACTTGCATAGTTACATTTTTCTTAACTGTTGCTTTTTTGCTTAGGATACTGTTTTTTTTTATTCAATGATTATTATTCAATAAATGATTGTCTCTTCAGTGGTTTAATGATTTTTATTCAATAATGAGTGGGCTCTTTGTCTTCAACGCGTTCTCTGCCTTCTTTGAACTGTTTATACCACTTCTAAGCATTTCTTTCCGATATAGGAATGCTCACCGAATGCCTTCCGCAACATTCTATACGTTTCCGCAAACAAAATTTAATGCAAGTTCTTTTCTCAATTAATTCAGACATTTCAAAAATTGTCGGAATCAGTTTTAGCGTCTCACAAGCGTAACTCAAACACTAATGAATATTTTGCCGTAAATTTCACACAGATGGCAAGGACAGTGCTAGAAACCTTAAAAAAATGAAAAAAAAATTGGAATTCCATAAGCTCCGGGAATTTAAAGTTGAAAATTTGTCTTACACAGTAGTAGGACAGTAGTTTGACTTACACTGTAGTCTTACACAATAGTATATAAATCATTCAATGGAAAAATATTCCCAAATAACTTCTTAAAATATTGCTTTTACAAACAACAGAAATTACAAAAACGGATAAATGCCTCAAGTTGATAAATTAAATTTTCTTTATTAATCTATTCAGAAATAGGTTAATAAGAAAAAATTCAGAAACAAACTTTCATCATTCAAAACGTTAGAAGCAAACTAATTTTGACGTAGTTATAACTTAATATCGTAATTTTAATATAACAAAGCATTATGTAAAATTCCCTTTAAAACTATGGAATTAAAATAAATAAGCAATATCCACAAATCTGTAAATATTTCAAACTAGTAATCATTTAGTTTTTCGAGTAAATTGTTATAAATAAGTCAATATAATAAAAAAACCACTGTTATTTCAGAAACTTAGTCATTAAAAAATATCCATTAAAATATATATTAATTGGTAGATCATTTTGTTTTTAATTTAAAGCAATCGACAGTTGTTACATGCATTTCTAATTAGATACAAATATATTTTTTTCTTATCCCACATGGTAAACAGCAATATTTAGACCAAGTCCAAGAACCCGTGGGGTCTCCAGGAAGGAGGAATCAGCTTCTGTTGCGATGGAGCATCTGTACGTAGAAGCCTGACTGGCTCAGTGATGCTGAAGAAAGAGGGAAGTCTTTTAGGGGATTTGATTATCATATGGGAGAAAACCTAGAAAACTCCCTCCAGGTAGTCCGACTAGCGAGGCAAGATGCTAAATATCTTAAACGCCATCGAGTCTTCTCGTTTTTTGAAACAGTGTTTAAACAAAGCCACCAAAGAATTGAACCTCTGCCCTAATGCACACCAGCGGCATGAGTCGAGCGTACAAAAAATTTACTTACTTCATTAAGGCAAAATAAAAGGGGAATAAAAATAAAAAGAAAATGGAAATGACAAAAATAGATTTAGTGCCTGTATTAGAACCTTTACATCAACAAAAAATATATAAAAAGAAATCTCCGATAAACCAATTTAATTTGAAAAAAATTGCTTTTAATAATTCTTAGACTCAATCGTTCACATTTTGTGAATTATTTATTAAAACAGTACAACAAAATAAAAGAAAAATGCACTAAATTTGTAATATGAGTCGCATTGGAAAATAAATGCATAATACAAAGATCTCTTTTTATATATCTATACATAATAAATGCGGATTATATATATATATATATACATGAAAGGAAACGTCTGGGAAGAAGGATATTCTTTCATAAAAAAAGGGACGAATATAATCATAAATGTAACGAAAAAAGTGTCTAGACATATCACCTAAATAAGAAATCTGATTGCAATGTGTTTCACAAAGGAAAATTCTGGACTGATGCCTTATTTTCTGGAGATCTTCAGTTTATAATATAATTGTTATGAATTATATTTAGTAGCACAGAAATATAGACAATTAGAGATAGCTAAATTTATAAATAAATAAGCGATATCTGTATATTTAATGCATAAAAGGCATTATATAACTGTTGTTTAGTTTATGAGGTGCCGACATACGTATATTTCAAATTGATTTTTAATACATAGTTTTTGCAATATTTTTAAATTTATTCTTGACATTCATTTCCATTTAAAAATAATGATTTTTATTTTTCGTCATTAATTTTGTTTCTCTCAATTTTTAAGTATTATTAAAATGTTTGTATATTTTTATTAGTATACAATAAATTATTTTAACTAAGATATATATTTTCGAAGCTTAAAATCGTATTAACTATACTTTTTTCAATTCCTTTTATTAGCTCACACTCTCCTTATATATATATATCTTGTTCAAATTTTCAATCGTTCATAAAATACTTTTTATTCATCCACTCAAGTTCAGATACATTTTTTTGAACTTGTGGTGGATGACACTTGATGTTAATACAGTTTTTTTAAATATTAATTAAATTTAATTAACTAATTTTAGTTTTTTTAGATTTAAGTTGCATATATCTACCAGTAGATGGCGCCAGATATACGTAAAAAAATAAATGAAAATTATTTGTAAAGGACTTTCTGCAATATAGTGAAAAAAAAGTAGGAATTGACTTTAAATTTTTTTTTTATTACTTGTTATCTATTCAGCTTGCATGTAGTAAAGTACACATAACTGGTGTATAAATTCATCTATTTAACACAATAATTACGGAAATCACAAATAATAATAAAGATAATCATTTAGAATATAAGGTTGTGCTAGCTTTTCTATCTTCTAAAACATTAACTATATTGAGATCCCTATAATATTGTTTTAATATAGCAATATATACATAAAAAAAACATCTTATTACTTTAGATTGCTAATATGTGTTAAGTGAAATAACACAAGTTCTAATCTGCATCCCAATAGAAGTTTGGAGATACTAGAAATAGTGCAATAATTAGCAAATAGCATTTGTATTGCTTATTAAATATTTTTCTAAGCGGAATAAGTTAAATTTTAGAAAATATAAATTACTTTTTGATCAATGAATTCTTTGTATTTAAAAAAAAATATTTGCTAATTAGTAAATAGCTTTTATTATTTTCTAACATCACTTGTAATCGAAAAAAAAATAATGAAGTAAAGAATATTTAAATACAAATTGTTACCTTGGAACGCTACAGTGCAAAAGTGTTTCATTTCAAGTGGTGCCATTTATATATTCACTGCTTTGAAAGATGAGTAAATGCGTTGGAAATTGTCAGAAAGTCAGTTGGCGTTGTCAGAAAGTCTCTGACAACTGAATTCCTAATATGATTTTTTAATATATATACTATAAGTAAATATGGAGTAGCTAAACTGCAAAATTATCCCAGAACCTGTAACTACCACTCTTTTATCTAAGAGAAAGATTGCTAATGATAGATCAAAGGGGTTAGGTTTGAGTTTTGTCCTCAACGGTCTTGTTTTGCACATTGTAAGCTAATTAGACCGGGATATAGAGTTTAACGGGGATTTCGAACCACTAGCAAATATACATGCCATTGCCAGGATTCTAGGCTGCAGCCCTTGGTACCAGCGGAGGGCCAATTGACTATGGCTCTGCCCTTTGGTACCACATGTTTCAGGTTCGAATCCTGTCAGGGATATGGATGTTTGTTAGTGATTCGTAATCCACGTTAAACTGTAGGTCCCTGTCAAATTAGCCCGACGTATTAAAAAAATTACTGCAGGACGACAAACCAAACCATGGTACCAAAGGCCAAACCACTAGCCAATTGGCCATCAGTCAGTTATTAAAGATGTATTTGTCATTACAAACAGGTCTACAACAATAGTGAATTCATGTGTTTCATGTAAATTTTCCATAACAAATTAAAAAAAATAACCACTACAATTTTTCAAATTTGTGGTAGAACATTTTATACCTATAATGAATACATTCATTTAAAATTTTAACATACTTTTAAAAGAGCTATAAAAGCAATTTAATTTACGAATGAAAAGAAATATAAACGAGCAGCTTTCAAATTCATTTACATCAAGCAAAGAAAAATCCATCGTCTAGAGAAAGCTTCCTGACAGTAATCAGATTTTGTTTTTAATAAATAACGTTCTGCGAACTTATTATTCTACTTTTGCCCATTCTTCTGCCAATAATGAATGGATGTTGAGCTGAGATTGGACATTTTTAAATTACTATGGAAAAAAAGCCGGGCTGGGCGCTGTTAATATTCTTGTATGAAAGACCTCGCTCCAAAATGTCTGGCGATGATAGGTGTTCCTCAACAGCATGTATTGTCCGTCTTCCTGCTTGCATCTTGAAGAGTGGATCGTCAAATGCCTCTTCCATTATGCTGGCGCGAAAGATTCAGAAAAGTTGGAGGGTTATTTGAATAACAATGCACAACGCTTTGGGCTTACTCAAAATATGTTATGCAGAAGAGAATCTAATGATGAGTAGGACGTTACATCTTGTTCGCAGTGTTTAATAATATCTTTGAGAATAAAGTTCTTTGTGTGCGACATGACAGGAGGAAAAGAAAATGGATACATAATGGCAAAAATCCTTCTCTTTGTCCTGTGTTTTTGTGACTTCTTCTTTTTTTAATTTCCAGTGACTCTGAAGACAAGAAGAACTCCATGGAAATTGAAATATGCAGATATTGTTTTGCTAAGAATGAAATGTAAAGTGAGTAGGTGAAAATATTTGTTCAGAAAAATTTGAGAAACTGTGATGGATTCCGTAGTTTTTTGTTTAGAAAATGCTCTTTAAGAGTGAAAATAAAGTTTATGTTGATGATTTTATGATTGTAAAGAATTACTTTTAGAATTATCTGTTCATTTTTATGGGAATAAATTAAAAAATTCTCTTTTGTGTCCTTTGTCCTACGTTTTTGTGACTTCTTCCTTTTTTAACTTCCAGTGACTTTGAAGTCATGAAGAATTCCATGGAAATTGAAATATGCAGATATTGTTTTGCTAAGAAAGAAATGTAAAGTACGTAGGTGAAAATATTTTTCAGAAAAATTTGGGGAACTTTGATGGTCATAATCTATTATCAAAGTTGTGTTTGTCATTGCAAACAGGTTCACAACGACAGTGGATTCATGGCTTTCATGTAAATTCTCCATAACAAATTAAATTTTCAAATTCGTGGTAGCCCATTTTATACTAATCATTAACGCTACATTTAAAATTTTAACATACATTTAAAAGAGCTATAAAAGCAATTTAATTTATGAATGAAAAGAAATATAAACGAGCAGCTTTCAAATTCACTAGCATTAGGCAAAGGAAAATCCATCGTCTAGAGAAAACTTCCTGACAGTAATCAGATTTTCTTTTTAATAAATAACGTTCCAAGAAGTTATTATTCCTGCTTTTGCACATTCTTTTGCTAATAATGAATGGATGTTCGGCTGAGATTGGACATTTTCAATTTACTATGGAAAAAAGCCCGGCTGAGCGCTGTTAATATTCTTGGATGAAAGACCTCGCCTCAAAATGTCTGGCGATGATAGGTGTTCCTCAACAGCATGTATTGTCCGTCTTCCTGCTTGCATCTTGAAGAGTGGATCGTCAAAAGCCTCTTCCATTATGCTGGCGCGAAAGATTGAGAAAAGTTGGAGGGTTATTTGAATAACAATGCACAACGCTTTGGGCTTACTCAAAATATGTTATGCAGAAGAGAGTCTAATGATGAGTAGGACGTTACATCTTGTTCGCAGTGTCTAATAATATCTTGAGAATAAAGTTCTTTGTGTGCGACATGACAGGAGGAAAAGAAAATGGATGCATCACGGTAAAAATCCTTCCTTTTGTCCAATGTTTTTGTGACTTCTTCTTTATTTTTAGTTTCCAGTGACTTTGAAGTCAAGAAAAATTCCATGTAAATTGAAATATGCAGATATTGTTTTGCTAAGAATGAAATGTAAAGTGAGAAACTCTGATGGATTCCATAATTTCAGTTTGTAAAATGTTCTTCAAGATTGAAAATAAAGTTTATGTTGATGATTTTAGGATTCAAAAGAATCTCTAAATTTATCTGTTCATTTTTAAGAAAGAAATTGAATGACATTATATTGTGCAAAAGAAATTATTGATCCCTAAGAAATATGTAATAATTTATTTTATTTATTAATATCTATAAATATTTGTTCTTATTTAAAATTCGTAACATCAACAAAACTGCGTGGCATTAAAAAATTCACGTGCACTATTACCAATTAATTGAATATTATCAATTAAATATTTATGACAAAATAATCTTTGAAATGTATATTAATTGATCTCATAATTTTGACAACATTTAGAAAATATATTATAAGTGAAAATAATTAACTGCCAAATGATCAATAAAATTATTGTTTGAGAATATCTTATTGTCTTTTGTTCTCAAAACTGAAGAGAGAATCGATACATGAATTATTGAATTTTATATTAAGTGCTAGTTGTTGACGTTTACTACACTTCATTATCAAATCATATGCATTCTATGTAATTTTCAATTTGATTTTGAATTTATTTCATGTTTTGTAGTTAAAGTTATGACCAAATTATTTTTTTATTTCTTGCTGATTTTTCATAATTCAACTTGTTTTTATTCTTTGCAATGTGTCATTACTTTAGCTGTTAAAATAGTGGAACTACTTCAATATCTATGGTTTTTGAATAGTCTTTGTAAAAATGTAAAATTTAATGAATATTGACAGCATTTTATAATTTAACTTGAGAATAATTGTTAATTTAAATCGAAAAAAGTGATGAAAAGAATTAAAGGATACAAAAAATTTAATGTTTCGAATTAATCAATCACTCACATAATCACTTAAACACAATCACTTAAACACAATTCATTATTAAATAAAATTATAATAATGAAAATTGAAAAAAGGAAATAAAAATAATTTATAATTTAATTGTTTTTAATAAATTATATCATTTTATATACTTTCGTTCGTTTTGTTTAAATAAGATAATTTAATTTATTATTCTATATTTTAATGAATAAATTTAAATTTACATTATTATATTTCCATTTCAACTTAGATTTTGATTTTTATAAAATAGCATAATGCCATCTGCAATTAAATAGAACTTTAAACAAATGAATAAAATGTAATGCAGTATAAATTATAAAAATAATTATACATTGACAATGACATTGAATTGATTTTTATTCTAGTTGAATATGCCTTTTGGACTTACAGTTAAACTTTTATTGGTAAATACACATAAATATCTATTATGGAATATATTAACTCGATTAATATAACAGCTTTGGTTCCATAAATTTAACTTCCTTTATGTAATTAACGATATTAACCGGAAAGCAAGTGCAGGTACATAATTTTAATTCAGTCTTCTAAATTAATTATTAAAAATGTTAAAATGATGAGTTTTAACAGAGGTATTACTTATTCCAACATAATAAATACACTCATGTCTATAAATTAAGGATAATTCAGAATCACACAGAAATTGAACTCTAAAATAAAAATTTCACCTGTAGAATTATCACACGAATCTTGAAGAAGAATATGCAAATTACAGGAGACCACCAGATGGCGCGGATAGTACGTCACAATGACGAGAGTGTAAGAGAGGGGTATATAAGGAATGGTGGCAAAGAAGTCAAATTGTTCACAAGCGCTTTAAAAGCCTTTCAGTGCAATAACCGCATAGTTATGGCACAAAGGAAGCATTTGGATAATTTTTTTACGTGGTAGAATTATCGGACGACTGGAATGTGGACGTACCCAGCTGGAAGTATCCCAGAAACTTGGAATCGCCCAGAGTGTCATCTCCAGGCTTTGGCAACTATTCCAAGATGATGGTAATGTGAGAGTTTCCGACGAGTCCAGGTTTAGTTTGCAGTCTGATACTCGCCGGACTTTCATATGGAGAGCGCCAGGTACCCGTTACCACCAAAAGAACACCATTGAACGACACCGTTACGGTGGTGCAGGATGGCTCGTTTGGGGAGGAATTATTCTTGGTTCCAGAACTGACCTGCATGTTCAGAGTGTAACGATGACAGGCCACATCTATCGGGATGTCATTCTGGGACAACATGTACGTTTGTTTCGGGGCACCGTGGGTGCTGAATTTCTGTTTATGGATGGCAACGCCCGTCCTCACCATGCAAACATTGTAGACGTATGCCTTCAATTGGAGGATATCCCCCGTATGGATTGACCAGCATACTCACCGGACTTGAATCCAATAGAGCCTGTGTGGGATATGCTTGGCAGACGAATTGCAGCCCGTCAACCCCCTCCCACCTGTCAACCGGAACTTCGGAGGGCATTGCTTGATATGGTGTAATATTCCCCAAGATCAGATTGATAATTTGATACTCAGCATGCCTAGGCGTTGTAAGGCCTGTATTGCATCCTCCGGGAGACATACTCCATATTAAACATCATACTAACCATGTTATACTGTTTTTTGTAAATAGGTTCTTTTTTGAAATTTGCTCCAGGGAGTAAAAATCGCAATTTTTATTAATTATGTCAAACATGTAGCATCTTTTTTGCTCTTTACCTTTTGTTTAATAAATAAACTTTACAAATACGTCAAATTTGTTTTGCTTCTGTCTCTTTGTTTGCCTGAACTTCATTATCCTTAATTTATGGACATGAGTGTAAAATTAAAAATACCTTTATTTGGCCTTTTAGTTGAGCCTAGACTAAATTTATTAAATTTATAACAAAAATCTATTAATTAGCCAATTAAGTAAATTAATTAAAAAATTTATTAATTAAATAATTTTATAAATTATTAAATTTATTACTAATTGGTATTTAATCAATTTTTGTTTTGAGATTTTAGTTTCACGTAATTTTTTTCGGTGTGTGTTTTTTAACAATTACATTTTGGATATCCTTTTAAAATGAATAATTTTTATATACTTTTATTGTGTTTTGGGTAAATAAGATAGTCATATTTATTTCTTTTATATTGTAACCAATAAATTTAAATACTTTACATTATTACACATCCAGTAGAACCTGAAGTATAATAATGTAAAGTATCCGTATTTTAAAATCTTAAGTAAATAACTAAGTAAGATTTCCATATTTTAAAGAATAAAATAGCAAATTGGCATCTCCCATTTAATAGCATTAGAAACAGATGAATAAAATGTAATGCTAAAAAAATTATACATGTACAATAACGATGTATATAGATTTTTATTCTTGTTAGATATGCCCTTTTCACTAACAGTTAAATGGTAAACAAACATAGATATCTATTACGGAATATATCGATTCAAAGATTATAATCTAACAAGATAATGAGTATAATGCTTAAAAATAATTGTGACTCCAGAGAAATCAAAACTTAGAAACAGAATCTTTTGAAAATATTATTCTGTAATTATTTAAAGAAGTGGCTCTAATGCTTCGAAGATATGAGGATTAAATTTTGAAGAACTAAACTCGTAAAAATTGCCCCAGAGCTATCCAGAAAAAATAAATAAAATACTTTTTTTTTTAAATGTTAGGTTTAAGTAATAATAAAAAAGTTGTTGTTTCTTAATAAGTACAAAAATGAATATCCATATTATACACTTTGGTATACACATGTGGCTTACATTGCTTTCTTGTACGAGGATATTTCTAAATGCACACTATGAAAAACTGCCAAGTACAAATTTCGTAATTCATTATCGAATAACAAAAAACTCTCCTTCTATTATTCCAAGAGAAAGTAATAAAGCAAAATCCCCCTTATATTTTGAAGTTAAAAAATTTTTATCTGTTCGTGGGAACTTCGAATCTTAATTGAAGAGATAAAAATTCGCAATATGGTGTTGAAAGGAGTCCAAACTTTTTCTCCAAGGAAATTTTTCTTTCTATTCGAAGCTTACAAAAGAAAAGAAAAACATTTTTTTGTTTAAAAACTTTAAGTATTAAATTTCATCCCCTTTATTTGTTTTGTTTTCTTATTAAAAAAATTTAAGACTTCTTTCGGCGATTTTCTCATACTTCCATCGTCTACAGTGTATATCATTATTCTGTGTATTTTTTTAATTTTGACTTTCTTTGCTATATATATTCAATTTCATTTGCCAGTCTAATGCAGAAAATGGAGGATTTTTAATTGTTGTTGTGATTTTTTATCCCACTTGCTCGGCAGCAATATCTAGACCAAGCAGAAGAACTCGTGTGTTCTCATGGAAGGAGGTGGCAGCTTCAGTTGTGATGGAACAACCTAAGGTAGAAGCCTGAGTTGGCTCCGTGTCGCTGAAGGAGGGCAGTGCCGTTCGAGAGGACTTTTAAGGGGAATTACACAGCATTTGCTTATCGTATGTGTGGAAAAACCTGGAAAACTCCCACCAGGTAATCCGACTATAGAGGCAAAATGTTGAACATTGCATATGCCATCGAGTTTCTTTGTCTTTTGAAACAGCGACCTGATGGCCAATTGGCTAGCGCTCTGGCCATTTGTACCACAGGCTCCAAGTTCGAATCTTGGCGGTGACATGGATGTTTGTGAGTGTTTTGGAATCCACTTTAAACTGTAGGTCCCGGTGTGTATAGCCCTCGTGTTTACAAGATTATCGTAGAGCGACAAACCAAACCAATCGTCTTTTGAAATAGCGTCTACAACAAAATAGCCAGTGGACTGAACCTCTGCCCTAATGCTCATCAGCGGCGCATATTGCCACTGAAACACTAGAAGGTTTTTTTTTTAAATAAAAACAAATATTCTTCATAAAATATTAATGCGTTACGACTGAATACTCATTAAATAAAATAAGATTTAATTAGCAAAATAGTTTTTCAATGTTTAGCAACTCAAATTAGATTTTAAGTGTTACAGAATTTTTTTTTTGTTCTAATGCAGCTGGCAAACACTTAGACAGCTTGGTCTTGGATGCCTTAAGGCAAGCGCTGTATAAATGTACTCACTTTGCATTACCCAGGGGGCGCGTGTGACTTGAAGATAAGCCACGGACGCGGGGTAACAATGGCCCCGCAAAGCTATACGATCCTATTAGGACCGGGACCTACGGTTTAAAATAAATTCCAAACCACAACAAACATCCATGGCACCGCCGGGACTCGAACCCGAAACCTATGGTACCGAGCGCCAGCCACTCGGCCATTCAGGCCCCATGTTACAGGAATTAAATACATTAAACTTACTTGTAAAGCAAAAGCGTGGTTCTTTTTAACATAACTTAATTCTTTCAAAAGAGGCAAGAGCCAGCGAATGCTACGTCTTTTCTGACAGGGGAATTAAATCTTACTCGACAGAGCCTTAAGAGTTAATGAAGAGTTTAATGTCAAGAACCGTTTGTCATTGGAAGCGAAATATCGACAACCCGATATCAGTAACTTACAGTAACCTTCATCGATAAAAGAATCGATATCAAAGTGTTTTGCGAAGTCAAATGAAGCAGTAGGTTTCCTAAGCGGAAAACTTTAGTTACTCTGACAAAACAGAAGGGTTTTCTTTCTTTAAAGAATGTAGAATGTTACTAACAAAAAGGAAAACTTTATTTCAATCAACGTTAACAGGATATTTGTTTTGTTTTCCATTTTGAAAAGTGATTCCTGAAACATTTCAACAGAATAATATTTGGTGCATTTTAATTGCGAAATAACATTGCATCTATGCGTAAAATAGAATAGATGAGTATTTCTATTAAAAAAAATTTCTTGTGCAGTCATTTTGACTTAAATGAATACTGCGAATTCAGAAAAGCAAGTTACCTAGAGATTTATATGAATTAGAGATTGATATGAATTACATAAGGTTCAAGTTAGGAAAATTTTAGGCCAACGCTTTTTTTTTAGGAAAATCTTAAGCCATTCAGGTTGTTTAAGTTTATTTAGTACTTGCCTATCACATAGATTATCTTAATGTGATAGGCAAGTACTAGATAAATTCAAACAACCTGAATGGCTTAAGATTTTTCTAAAAAAGCGTTGGCCTAAAATGTAATATTTTCCTTTAATTATTGAGTGAGTTAGAATTATCCAGATATGTGAAAGGATCTAATTTGACATATTATTTATGAATATTTGCATTTTAAAACGTTATGATATTAAAAGAATTTAGATATTTTTAAATCTGAAAAAAATATTCCAAAACGAATCATAACCTGCAATAGTTAATGGAATATTAAATAGGATTTTTACGCGGTTAAGACCTTAGATATAATTTTACAAATGTTGATATAAATTTATTTTCTATTTATGCTGTATTTATTTTATAAATTTCTTCTTCTTCATTGGCGCAACAGCCCCAAAGTGGGCTAAGGCCGTCTGTCTACTGGCAGATTTCGAGAGAAAAGTTTTTCGTTTTAAGGAGTAGGATTGTCACCCCTTAGCACTACAGTCATATTAGACACATATCTACGATTTACAGTGGATTCCGAACTCCAACAAACATCCGTGGCACTACGGAACTCGAACCCGAAAATTGTGACCCCGAAAGCTAGAGCGTTAGATATTATAAATTTAAATTTAATTATTTCTTTCAACTGAAATCAATTCGTTTTTGTTCATCTTAAAAAAGTACTGGTTCATGAATAAAATATTATTATTATTTATTTTTTTTTAAATGAAATTGTTTATAAGAAGCAACAATTGCGCTTCTTCTTCTTCTTCTTCATTGGAGCAACAGCAACAGCCCCATTGGAGCAACAGCCCCAAGTTAATCTGCCTACTAGCTTATTTCGAGACAGGAGATGTTTTCATTTTTAAGGAGTAGAGTTGTCAGTCCTACTCCTTAGTGCGTGTAGCTTGAAGATAAGCTACGGATGCCGAGTAACAACACACCCGAAATTCTCTACGATCATGCTAGACCGGGACCTACGGTTTAACGTGGATTCAGAGCCACTACAAACATCTATGGCATTGCCGGGACGCGAACTCGGAACCTTAGCCACTCGCCTATCAGGCCTCTCAAATCTATATAAAAGGAAGTATTTTTGCGTTAATAAAAAATTCCAAGCAATTTTAAGACTTTGGTGTCAATTAAAATTTTACTTCTAAGTCTTCATATATCTTTCTAATAAGTTCTTAACATATCTTTAGAGAAAAATATCACACATTGTACCCATAGATTTAAATACTATTGAGAATATTGTACATGCGATAAAAAAATAAAATAAAAAGGGCCAATCCAGACGTTTTCAAACACACTATGCCAAGTAAAATAAGAACTATAGTATAAGTCAATAAAAACAGCAGATGTGAAAAGAAACTGGAATCGGAAGTTGAGTTATGTCCACCTTATCCTGGATAAAAAGTTTAAAATTGCAAGGATACTGGGGAAATTCGGGGATATATCATGTGTTCAAAATTCCATAACAACAATATTATTTGTTTATTTATTGGAAATTCGAACAACTAGTATAAAACAGAACAATTTATGTCTTTTTGTTTAAAGGTACTTCGGAATACATTAGATAATTTTTCAGAATAGATTCAAGAAAGATTGTTATGCTTTGAAGTTATAATATAGTCAAACAAGAAATTTTACGATGAGAATAAAAACGTTATTGGTAAACATTGAAATTTATTTGCTTGTTTCGTATACAGGAAATTTTTTTTATTTACTAAACTATTTTATGGATCACTAACATCTTTTTTACTATGATGTTTCTTCTTCAAAGGCGCAACAGCACCATGGTGGACAAAGGCCGTCTGCCTACCGGCTGATTTCGAGACAGGTAATGTTTTCTTTTTTAAGGAGTAGGGTTGTCAGTCCTAAGTCCAACAGTCATATTGGACCAAGACCTACGGTTTAAAGTCGATTCCGAACCACAACAAACATCCATGACACCCCAGAGACTCGAATCCAAAGCCTGTGGCACCGACCGCTAGTCAATCGGCCATCAGGCCCCAACAATTGATCTGTTAATATTTATTGAAACGTAAATTTATCAGTTCTTAAAACTCTTAATTTTAAAAAATTATGAAAAGAAGCTAATTAAATATAGCTCCACTTAAAAAAAAAATATTTTTTTAAGTTAAAATTATTTTTGACAAGCATAAATATATTTTTGAACGCCTTTTTAAAATTATTTAACAAAATGGTGTGCTTCTTAGCATATAATAAATATAATTCTTAAAAATGTGGAAATTGCTTTAAAAATTAATATCATTTTAAATGTCTTTAAAAATTCAATTAAAAAATGATAACGAAAAAAATCAAATAATATTATTTAACTTTTTCAATTTATTAATTAAAGAAATAATTAAAATAACAATTGATGTTAATTTAATAGTTTAAGTGTATTAGTGACAATTAATTAATACTTCATTTATTTTTAATGGTTGCATTTTGTGTATCGCAATTTTCATGATAGTTTTCTTCTTTCTAATGCAGCTGGCAACCCCTTAGACAGCTTGGTCTTGGATGCCTTAAGGTAAGCGCTGCACAGACGTTACTCACTTTGCATAACCCACGGGGCGCGTGTCACTTGAAGATAAGCAACGGACGTGGAGTAATAATGCCCCCGCAACGCTCTACAATCGTATTAGACCGGGATCTACGGTTTAAAGTGGATTCCGAACCACTACAAACATCCATGACCCCGCCGGGACTCGGACTTGAACCCTGTGGTGAACCCTGAGCGCTAGCCACTCGGCCATTCAGGCCCCATTTTCATTATAGTATTGAGATAAAATAAAGAAAGGCTTAAATTGGTTGTTTGATAGGAAAAAGTTGTGCATAACTAAGAAAGACTTATTTTGTGAATTGATAAAAAAATATCGATATCAAGGTTTAAATCTTAATACTTTACATTTAAATGCTAAACTCTTAAAATATGTGACATAGATTTATATACACAACCAATAAAAACAAATATGTTTTGAAGATCTAAGTTAAATGCTCACAAAAATGGAAAAAAAATGTTTATTCTCAAAAAGGTGAAGGTTCATTAGGTGAATTATTGTTCACTGTTCATATGTTGTTGTTGTTTTTTTATTATTATTTAGCTTCTTTTCTGATTAGGATACCTCGAAAATTACGATATTGCGTGTAACCCAGGTCTTCTTTATTCAATTAAGTTCCAAACTTTTCCCAGAAAACTCCAGACTTCTTTAACTTTCGTTTGTTTTCTAAATCATTAGTTTTAACATCCCACAACAACTCTCGGTATACAATTGAGAAAGAAAAAAAATTATTTTTTTGTTAATGACAAGTGATTTACTCCAAAAAAAAGTTTAACATTGTGCTGTAGAAACTAATATGAAGAATCTTTCAGGAATAACTGCTCTATTTTTCACGCGATATTTGAAAAAAAAATTGATCTGAGATTCTCTGTCCTTCTTCAAAGCAGTTCAGATAACACATGTTTAAAAATGGAATAAAATCTAAATGTTTTTGCACTGTTTTTTACAAGCACTGACATGACATCAAGCAGTAAGAATTACAAGTTTATGTGTAATTACCATAGCCAACTAGGGCTTGATGACCGAGTGGCTAGCGCTCAGTACCACAAGTTTTGGTTTTGATTCCCGGCGGTGCCATTGATGTTTGTAATGGTTCGGAATCAACTTTAAGCCGTAGAGCTTCACAGAGCCCAATCAGACCTCTTACCCATATCATTCCCAAACTGTAAAGGAGCAACTCAGTTCTAGGCACAGTGATGTGGTGTGGTGTAGTAATAATAGTCATAGGAGACCATGACCTACGGTTTTAAAGTGGATTCCGACTAGACTAATAAAGTTAATGTTTTAAACATAAAAAATAACAACTACTAGAACTTTCTGGGGCCTGATGACCGAGTGGCCCAGCGCGCTGGAGCTCGATACCACAGGTTTTGGGTTTGAATCCCGTCGGTGTAATGGGTGTATGTTTGTTGGGGTTCGGAATCCACTTTAAAACGTATGTCCCGGTCTAATATGTTCGTAGAGCGTTGTGGGGGTAGTATTACTCGAATCCGTAGCCTATCTTTAAGCTACACGTGCCCCGTGGGTAGTGCTAAATAAGCAACAGCGGTGCAGCCCTTACTTAGGACATAAATGGTCTCTGTATTGCCTTCATAAAGGTCTCCTAATGCATTTCATAAATGTTCTCTTATAGTCTCTGTATTGTCAGCTGCATTAGAACAGCAACAACGTTTGCCAACTTAACACAAAATTAATTTTATTAAATTTTGCTGTGGTAAGCACAATTATTGGAAAATGTTTGCTTTCTAACAACAACGAAAATGAAAGATTGTTAAACAACAGAGATATCCTCAACATCCAACTAATTCTTTAGAGTAATTAATTATGAGCTTCTGCTCTGTGAGTGATCGATGTTTGGAAAGAGATTTCATTAGGTTAAAGGTGGTGATAATTCTCGAAATAGAATTCATCTCTTTGCTGCTGAATAGGCTTAATCAATTTCAGCTAACACTCGCAATGCAATTTTCTGGAATGAGTGAACTATTTCTAAAATTGCATTACTATCTGAAGACAGTATACATTATTTTCACAAACATTTATCTAAATGCTAAGTTATTTTTAAGTGTTTAAGAAATACATTTTTTAATGCATTTCTTTTATGGAAACACAGTTATTTTATCCACTGTAAGTAAAATAATAATAATAACAGCACGTTTGTCGTGTTTTGACGCTTTTGGTACTAACGTCGCCATTGTTAATGCTTCAGCATTTGCTACACAGACTACGGAAATAAAAGAATGCCACAACAATCACATGCCTCAATGTCGGTGCTTATATACCAGTGCGGCCTGGTGGCCAACTGGCTAGTGCTCTGGGCTTTGGTATCCCAGGCTTCAGGTTCGAATCCTGGTGGTGGTATGAATGTTTGTTAGGGGTTAGGAATCTAGAATAAAAACTGTAGGTTCCGGTGTGTTTAGCCCTGTGTGCACAAGATGATAGTAGAGCGACAAACCAAACTATATACCAGCATCGGGGACTCGCTAATTTGCATATACGCTGCTGCCAAGCCATCAAACGGAAACTAATTGATCACCCCTTATAAAATTATCTTTAGTGTGATTCCATTTTAATTAATATTGTAATAAAGTAAAATATAACATCTCTGAAGGATTATATATTTCATTAAAAGGATCTTAGAAATGATGTTTTATTGATGAAACCTTTTTTATATAGTTTCTAGAGTTTAATTTTGAAGGTTTGTATGAATAAAAACAGTTTTCTTTAGTTTAGTTGTAGAAACCTATAATAATTATAAATAGAAACATTACTGGGGGCTGGATGAACGTGTGACTAGCTTATGCATGCTCCGCGCTCGAGTCCCGGTGGTAACAGGGATGCCTGTAGTGGTTCGAAATCCACTCTAAACCTCATAATATTCCAAGTATCTCCAAGCATTTTGTTGTGATACAAATTTTTTTTTTGTTCCAAAGCAGCTGGCAAACACTTAGACAGCTTGGTCTTGGATGCCTTAAGGCAAGCGCTGCACAGACGTTGCTCACTTTGCATTACCCAGAGGGCGCGTGTAACTTGAAGATATGGACGCGGAGTAACAATGCCCCCGCAACGCTCTACGATCCTATCAGGACCGGGACCTACGATTTAAAGTGGATTCCGGACCACTACAAACATCCATGGCACCGCCAGGACTCGAACCCTGTTGTACCGAGCGCCAGAGCGCCAGCCACTCGGCCATTCAGGCCCTTGTGATACAAATTAAATCTTGTGTTACTTCACTTAAAACAGATTAGCAATATAAATTAATAAGATTTTTATTTCCATTTATTGCTATACACTGTTCTGGTGCTCGATACCACAGGTTTTGGATTCCTGTCCCAGCGGTGCCATTGATACCTGTAGTGGTTTGGAAACCCCTTTAAACCGTAGGTCCCGGTTTAATATGACCATAGAGTTGAATACCCTACCCTGTAAAATGAAAACATCTCCTGTCTGGAAATCTGCTGGAGGCAGATAACCTTGACCCACCATGGGGCTGTTGCACTAATGAAAAAAATATACGCTAAGAAACATACTTTGCTTCCTTGCTTAGTATATACCTCGCATTCTCTGCGACAGGTTTTATGTAGGAGGCCTGGTGATTCCATGGATGTTCGGAATCTATTTTAAACCTTAGGTCCCGATATAATATGAGTGTAGAGCACTGGGCGTAGGACTGACAACCTTAGTCTGTTAAAAAGAAAACATCTTCTGTCTCGAAATCTGCCAATAAGTAGACGATTTTGATCCAACATGTAGCTGTTGCGTCTTTGAAGAAGAAGAAGCATTATAACAAAAGCATTCTTAGTGATCTATCCAATAGTTTAATAAATAAAAAAATTTCTTATACGCTAATAAATAAGCTAATAAATTTCAATATTTACCAATAACTTTTTTATTCTCATCGTAAAATTTCTTGTTTGACTATATTATAACTTCAAAGCATAACAATCATTCTTGAATTTATTCTGAAAAATTATCTAATGTATTCCGAAGTACCTTTAAGCAAAAAGACGTAAATTGTTCTGTTTTATACTAGTTGTTCGAATTTCCAATAAATAAATAAACAATATTGCTGTTATGGAATTTTGAACACGTGATATATCCCCGAATTTCCCCAATATCCTTATAATTTTAAACTTTTTATCTAGGATAAGGTGAACGTAACTCAACTTCCAATTCCAGTTTCTTTTCACATCTGTTGTTTTTGTTTACTTATAGTTCTTATTTTACTTGACATAGTATGTTTGAAAACATCTGGATTATCCCTTTATATTTTATTTTTTTTATCGCCTATACAAAATTCTCAAAAGTATTTCAGAAAATATTAAAATCTATGGATTCAATGTATGATATTTTTCTCTAAAAAAGAGTTAAGAACTTATTAGAAAGATTTATGAAGACTTAGAAGTAAAATTTTGGTTGAGATCAAAGTCTTAAAATTACTTGTAATTTTTTATTAATGCAAATATATTTCTTTTTATATTGATTTCCAAAATATTCTACATAGTTTTTATATTGTTACTTATAATTAAAGTTTCTTAAATATTTCTTCTTCATTGCCGCAACAGTCCCAAGACCGTTTGCCTACTGGCGGATTTCGAGACAGATGTTTCTTTTTACGGCGTAGGATTGACGGCCCTACGCTCAACGCACTACAGTCATATTTGGCCGCGTGAGTAGCGCTCTGTTCGAGTCCAGCGATGCCATGGATGTTTGTAGTGATTCGGAATCTACATTAAACCATATGTTCCGGTTTAATATGACTGTTGAGTATTCTTCAGCAACGGAGCCAAGTCAGACTTCTACCTGCATGTGCCTCATGACAACGGAATCTGCCCCTTCACCTCCCTCCGTGAGATGCCCATCCCACTCTGAAGAACATTGAGAGTGAATCATACACACAAATGCGATCCTTATATATTAATTAATTAATGTACTTTTGCAATAGTGCAATTCAATAAATTTACTCATAAAAAATATCTTTAAACTAATAATTTATTTAACATTTTATAAAAATTATGAACTGGTATCAGCAACAATGACACAAACCCATACTCCGATGATATACTGGTATGGCACTATGTTAATTAGCCAAGGTTACATCTCATGTCTCGTCATTTTAAGCGTGAACACTGGCACGGTTCCATCCATATCAGTGCAGTGATCGCGCATGAATATTTAGACGGTGGCTTGTACTTTGAGTACGGGCTTAATTATCTTGGAGGAGTCCTGCCACGGACATTAAAATCCGTTAGAGGGAAGTGAGCGTCTCAGATTATTCCGGAATCTGTGAGGCGAGATTTCATGGGCACACAGATAAAGACAGTCTTCCATGGATTAGCTTTCAACAGTGTCTTGGTCGGGGAATTAAATTTTAAACTGTTCGTTCAAAGTACTGGAAGTTTTGAAATGGAGCACAGCGTTCATTAATTCTTATAGTTGGTCATTTAATATTCAACATTTGTCTAATTATTTTCGCTGGTAAATCTGTAGCCCAAAATTATTACAAAATAATGCGATTCCCCTTTTATTTTCATAAATGTCCTTAATTATTTTTATTGCAGAATAATTTAATAAAATATTATTTCAGAAACCCTATATAGAATATAAATTTCTATTTTTTTTTATTCATTATATGCGTATAATATTCTTATGTAGGAAGGACTATGTATGTATAATATATTTGGGTTGTATTGACTAAGATTTATTTAAAAATGTCACGAAATATACGATAAATATAAATTATTAATAGTGTTCAATGCATTATATATAAAAGATACGCTTATAATTTTATATAATTTAAAATACACACAGTTAATTATATAAAATTGAATTAGAGTAATCCGTTAGAGTGAAGTGAACAGTTCAGATTATTCTAGAATCTGCGAGGCGAGATTTCATGGGCACCGAGATAAAGACAGTCTTCCATGGATTAGCTTTCAACAGTGTCTTGGACGGGGAATTAAATTTTAAACTGTTCGTTCAAAGTACTGGAAGTTTTGAAATAAAGTACAGCATTCATTAATCCTTATAGTTGGTCATTTAATATTCAGGCTTTGTCTAGTTATTTCCGCTGGTAAATCTGCTGCCGAAAATTATCTATTATAAAACAATGCGATTTTACGTTTATTTTCATATATTTAATTAACTATTTTTATTGTAGAGTAATTTAATAAAATATTATTTTTGGCACTCTGTATAGAATATAAATTTCTATTTTTTTTATACATTATATACATGTAACGTTATGTAGGAAACACGATATATGTTTTTTTTTTTTCTAATGCAGTGGGCAAACGCTTAGACACTTGTCTTTGATGCCTTAAGGCAAGCGCTGCACAGACGTTACTCACTTTGCATTACCCAGGGGTCGCGTGTAACTTGAAGATAAGCCAACGGGCGAGGAGTAACAATGCTCCCGCAACGTTCTACGATCATGTTAGACCGGGACCTACGTTTTAAAGTGGATTCCGAACCACTACAACATCCATGGTACCGCCGGGACTCAAACCCGAAACCTGTGGTACCGAGCGCCAGAGCACTAGCCACTCGACCATTCAGGCCCAATAAGATACATGTATAATTGTAGAATTTGGGTTGATATTTGCTAGGATTTATTTAAAAATTTTTCATTAACGAAATATAGGATAAATAAAAATTATTAATATTATATAATGCTTTATATATAAAAGATATGCTTACAGTTATTTATATAATTAATTCTTAATGATTTAACCACTACAAACATCCATGGCACCGAGCGCCAGAGTACTTGTCACTTGGCCATCAAGCACTTTCTTAAATATTTTGAATGTATTAATTAATTATTTTGCTAAACAATACAGTAACATTTTTATTTCTTCGGATAATAATGCTTCTCATTCTGGTAGTGCTTCTATAATGAAAAATTAAAAATATTACTGAAGTATTTTTAAAAAAATGTCCTACCATAATTTAAATCATGCCCTAATTGAAAACTTTAAATTAAATATATCTTAAAGTGTTATGAAATTTAATTAATTTAATTCTGGTTTTTTATTTTCTATATAACTTGTCTATTATAACTTGCCTCATTAATTCGTAACTTTTTTTTAAATAGCTATAAACATTCTTTTTACATAATTTTTGTATTCTTTTAAGAGTATTTTTTCATTCTTTTGAGAATAATTGTAATTTATTCAAAAAATTATTGTACGCACATTTTGTATTTCTGTTATTAATTATCCGTGAGCTATTTCCGGATAACAATGAGTCTTATTTTTCTGAAGTAGGATCATTTACTTACACTTTTTATTCATTTTTCTCCGACACAGAAATTAATGTTAATTTTGTTTTTTTATAATTTTCGTTTCTTTAATGTAAGCGATTCAGTATAGTTTTACTTCGATTAATAAACACAGTCACAATCGGTCCCCATCCTTAATAAATTCTTAATGATTTCTATGGACGAACATTTTTTGTGGAATTTGAATGCAAATCAAATTCAAACATTTATACTTCATCTTTTTAACATTACAGCCTTCACGCCTTAAAAACATAAAAAAACGCCTTAAAACAGCTATTGTTATTATGGAGCACTCGTAGGTAGAAATCTGACTTGGCTCCGTGCCGTTGAAGATGGAGGATAGTGCCTTCCGGAAGGACTTTTTAGGGAGAACTACCCCGCATTTGTGTATCGTATGGGAGAAAACCTGGAAAACTCCCACCAGGTAGCCCGACTCACGAGGCAAGATGCTAAACATACCAAACGCCTTCGAGACACCTCGTTTTCTTAAACAGTGTCTACAACAGAGCCGCCGGTGGATTGAACATCAGCCCTGATGCTGACAGCTGTGCACGTTGCCACTGAATTTTTGTTAATCCTTTAAAAAATATTTTCCATTAAAAGTTTACTAAAACTCAATAATTATGCACGGTATGAAACTGTGCTATGAAATTTAAAATGTTCTTATGTGCCAAATAATGTTTATTGTTGAAAACCCGGAAAAATCCACCAGGTAGTCCGACTCACTAGTCAAGATGCTGAACATCACAAACGCAATCCATTCACTTCGTTCGCTTAAAAAGTATCTACAACAAAGCGGCCAGTGGATTGAACCTCAGCCCTAATGGTGCACGTTGCTGATGTTGTACATTGTTGAGGCAAGATGTTGAACATCACAAACGCAATCCATTCACTTCGTTTACTTAAACAGTGTCTACAACAAAGCCGCCAGCGGATGGAACCTCAATGCTAACGCTCACTAGCGGAGAGCGTTGACACTGAGCCATAGCTGCATTATGAAAAAAAAGTATGTGGAGCCCCATTCGGGCTCCACATACTTTTTTTTCATAATGCAGCTGGCTAACAGTTTCACTCTTTTATGCCTTCAGACAAACACTGCACCGACGTTACTCACTTAGTACTACCCAAGAGGTGCGTGAAGCTTAAAGATAAGCTATGGACGCGGAATAACAATATTCCCGCAACGCTCATGTACGGTTTAAAGTGAATTCCGAAACACTACAAACATGGTACCGCCGGGACTCGAACCTGAAACATGTGCTACCGAGCGCCAGAGTGATAGCCACTCAGTTATCAGGCCCCACTCCACATACTTATCAATGTAAAATTTATTTTTCAAATCAAAACCTAAAAATCCAAATTGAGATCATAATGTCGCAATGCTACATGTTAAAAATATTTATCCATGGTATATTTTAAAATATTTTCCATAAGAAGCATTCCATATTATTTTTTATCCACGAAGAAAGACCGCCCAATCTTATAAGATGCAAATCAGGATGCGGAAAACAAAGCCATACCCCCTTAATTAACTTTTTCCTCGAAAAACGTGCTTTCACAAAAGGGGATTTTTCAATGGTATCGGAGAATTTTTCTCTGGTGTGCGAATGTCTAACCCTGTTATCGAGGAGTTTTCTTTTTCTCCATCCCCGTATAATGAAAGAAGAAGGACATTGATAAATGAGTAAAGTGGTTTTTCCTATAGTTGTCTGAATTTTTAGAGATCAAGCATGCAGCGGGAAGGGAGATGCGTCCCTTTTTTAAAATCGATGCGGTTTGGAAGAGAAGAGAGATGGACCTTGATCAAACCGATATTTGGCTCCTCTTTTACAGAATAGAAAAGAATCATTGATTCTTCAAAATTGCAGTCGTGCAGTGTTACCTGAAGAATCCCGATGATTAAAATAAATTTCAATATCCAGGGTGTGATTGATATCGAATTTTTAATGCAATCAAAAAGAATTCCCAGATTCTCAGTTCAGTAATTCTCAAATTATTAAATTTATGCTTAGTTGCGATTTTTAATATAAATATTAAGAACTGTTATATACATTCCAAAATTTTAATGAAAATCTGAATGGGTTGTATAGTTATTATTAAGCAATATTTCATCATCTTTAATTTGAATATGTATAAATATGACAAAAACTATTGTACATATTGAAAAAGAAATGCCCTCACCATTTTACATTGGAGTACAACAGATCGGCCTGATGACCTAGCTCTCTGGCGCTCAGTGACGCAGGGTTTGAGATTCGCCGGTGCTATGGCTGTTTGTCAATAATGCAGAATCACATTAAACTGTATGTCCCGGTCTAATATGACTATTGGAAGTAGGGCTGGCTCGTAAAAAGGCTCGAGAAATAATTTTACTGGCTGGCTTGTGAAAATAATTTTTAAAAAACCCATATCCTGTCTTGAACTCTGCTCTCCAACCTTGGCCCACCATGGGGCTATTGCGCCGATAAAGAAGAGTAGAAATACAACAGGTAATACATTTCATTGTGGTAGTTGGTAATGTGGTAGTTTGTAGTTGGTAGTAATGCATGTGGTAGTTGGTAAAGTATAACTTAGTGTTTTGTAATAAATTTCATTCATTTTATGTTGTGCGTTGACAAGCTTCTGAGCAATCATGGAATTGTAAGTGAATACTCTTCATTTTGAAATTCCACTTAAATTGATAGAATTATGTAAAGAATCCTCTTCGACTAATTTGAAAAAACGGCAACAACATATCACAGCCCAATTGATTGCAAAACTTCTCAGGTTGTTTTCAATATATGTCATGAAATTAAAAATAACTAGAACGTATTAAAACATCTTAGGAAATTTCTTATCTTACATAGTGTCTAATGAGATCAATAATTGTATAACCACTAAATATTAACAACAAGGTGTCTAAGTTCTATCATTATCTAGATTAATGGCCAGTTCATCATTTAGTCCATGAACCCTCAAAAACTTTTTAAAGTGACAGCCACGCAAGGAATCCTAAAATATTTTCAGAATCACGGGACTAAAAATGTTGAGAACGAAAACCCGACATTGTAACACGTATAAGTAGACACGAATCAAAGTCATGGAACTGCGATTTCCTTAGAAAATCTTGATTCCATTAGGAAAAATTGCAACTAATTAAATATGACAATAATTTTTATCATAATCGAAATAAAATCAATTTTAAATGCCGCATATGTTACATCAAATATCATATGTTACATCCGCTTATCAAATATTTTATAAATAATAATATTCTATTTACGCAATATTTCATGGCAGTTTTGATGTATTATTTGATTCATTTCATGTGTCCAAATGCTCACCATTTACACTCAAGAGCCAAAACAATATGATCATCTGTCAATAACGAGTTGGCCCACCTTTGCCGCGCAACAGAGCTTCAACCCGCCTTGGCATGGATTAATACTATCACTTAATACCAGTTAAATACCACTTCCACCTGATCACGTGCCTTCCACGTCATCCAGGCGAGTTCATTGCAAAATGTAGGGGGGGGTCATAATGTTTTGGCTCTTGAGTGTATAAGGTAACCTTAATTATGTAAAATGCAATTGAGTGAATTAGTAATTCAAATATGGATAAATCTGAAACAAGGCAATCAGGTCCAAATAAATTACGCAACAAAGGGAAATTTTTAAAAATATTGATTAGTGAAATAATTTATTTTGAAAGAATAATGAATTTTGGAAGAATTTTTCTGAAGAAAATATAGTAGAAATAGAAGAAAGAGATTTTCAAAATTTATTTATAATTAAACATAGTTTATGAACAAATTTCTAAATAAAATTTCAATTTAGATATATCGATCAATGTATATATACAGAGAGAGATAGATATAATATTCAATAAATAAAAATAAATTCCAGGTACATTACTATGATTAAATTTTGATTAAATGACTTTTTAAATTAAAATGGAACATGTGAAATGTCTCTATTCCTTCCTACTATAAGCCCTTTAATTTTCACCTTCTTATCCTTTGAATAGTTATTAGACATAAAACTCGTAAATAAAGGAAAAGATTTTTAGAGAAAAAAAAAATGCATTTAAATTTCACTAAAATAAAAATAATTAATTACATAAATAATTTGTAAGCATATCATTTATATATAAATCATTGTAAAATATATAATTTTTATTTATCATATATTTCGTTAATGTAACATTTTTAAATAAATCCTAATAATTATCAACCCACATTCTACAATTATACATATATCGCCCTTCCTACTTAAGAATGTTATACACATATAATTAGTAAAAAAAAAAATAGAAATTTATATTCTATATAGAGATCCAAAAATAATATTTTATTAAATTATTCTGCAATAAAAATAGTTAAGGAAATGTATGAATGTAAAAGTGGAGTCACTTATTCAATGAAGATTATTTTCAGTAGCAGATATATCAACTAGAATAACTAGGCAAAGCCTGAATATTAAATGGCTAAATTCAAGAATTAATGTACAGTGATCCATTTCAAAACTTCTAGCACTTTGAACGAACAGTTTAAAATTTAATTTCCCGTCCAATACACTGTTGAAAGCTGATCCATGGAAGACTGTCTTTATCTGTGTGCCCATGAAATCTCGCCTCACAGATTCCGGAATAATCTGAGCTGCTCACTTCCCTCTAACGGATTTTAATGGTGGCAGGGCTCCTCCAAGATAATTAAGCCTATACTCAAAGTACAAGCCACCGTCTTAATATTCATGCGTGATCACTGCAGTGACATGGATGGAACCAAGCCAGTGTTCACGCTTGAAATGACGAGACATGAGATGTAACCTCGGCTAATTAACATAGTGTCATACCAGTATATCATCAGAGTATGGGTTTGTGTCATTGTTGCTGATACCAGTTCATAATTTTTATAAAATGTTAAATAAATTATTAGTTTGAAGATATTTTTTATGAGAAAATTTATTGAAATTGTATTATTACAAAAATGCATTAATTAATATGTAAGGATATCACATTTGTGTGTATGACTCATCCTCAGTGTTTTGCACAGCGAGGTGGACATCTCAGGAGTAGTCTGCTCATATAGGAAGGTAAAAGGGCAGCTTTCGTTCTGATGGAGCACCTGTAGGTAGAAGTCTGACTAGGCTACGAGTCGCTGAAGAATTGCTCTACAGTCACATTAAACCGGGACATACTTTTTAATGTGGATTTTGAACCATTACAAACATCCATGGACCCAATGGCCGCGTGAGTCGTGCTCTATCCCACAGGTTTTGGGTTGGCGTATCAGCGATTCTATGGTTGGGGACCCAGTTTTAACAGTAGGTCCATGAATATGATTGTACAGCGTTGAGTGTAGAGTTGGCAATCCTACCCCTTAAAAGAAACATCTCCTGCCTTGAAATCTGCCACTAGGCAGACGACCTTGGCCCACCATTGGGCTGTTGTACCAACAATAAAGAAGAGAAAACATCCAGGACACCGCCAGGACTCGAACCCGAAATCTATAGTACGGAGTACCAGAGTTAGTCATTGCTTCATCCGGCCCCAACGATTGTATTCTCTAGTTAACTTTGCTTAAATATACAACTAAGCTGTTTTCATAAGAATGGATAAAAGTGTTTATTACCATAATTTGAAGTTAAAATTTACTATTAAAATTCATAATTTAAAGATGAACCAAACGTTTTAAAAAGTCATGAAAAATATGTGAAACCGCTTTCAAACGTTCAGTTTACCATTCAATTGCTTTTAATGTTGTTGCCAAAGTAATGTATTAAATCAAACTGCGACAAAATAATAAAATGTACACTCTATCGATTCCATCTTCTAATCCTTAATAATCTTCTTTATTGATAATCATTCATTCGAATGATTTAGATAGATCCTGCTTCATAAATTTAATTTCTTTCTTCTCTTATCTCATGTATTATGTTTATATTCCTTATTTCTATCATTATTATCTTTTATTCTTTGTTTTTTATATGGGGCCGTTTACCGATTGCAATGAATAAATAAATAAATAAATAAAATAAAAATAATGCATAAAATTATGCCATAATGACTTTAGAAGGAATTTCCTCTTCAAAATCTTCCCATTTGGCAATAATTTAATCTTTTGTTTGATTCAAACTATAATTGTATTATTATTTTGTAACAAAAGTACTTTTCATAACTTTTTTTCATGTCAAGTTCCATAAATAATTTTAAATAGAAATTAATTATTTAATATTATATATAGTTAAAATAAAACTATTATTTACATACATGCAAAATACTTCCTCTAAAACAATTGTCTATAATGACCATTGATCATCGTGAGTCCCAGCCTTGCAAATTACCAGGTCAATGTATAAAAGAATAATTAAATGTTTAAGTTTTTTTAATAAAAGGCACTCGTTAATGAGATGTATTTTGGTGCTGCAATTTTTTTGAAGTTAAACCTAAAATTTTAAATGATTGCTTTTAAAAAGGTTAAGCAACGGAATAAAACAAACGCTATGAAAATTTGGTAAGCTGGGTCGCATGATTTTTATGGAATTCATATGTCCTTTCAACTAAAAGGTTTGAACGTCCCTTTCTCTAATGACTGGAGGAAAAACTGTAGAGAGAAATTCTACGCATTGTTGCGTATAATTTTCAAGGAGTAGCACTTTTCAAAACACACGTTCAATGTTTTATAGACAAGCAAACTATTAAATAGTGATAGCAGGAAAGATGTTTATAGAACGCCTGACTTTTGGGGAGGATTAATTGGTGTGTGTTTTTTTGTTTTTTCTCATTCTAGATACTCTAGAAAAAGAGAGTGTTCTGATGGCCAATTGGCTAGCGCTCTGACCACAGGCTTCAAGTTCAGGTACCACAGGCTTCAAGTTCAAATGCTAGAGTTGGCATGAATGTTTGTTAGTAGTTCGTAATCTACGTTAAACTGTAGGTCCCGGTCTAATTAACCCAAAGTGTGCAAAAAATTACCGTAGAGCGACAAATCAAACCAAACTAAGAAAAAGAGGTTTTTCTACTCTTTCAAAAGTTTCGTTATGGGGTAGGGTTGTCGCCCCTTCGCCCTAGGGTTCTACAGTCATATTAGGCCGGGAATCATATTAGGCTGTTTAAAATGGATTCCTAACCACTACAAACATCCATAGTACCGCCGGTAATCCGAACTACGATTTTAAGAAAGACTTTACGTACCTGTACTGCTATATGATTCCGAGTCGTCTAGGTGTACTCTACTCATCCTAAAAGTTTGTAAACTGGTAATGAGACTGTATATTTTTGTATTAATCATAGATAGTTTTTTTTTTATTTTTGTTAGTTTTCTTAGTTTTGCATATTTGATATAAGGAATGAATAATATGTCATTTACATGACAAAATAACAATGATACATATAAATGAATAGCAGACTTCAAGAAACTTAATATTAAAATTTCTCAATATACTCGTTCAAAGTTCGTTCACCGTAAAAAAATTTAAATTTTTTTTCTCTTCATGTATTGTTTACTTGTTCTTCAAAAAGTGTTTTTCCAAAACACACGTATACATATTTTATTTAAAAATTTAAAAATTACTTAAGAAAACACATTTGCATACATTTTTTTTCTCACATTCAGAACATAATTTTATAACAAAACATTAAAACTCGTGAGTAGAAGAAATATTAAAATTTAATACTAAGCATTTAAAATCAAATTGAAAGGTCATTCAGCGCATTTAATTCCAAAAACAATTTTTTTTCCTACTACACCAGCTATAATTGTATATTTACTCCCCTTAGAAGAAATATGACTTACAGGAACTTTTGTATCATAATGAGATTTCTCAGAAAGTGAGTTTAAGAGTTAAGAAATTAATAAACCGAGGAAGTTCGCCGTGACTTTTAGAGATTAATTACTTTTGATTTTTTTTCCCACCGTCGAAAATCTTAATTAAATTTACTTCCGTTTTAACCTTATCTTTTGTGTTCACTTTCAAAACTGTAATCTTCTAAGTAAGTTGCTTAGTTAATTAGAGTGGACTGAGCATAAATTTTGTTTTTGCGATTAGAGATCAATTTGTATGGATTTCAACGTGCAACGGTTTACTTTCGTTAAAATAGTTCTTGGGTATTTCGATTTCCTTACAACAGCAAAAAAATATACCTAAGCCTTAGGAAAAACATTTTAGTAAGAAAACAACCATGATTGAATTGTTCAGCAGATTCGCATTTAACTGGAATATAAAATTATTTTATTTATTAACTAAGCAAACTTTATTAATTTGTGAATTTTGGTTTTTTAATATTAACTGATGAATTTTTTACATCAATTGTTGTATTTTCTTTTTTTTATATATATAATTCTTTATGGTGAAATAAATATAAGTAGCATTTCAGATTTTCTACTTAGTTTTTTTTTTACTTAACTGCATAATTCTGTTTACATTATTGCATGCATTTTAAAATTTTTTTATTTAATTTATTTATTTTTTTAATTTTTACAGTTTCTTTTTATGTTGATCTGCTTCTCCAATCATGTGTGATGCAGCCAAACTTTATAGGATGTATTAAATAGGCATATATAAAATAATAACAATTTATTCACATGATTTCCTTTAATTTTTATATTTACATTCTTCTCCAATGGAGCAACAGCCCCATGGTGGGCCAAGGCCGTCTACCTAATGACAGATATCGAGACAAGAGATGTTTTTTTATGGGGTAGGGTTGTCAGCACATTGATACAAAATTTATTTGATTGGTGTATGTTAAAACGTTCTGTAAATCAAGGATTGGTTTTCCTAGGAAATCATAAGTTTGAATTTGCTAGCGATATGCCTTGCAGTCATTGCTTTTAGAAACAACAAGATTTGATGCCTTTTGACTATTGATTTGATTCCTTTTTTCCTACTTGATTCCTTTTTTGATTTCTTTTTCCTACATGCCTTTTGACTATTTTTTTTATTAGATTTGATGCCTTTTGACTACTGACAACAAGGTTTGATGCCATTGGGATAAATTGGGTAATATTAAGCTTTTTTTGCATAAACAGGCTGGGTAATTGAGGAGGTAGGCTCTTATGGTAACCAAATGCAGAACAGTTTCATCTTAAAGTCCCTCCAAGAAAAAGAAACTAAAGATCTATAACCACCTTTCTATAGATTATACGTAGCATTCTTTTGGGAATATGAGATCCTTCATTTACACAAAACATACTTAAAATTAGATTTCAAAAATTAAATTTGTAAGTAACTGAAGGAACTATAAATAAAATAAAAGTGATTAATTATACTTTTAAAATCACAGTTTAAATGCCTTGTAACACCTTATTTTGAATAATTTAACATACTTCTGTAGTATAAAGGCCATATAAATAATAAGAGATTAAGAGATTTAGTAAATAATGTGACATCCAAATCACAGTATTAAATAGTAGAATGCAATTTTTTTAATAATTTTATGGTTTTTGAAAACCAGTGTAGTTTTTGGAGAAAATTTAATGCATTATTAATTTTACAATAAATAGCCTTTCTTTGAAACTACTAAAGCAAGAAAAAAAAACTATTTATTATTAACATCCTCCCTTTTCTATTCTATCCTAACTCTGAACATGAATTATTCATAATTTAGAAGAGATTTTTTTTAAGGTAATAAAATTTCACTTTATTTCTTCTCATAATTCAAATAAATGTTGTGTACAAAAAGAAGTATTTTTTCCTTCTTTTTGGTAACTCGTTTTTAAAGAGTTTAATCTTTGTTTAACTCGTGTCACAATTGAATTAAAGAATTCCTTAATTTTTTTTTTAAATGAAATAAAAAAAATAATAATAACAGTTATAAAAATTTTAGAAAACCGATGTAATTTGCAGTCTGACAACAACAATTTTTAAAACGATGTTTAAAGAATTTAAAAAGACCCGTAAAGAATGAAATAATTTTTTAAACAAGTAATATGAAAAAAAAAAAATTTAAAAAACTTCCTACTTTTTTTTTTTACTATATTGCAAAAAATCCTTTATAAATAATTTTCCTTTATTTTTTTAAGTTTATCTGGTGCCATCTATTGGTAGATACATGCAGCTTAAATCTAAAAAAACTAAAATTAATTAATTAAATTTAATTAATGAATTAATATTTGAAAAAACTGTATTAACATCCAGTGTCATCCACTACAAGTTCAAAAAAAATGTATTTGAACTTGAGTGGATGAATAAATAGTATTTTATTACCGATTGAAAATTTGAACAAGATATATATATAGGGAGAGTGTGAGCTAATTGAAGGAATTGAAAAAAGCAAGGTAAATTTTATGACATATTAAAAACATCTTTCTTTGAAGAAATATTTTCACTTAAAAACACCTTTAAACTAAAAAATATAATATATTTTCATATTTTTCAAAAAAGTATTATATGTAACGGAATTGATTGCTATAAATTTAATTATGAACTTTTTTGATAATTACTTAATTATTGTTTTTTCTAAGTTCTTAACCATTGTCCTTGATTCAATTATTTCCTTATTAACTTTACATTTATAGGAATTCACTCTGAAAAAAATTATAAATTATTGTAATAATAATTATGATTATTATTGTTATTATTAATTAATAAATATTTTAAATAATTATAAATTATTATTTGTGAATAAATTTCATTCCACCTTTTGCTATTTTCAAAGATTACTTCATTATAAATATTAGATACTGAAATGAATTTGTTCTATAGGCAACTTAACTTTTGTTTTTTGAGGACATTTCACATAAGAAATTTCCCATTTCGTAACAAAAGAAATCTAAATTTATGTAAATATGTATCATTGGGATGGATTTAAGTATTGTGACATATTATTTAAAAATTTAGTGTCTTATTCTAAACTTTTTACTAAAGAAATTTTTACTTTTTAAAGACAATTGATGGATATAAGAAAAGTATATATTTAGGAGAAATTGATCATGAAATAGAAGCAATTTTCTTTTCTCTTATCACAGTTTATGTCAGTTGCACATACAGCCCATTTCTTTGAATTATTTGTTCGTATATTCTTTATATGGATTCTAGCCTGCTGTGAACTGTTGTAACTTATAATGTACACTACCTATTGTGTAAAAAGACTAGGTTTACTATTAATAATTTGGTTTACTATTATATAATTACTATTTGGAGAAACATATAAACTTAGTGCTTTTACGACAATGTTTTGCATCACCTGTTTAACCTTGTTAAAATTTGACTCCTTTAGGATACTCTAGAATAACTATACAGGACAAAATTAAGTCTGCCAACGGCCGTACCATGCTGATTCTCGTTAGATCTCGGTCAGTACTTGGGTGGGTGACCACCTGGGAACACCGCGTGCCGTTGGCATTCACACATTTGGGACCTGAATGTCCGAGTGTCTAGCGCTCGGTGCCACAGGTTTCGGGTTCGAATCCCGGCGGGGCCATGGATGTTTGTAGTGGTTCGGAATCCACTTTAAGCCGTAGGTCCCTTATCTCTGTAAGAGCGTTACGGAGCAGAAGTCAGACTTCTATCTACGGGTGTTCCATCAGAACAGAAGCTGCACCCCTCTCCCCTCCTTCAGTGAGGGACACGACAACAACAACATCGTATATTAGTGGATTATTATCTGACACCGAAGGAGAAGTCTGGAAGACAATCGGGGATGACTGGAAAAAATTTAGTAGAAAAGCTCGCAGATTAAATACTGGACACGACTGCCTGACTGAACATCTGCCCAAAATAGCGATTGTGAACTCTGATATTGTATGTGCTTTATGCAAGACAGAAAAAATGAATAAGGCCCATCTACTTGTTTGCTCGTGATTGGACTCTCTTACAACAAAATGGTGATTTGTGTACTCTCTACTGGAGGGCGAGAGAAAATATCTCCTGATGACACGGTGCTTCTAGCTTTTGAAATTATTATCCTTAGAACGTTTAACATGTTTTTAACTGTTTTCAAGGCCTTTTGGTATTTTTTGTTGAGAAAGTCTGGTCTTTTCTCTTTGTAATTTTGATTTGTTTATATGTTCTTTTTGTTTCTACGTTCTTATATTCTTATATGTTCTTTTTGTTTTGGCCAAACTTATATGAATTGTGTTCAAATAAAGCCATAGGTAGCAACAATATTTATTCAGGAGATTGATATTCAGAAAGCTTTAATTTAAAAATCGCTATTCATCTATATCAAAACATAATCTAATCAACAGAAAAGAAAACAATATCAAAGATATTGTGAAATTTAGTAAAAACTATTTATTGAATCGTAATAAGCATATGCGTATTAGTTTTCTCTATTTAGGGAAAGGCGCAGTGAAAAATGTTTCTGCTTTAGAACTTATGAGAAATATATAGTATATAAAAACTTACTAGTTACCATAAAAACTTACTTATTTTGAAATGAGCAAAGCTATCCGAGTTTTTATTTAACACATTTTCCATACAAAGACATGGGCATTATTTAAATTACCCGTATCAAAAAAAGAGAGCCACTCTGTTTCATTCAAGTAGATGCACTGAAGCATCAGTTCCGTCACATGTTTAATTACATAGCAGCCAAAAAGGGCCGAAATCATTAAATTCCAGACATTCCCACCGAAAAGGTCCCGAACATCTAACGGACCGGAAGGAGATTTCGGTGTAGTTCTTCACGCTCCTCCGCAACAAAAATTGAGGTATAAAAAGCGTTTCCCCTTCTCCAGAAGTAATCGATACATGCATTCCAGCGCACCTCCCAGCCACTAAGATCTTCTCTCTCCCTCGGCCGCATATTGCAACAGATTGGTGGAAACTTCGCTCTGACTTTGCAACCGTGAGGGCAAAGTAGGCATTAAACTGCGAGGCGGAATGTGAGAAAGAAAAATAATCATAAAAATAGATTTCTGGTGGTGCTGCTGCCTGCGAGAAAGAAAATTGCATCTCGCGTATACGGGTGGGGGGGATTCGATTCCAATAAACGGAGGAAAAAGTTCCGATAACCGCCCCACCCCGCCCCCTTTTTATCGCAATATGTGTTCCTGGAAGAAAAATACTCAAAAAAAAAAAAAAATAATAATAATAATAAAATAAATAATACCTAACAATAAAAGTTTAGACTATTAGTCAAAAAGGCAGTTTTAGATATTTATATGATATTTGGGTATAATCGTAACTATATTTTTATAGCTAGTACCAGTGTATTTTTTTTTTCCAATGAAAGGCATAAAACCATCATCTTCGTTTCTGAACATGTCTGCTGGTAGATTCAAACTTTTTAACGATTTTTAAACTTTTCCCTTAAAACTAAGCAAAAAAAAAAAAAAATTAATAATTTTACAGTTCAATTGCAGCTGATGGTTTTTCAGTTTTTATTCATTGTAATTTTTTAATTAGTTAAAATTTTGTAATGATTATGATATATTATGACAGTTAAAAATTATTTAAATCAATAAATATTTGTATTGGAAAAAAAAAACATTTTGAAACCGAAAAAAAATTTATTTTTTTTCTAACTCATTGTGCATCCCAAACTGTGGCCCAATATTGCCCTGCATAGCTTGATGTTCAAGAAGGTCCAGATTCGAATCCGCTGCCAGTGTTTCTTGAGATCACTGATTTCAAAAATGGGAACCCTCGATGGACATTGTGACAATATGTGAAAATCTACTCGCACTGATATCAACCTGTCTGCAAAAGCTTCGGTGTTTTCTGACATACGACAAGCAAATCCGATGCAGTAGTCCATAAAAGTCCTACCGGAAGGCAATGTACTTCTCTAATCTCCTGTCAGTGGGCTGTTAGTGGCAAGAAAAGTGGTACACGAAGTTCCCCGATGTTCAATAAACAATCTCCTATATAAGATTCTTTTAATACATAAAAACAAGTTCTTCTTGAACATTACAGTCTGTTAAAGACTAAGGCTGTCTCTCCAAGCTTGCTCCATCTGATCTTATCCGATGGAGCAAGTTAACTCCCTCCATCAGTTAACTCCGATTAACTTTAGATCTTTTCCGACATCATCCATCTACCTAGTGAGTGGTCTTCCTCTTTGTCTTATTCCCTCAATTCTCGAGAAGGTTAGCTTTTAGGTTGGAAACTCATCGTCATGTCTAAACACATGCGCCTGCCATCTAGTACGAGATGGCTTTACAATTCTCACAATAATAATTTCACCATATTTTCTATATATTTCACGATTATAAAGAATCTTTCACGTTTTGGACGTATCATGCACTTATTTTAGCGTATTGTACCAAAGATCTTGGTTAGAATTTTTCTCTTAAATATTGATAGTAGATCTTCTTCTGCTTTGTTAAATGTCCAACATTCACTTTCGTAAATAGCAACATGCCTCATCAAAGTTTTCTATAGACTTAATTTGGTATTCATGCTGATTAAATTTGATTTAAGCTGGCTTCTAAGGCCATATAAATATATATTAGCCATGAAAATATTATTAAATGAAAACATTTTCATGGCTTATAGATGTTCTTATTAAATAATAATCTATTATAATAATTCCCATTCTATAATAATAATAAAGCAGATCAAGATCTAGCCTCCATATTTGAGATAAAAGTTCTAAGAAAGATATTTGGTCAAATTCAACAAACTAACATGTGGGTATTCTTTATAATCACACAATATATATAAAATATGGAAAAATGAGCTCTATACAAAACATAAGGCATTTTGCATTATAAGGTATGTTGCTCTTTAAGGAATTGAATGTTGAACATTTAACTAAGCAGAAATAAATATTTCAATATTTATGTCATTGAAGCTTGAGATCATTATGGCTAAATGTTTAAATTGCTTTACTGCTTCAAAGGTATAGCTTACGACATCAAAAGGGAAATCTTTCTTATACCAACTTTAAAATAAAGTATTAGTATTTTCATTTATTTAGTATTTTCATTTTATTTTGATTTTCTTTTTCTGCAGAAGAAACAAATCCAAACCAAAATGTTTTATAATGTCATGGGTTTTTAAATCCTAACCTAAAATGTTTTTCAGAAAAAGTTTATAATATTTTCCAATAATTATTTTTTCTTCCTCTTTCTTCAATTCCTACTATTAGTTCACACTCTCCCTATATATATCTTGTTCAAATTTTCAATCGTTAATAAAATACTTTTCAATCATCCACTCAAGTTCAAATACATATCTTTTGAACTTGTAGCGGATGACACTGGATGTTAATACAGTTTTTTCAAATATTAATCCATTCATTAAATTTAATTAATTGATTTTAGTTTTTTTTTATATTTAAGTTGCATATATCTACCAATAGATGGCGCCAGATAAACTTAAAAGAATGAATGAATGAAAATTATTTATAATGGACTTTCTGCAATACAGTGAAAAAAAAGTAGGAATTGACTTTAAAAACTTTTTTTATATTACTTGTTTGTTACAAAAGTTAGCAAATGCATCATCTTCTTCTACTGCCAAATAAGCTGAACTTTGCCTTTCTCACCGTCAGATGCATTAATGCCAGGAAGAAGTCATATTTTTATTTCCAGTTTATTCTCTATCTTGGTGAAGACTGAGCGATTCATTCAAACACGGTCATTTATCAACGGCACTATTATCTAAAAGCTTTCTTTCTCTTGTGCTTGCCTAACGGTCTTTGTTTCATAAAGCTTCTCTTTGGGATTGACATCCGTTGAGACTGCTATCCCATTGCACTATGTTTGACACAAATAAACTCGAAAGATTGTCTGGATGTGAAACTACTGTAAGGTAACGCGGTACACATCAGGTTTTTTTATCGTTCTGTTAATTCATAAGTCATTAAATATTAATCATTAATCACTCGTAACAATTGTTTCAAAACATCTCAGTGAATATTCGATGCTAATGGATTGTAAGAAATGTATAACATATTCTAACTCAGCAAAAATTCATTTGTCCTTGAACAATTAGAAAAATAATGAATAATGAAATTGTGAAAAAGAACTTTTTTGTCATTAATAAAGTGAAAGATAATTATAGAACTGAGTTAAAATTATTTCAATTAAATGCTTCTAATTGCTATTTCTAGAGCACAATACTTTGTCGCACGACATAAATTCATCCATCGCATTGCACTGAAATTTAAATAATGATTCTTTTCATTCGTTGATGATGGATTTATTATTTTGTCATTATTATTTTTTGTTAGCATGTTGTTTTGGTACCATATTCGTAGTTGCGACAAATATAGATATAAATAAAAAAAGAGAAAGAAAAGTGTATACATAGATAAGATGTCAAGACAATAAAATAAAATAACTAACAAATTAATTAAATCAATAAACTTCAATAAAATAACATTAATATAAAATCAACTAAATGTTTTTAATTGCTATTTCTAGAGCTCAATACTTTGAAAGCCTTGTTCTATGACATAAATTCATCCGTCATATTGCATTGAAATTTAAATAATGATTCCTTCCATTCGTTGATGATTGATTTATTATTTTGTCATTATTATTTTATTTATTTTAATATTATTTTAAGTTTTGAAAAATTACTAATTAATTTCCACATTATTATATAAAAAAAAATTAGTAAAAAAAGGAAAATATATATATATATATAAGTTTATACATTGACTAGATGTCAAGTCAATAAAATGAGATAATCAATAAATTTTAATAAAATGATAGTTATCAAATATCAAATAAATTTTAAATACTTAACTTACTTTAAGCGAAAATTGCATTGAAATAAAATAATAATTATCTATAGAGGAATGTTTAATATTTTGCATGAATATGTATGTGTCGGATGAAATAAAGGTGTCAACAAAATGAATAAAAGGCTTAATAAAGTAAATGATGTACATTTTTATGAAGCAAATATCTGAATAATATATAACGGAAGTGTTTAATAAAATTGAAATAATTTTTAAACAATACTTCAAATTATTTTACTAATTGGCTTATTAATCTCCACATAGCTTGAATTTTAATTTCGCTAACGTGTGTATAAAAAGAATGCAATTTTTCCATCATAAAGGAGATGTGTTTATTGTCGAGCATTACAACAAAATTTCTTTTTTACACCACGGGGTAAATTGAATTCGGAACGAAATTCACATCTATTATAGATTATATGACAGATAATACTTTCAGCATTTACTAAGATAACGATGTGAAATTTAGAAAAATTGTAACAGACATGAGAGAAATTGTAGAAAATCGCAAGAATACAGATTTAACATCATTAAATTTTCTCTTGGTGTTATTCAAAACAGTTTGTGTATGTATATAACCCCCTTATTGAGAAATTTGAGAAATTTGAAGCTAATGCCTTTTCATGCGACATGTTGCTGTGTGTTTCTATCAATATAAGTCAACGCGTTAATTTAGGCTAATTGATGAACATCTCCCACATTCAGCATTTACTACAATTCCATATTGGAAAACCATGTTCATTTAAAGTTACAAGTATGAGCTTTAAAAGGTTTCATTAAATTCACGGGTACATCGATTCTTAGGTCATACTCTATGAAATGTCATCCTGGCAATATTAAATTGCACTGCGGTATACTGCATTAGGAATAATAATTTCGAATACATTCAATGATTGTGGGCTACTTAGCATGCATGTCACATAGACATCTCCATAATATCTAAAACTACAGATATGGTGGCTCCTTATCACATTTGTTATAAAAGAAGGCATAAAAACAACCATGGCTCTTTTTCCCTCATGATATGAGTATTCATGTGTGCCACTCATATTGATGTGTGTTTCTGCCAATATAAGTCACCACGTTAATTTATACTAATTGATGACCAGCTCCCACTTTCAGCATCTACTATAATTCCATATCTTAAAACCATGTTCACTTATAGTTATAAGTATGAGCTGTAAAAGGTTTGATTAAATTCATGGGTACATCGACACTTGAATCTTAACGTATGTAATGTCATCCTGGCAATACTAAATTACCATAATAACCATAATTTCATATCGGAAAACCGTGTTCACTTATAGTTATAAGTATGAGCATTAAAAGAGTTTATTAAATTCATGAGTACATCGACTCTTCGATAGTACTCTATGTAATGTCATCCGGACTATATTAAATTGCAATGCATATTAGGAATATTAATTTCGAATACATTCACTGATTGTGAGCTACTTAGCATGCATGTCACATAGTCATCTTCGTAATATCTAAAACTACAGATATGGAGCCTCCTTATCACATTTGTTAGAAAAACAACCATGGCTCTTTTTCACTCACTTAAGAAAATATCCCCTGATATCTTAGCAAAGGGACTCAGTCCAATAACTAATCCCCTTATTAGTATTCACGACGTTCTTCCTCATCCATGGAATCACTTACTAAAATCGTTCCCCCATTGCATTTCCTGCACCGACTTCTTTTCCAATCTTCTAATTACGCATTAACCTACTTCCACATCCAACTCCTAGTTGGACTTCAACCTCCTTACTTCTTGAGGGTAAGAAGGTAGGAGGTGGGAGCGTCTGTTTATTGCCACCTTCGGGTTGAATACGAGGTGTCACTCTCTTAGCTTCCCTCCCTACTATTCCCTGGTGTCCGTGATTCACATTTTCTGCATTAAGGTAAAAGATTTTCCTTGGGTTTTCTTTATGTTGCGTTGGGGTTGGTTAAAAGGCGTTGAAGATGTTTGGCCTCAGAGGGGATTGTATTGGTAAATTGTAGCTGAAGAAGATCCTGGCTCTTAATAAATTAATGTTTTTGGATTTTTTCGTTTTCTAACTTCTAGCAAAATCTCATGAATTAAAGAACTAGTTTATCACTTTGACTCTTTACGCAAACGGTAACAAATCTAAAATATGAAAGAAAAAAAATTTGCTAAAATTAAGAGAAGTATAAATAGAACTATTTTTGCAATAATATCTCATTTGGTTTATTTTGCTAATGTATATATACTATATCATTTTCCGTTATGTATTTTTTTTTCTATATTGGCCTTTTTATGTTTGAAGAAAACCTAAACTAAACAGTTATTTAATTTCACACCGATAATTATTTCTAAGGAAATGTCATGAATTTTTGGGTAAAATAAATGGAAGTATTGCAATGATTTTAACTCCCTATGCAATGGACTGCACGTAACTTCAAAATGGACTTGCATATTATAGCAGCAGGAATAGAAGTTCTGTAGAACTAACTTTTTTTCTCTTCTATATAAACTATTTTATCAAGCTACTCTGCACCTCGAACATTTTCAACGATATTTCCTTCTATTGATGTTTTTTTTTTTTTTTTTTTTTTTTTTCATCACAAAAAAAAAAAATGTATTGAAAAATAAGAACATTTGAATAACTACCTTGAGATAGCAAAATTTACTATCACAAGGGAAATATCAGATTTCAATAAGGTTAAAAATCAAAATAAATAAATAATTATTAAATTGATAATAAGTATGAAATTTCAAGAAAAATCGATATATTATAAATTATTATTTCCAAAAAAATGAAAATTTAAAATTTAAATTTGATTCACAAGTGTAGTTCACTCCAAGGATGGAGACTTTCAGAGTTCTCGAGTTTATGACGAATCTAGTTCAACCGGTCTGCGGCAGACCTTAACTGATAACACGGCATGATACAAGAAACCACAAAGGGCTCCCTTTGTAAACAAGCGGAAACCTCGGCCAGTTCAGACATCTTCAGAAAAAAAAAACACTTCTGGTCGACTCATAGCATAACTCGTTCTTCTCTTCCAAAAACATTCTTTTAAGAAAATTCATCAAACGGGGAGGGGTCAGCTTCCCTCACTTTTCATTGGAGTCGACACTATCTCATCCCCACTAATCACGATGCAACAACTTATGGTGTAGTTCATATTAAATCTGTAATTGTTTCGACTTGTGAAGATCACACAAACAATCGCTAATTTCATAAGGTATCATTATCCATGAAACTATATATCTGCTTTCAGATTTGAGTGACAAGTTGTTCTCATTAGTGCAAAACACTAATTGCATGTAATATAACTACCCACAACACTAATTATCTGCTGTCAAATTTGAGTGATAGTTTGTTATTATGTACTTGTCAAAGAATATACATTCCTCTCTCCTGTGAAAGACATGTCACAACTCTTCAGGTGGGAAAAGTGTTACAACATATCTATATAAATTATTTTATTTGATAAAATTTTCCAGGAAATATGCATTCCCTTTTTCTTCTTGTGTTTGTAGTGCAGTCAGTTCGCCATAGATAATGTTAAATTTGTGACAAATCTCACGAATGTTCTTCAAGTCATTTACTTGACATTAAAAGGAAATAAAAATTTCCTCACTAATTAGTCCCTTATTTATCAAAAATATGTCGTCATAGAAGCTTTATTTAAACAATATATTCGATAATTCAATTTATTTTTGAGTACACTTCAATAAATATAATTTTTTTTTAAGATCCTATTTGCCTAATAATGGATATCAGTTGCAAATATAAATTCATTAGCAAAAGAATATATTTTGCAGACTTAACCTTGATCTATTGTTACTTTTATCATCTTTTTTATATTTTATATTTTACTTTTATCATGTGCCAACGGCCGTACCATGCTGAATATACCGGTTCTCGTTAGATCACCGAAGTGAAGCATCATTGGGCGCGGTCAGTACTTGGGTGGGTGACCACCTGGGAACACTGCGTGCCGTTGGCAAATTTGGGACCTGAATGACCGAGTGTCTAGCGCTCTGGCGCTCGGTCCACAGGTTTCGGGTTCGAATCCCGGCGGTGCCATGGATGTTTGTAGTGGTTCGGAATCCACTTTAAGCCGTAGGTCCCGGTCTTCTATGACTGTAAGAGCGTCACGGAGCAAAAGTCAGGCTTCTACCTACGGGTGCTCCATCACAACAGAAGCTGCTTCCTTCCCCTTCAATCATGAGTCCATATGGGCTCTTGGGCTTGGCCAGCCAAGTGGGATAAGAAACAACAACAACAACTTTTATCATATATTAACAGTTAATGTGAATAACTTCTTGTGTTTATAGTGATGTCAGTTCCCATAGATATTGTTAAATTTGTGACAAATCTCAAATTCTTAAAGTCATTTATTTGACATTAAAAGGAAATAAAAACTTCCTCACTAATTAGTTCCTTATTATGAGAGAAAATAAAGGATATCACACAATCCGTAATAATACATTATTAGTACAAATTTGAGAGACAAAAATATCCATTCATAAATCTTTAGATTTCAGTTTTCGTCCGATATTTAACTAGTAATACCTTTCGTAAACTATTCCAATTAACAAATTTATTAATAATTAAATTTTGCGAAATTCAAAAGTTAATTATTTTCCTGAGTTTTCATAACTTTTGTTAAATTATTATTCTATATACTTTTTTTGTATTTCAAAACTTGTTCACCATTACTCTCCGTTGAATAAATTATCACTCTCATTTTCTTTTTTTTTTTTAAACAAGATTAATTCATAACAGCATTCAAACATATGTTTTCCTTTATTTCATCGACTAACTATAAATACTTTCAGTATTTTATATTAAATTTCATAACTGTATGTATGCATACATTTCTTGGAAAATTTCAGTGTTATTTTGCAATGATTGGTTAAAAACTAAATAATATTGCATGGATGAAAATTGACTAGCAAAATTTCATAACAGAGGTATTCATCAAGGAAAGTAATTTCGCGTTGCCTATTTTTTAATCTTTACAAAAGATTGAATTACTTCTTTTCATTCTTTGGGTAGCTCAAATATCAAAAGTTTTGGGGGGCAGGGCGTTCTGAGAAATTCTATACTATTATACATGCCAAGATATTTTTCATCAAAATAATAAAATATTCTTATCAACCAAATCAGTATTTAAAAAATATATATGGATACTCTTTTGAAATGATATAAAAATTATATATTACTTAGGAAATTCTATATTACTTTATATTGATTTTTAAATATTGAAGGAAACTGATATAACTTACAAATTATATGAAAAAATACACCTAAAAAAGTTTCTTTATTTATTTTACCAACTACCAATATTTCTTTTTACAGCAAGAGAAAAATATCAAAAGTTAACAAAATTTTAATTTCTTAATTTGAAAATATGTATCTTACTTTTAACGAAAAAATGTAGCATTCTTATACATAAAAAAAAATCTATTTAACTTATATGTCCTGATTTTTTTTTCGATTGAAATAATAAATTAAAAATAAATAAATAAAAATTTTTAGTAAACAAATATATTTTAATAAAGTTCAGCTTTATTATATTATGATTAATTAAAAATTGAATAATATATTATTGACGAATATTGATTTTTAAGCCGCTTAAAAAATAAATACCAGCGTTATATCTACTTGCGTTTTAAGATTCGTTCCATTATAAGTATGTCTATGACTTAATAAAAACTGTTGTCAGTTTTAACTAAACCATACAGTCGCGGGAAATATGATGGCATTCATATTATGAAATAACAAAAAATTCAATTAATCTGCAAAAACTTTCGCTGGGATAAATACTGTCTCACGTGCTGTGCTTTATTCTTACAATTTTTTAATAAAATGTAATAAAGAAGAAATTCAAGAATATGGAAATTAAAAATATTTAAACTTCTGAATAAAGATTGTATTTTGAAAACATTTAAACTTTAAAATGTAGTAAAAAAATTTTCAAATTTTGTCTCAAAATCACTGTTAATAATGGGTAATGTAATAAAACTTTAAAAAAAATGTGTTAAATATAGTTGGTATAATTGAAAAAAAATATTTCAGTAAAAAAATAGTTAAATACATTGAATATTTAATGTTGTCTCAAAAGAAAAATACTCAAAAAAAAAAAAAAAAACTAGGCATATTCCTATTCTGTATAATATTCTGTTCTAATATTCTGTTATTCTAATATTCTGCTATATTCTAATATTCTGTTCTAATATTCCTATTCTGTATAATAATTATTACACATCTTTCTAGTATATAGAATATTTTATAATATTGGTTCAATTATTTAAAATGTTACGACACTAGCAGTATTTAGATATCGTGAAATTTTCAAAATCTTAATGTAATTAAACATGTATGCCCTTTTAAACAAGAAAAAATTAACCTATCCCTAAAATCATAGTCTATATCGTATATAAATACTTTTTGTATCACTTTTGCAAAATGTGAAGACATTTCAATGATAATTTTTTGTTAAATGATGTTTTGCATTAAATTGAATGGCAAAAAAATTGATTTTAAGAAAAAGCAAAAAACAACTTTGAATAACAATTTTTTTATATCAAATCACTTAAAACAAAATTAATAATCCTTTGTATTATGTATTGCATACATTTAGCAACCTAACTTAGTTACTTTTTGTAATGCATGAGGTTTCAAAATTTTCTAACAGTAATTTAAATTTAATTTAAGTTGTGGTTCAAAATCGAAGTTTAATCGATAAAATTTCATTGAAGATTTTGAAGTAAAAAAAACTACTTTTTATCCTTAAAACTAAACTTTTACATCAGAATATCACATATTAAGGAAAATTAATGATAAATAAGTTTTTAATACATGTAATACAAGGAAAAATATAAGTATAAAAATCCCTAGGTGATAAACTTCGGATCCTTGCAATCTAAACCAGAATGTTTTTCTTTCTTAATAATATAAGAACCTTTCTAAGTTTCTTAAAAACAGTGGTAAAATGCCGTACGTCGTAAGAATTCGAAGTTTGTTTAAATGTTTGAATCCTTTTATGGTAAAATATCCAGCATTTTGGATGCCCGTTCCATCTAAACGAATAAAAATGCTCATCGGAATTGAAATTTATCCTGCTCTTGCATTTACGTTCCAAGAGAGATACCTGTGCTTAAGGATTAAATTCATCCTAACATATTAGAATAAATAAACTTTACTTTTTCTTTTGGCAGAATACAAATTGTAACCACCATTTTTTCTAAAAAACACTCCATGATATGAAACTGAACAATCATTATTTTGAAACACTAAAACAAACTTAGTGTAAATTTGCGAATAATCAAACGATTCCAAAAAATACTCCATGATAAGAAACTGGATAATCATTATTTTGAAACACTTATACAAACTCGATGTAAATTTGTATTCCAATCAACACTTTTATATATTTTAAATAATTTGCGATTATTCAACAATCAAACGTTTCCAAAAAACACTCCATGATACGAAACTGGACAATAATTATTTTGAAACACTAATACATACTTATTGTAAATTCCTAGTCTAATAAATACTTCCATATATTTTAAGTAATTTGCGAATATTCAACAATCAAACGCTTCCAAAAAACACTTCATAAAATCGTTAAGTGTTAATGTTGTAAGCAGCTTACTTAACAAGTAACTATTCACAAACTTTTATAACTAAACCGTTAAAGATTAACCATCCCTTTCTGACGGCTTCAACACAGCCACTTGGTTGAAATTCCAATCCAGAATTTTCTACCCCTTAATGGAATAAATTCCTAATATCGAGTAAAAGAACATCCATTATCAGCTCAATCTTACTCGATGCACGTCCTGTCTCGAATGTGATTGCACAGAATCTTAGAATTCTAATAAACTGCTTTAATCGCGGGTAAGAAAACCAAAATCATGGATTGTTCTCCGACCTTCCTCCCACCAAGGGGGTGGGGAGGTGGAGGAAAATGCCCCAGGAATCCGTAATTCCATCATTTCGGAATGCATAAAGCGGAGATTTATCACTCGAATGGGGGTTCCAGTGGAAAGAAAAATGGGAAGGTTCGAACGGGGATAAAGTGCTATCCGGATGGTTGACGATTTATTTAAATGTGAAACAGACACACGTTGTATTTCAAGAGTGAAAAAATGAAAATGGAAGAAAAAAAGAAATGTCACGGTCAAATGTTCTTTGATGGGCTTGGAATATTTAGTCTCACCTTCGTCGGTTTCTTTTTGTTCACCAAGTAGTTATGCCTTAGTAGAAAAATAAGTTTCATTCTCATTTTTTAACTATTATTTATAAGGGTGGATTAAATGAAAACGGAACACTAGACACAAAAGAAAAGGTATCACTTATTTTCAAATGTAATCACCAAAAGTTATAAAACTTTTCTACATTTGAAAAAAAGTGTTACATTTTTTATAATGAAATAAATTTTTATTTAAATTAACGTGCAAAAATAAATTGATGTTTTTAACTGTACGTGGAACATGTAGTTTGCCTCTTGCATCAAATAATTACAGTAAAACTGGATGATGATTTGGTTTGCCGTCCTACGATCTTTTTTTGCAAACTTTAGTCTAATTTGACCAGTATCTACAAAGTTTAAACAGATTGTGTACCACTAACAGACATATATGACACCACCCGTAGTCGAACCTGATTGATTTGGTTTGTCGCTCTACAGTCATTTTGTGCACGCTTTGGGCTAATTTAAACGATACTTTTCCGTTTTGGAACCTTTCTACGTTTCTTAAAAACAAAGGTAAAATGCCAAACGTCTTAAGAATTCGAAATTTGTTTAAATGTTCGAATCCTTTTATTGTAAACTACCCAGTATTTTGGGTGTCCATTTCTTCTAAAATGAATAAAAATACTTATTGGAATTGAATTTTATGCCGTTCTTGTATATACGTTCCAATAGAGATACCTGTGGTTAAAGATTTAATTCATTCCAACACATTAAAATATATATATTTTACTCTTTCTTTTGCCAAAATACAAATTGTAATCAAGTTTTCTAAAACACACTCCGTGATATGAAACTGGACAATCATTATTTTAAAACATTAATTTCAAACTTAGTGATAATTTCTATTCCAATGGATGCTTCTATTTATTTTAAATAATTTGTGAATATTCGACAATCAAATGTTTCCAAAAAACACTCTATGATACGAAATTGGGCAATTATTATTTTAAAACATTAATGTAAACTTAGTGGAAATTTCTATTCCAATGGACGTTTCTATTTATTTTAAATAATTTGCGAATATCAATATCCAACCAAAAAGCACTCCATAAAATCGTTAAGTGTTAATGTTGTAAGCAGCTTACTTAACAAGTAACTATTCACAAATTTTTATAACTAAACCAGTTAAAGATTAACCATCCATTTCTGGTGGCTTCAGCACAGCCACTTGGGTGAAATTCCAATCCAGAATTTTCCACCCCTTAATGGAATAAATTACTAATATCGAGTAAAAGAACATCCATTATCAACTCAATCTTACTCGATGCGCGTCCTGCCTCGAATGTGATTGCACATAATCTTAGAATTCTCATAAACTGCTTTAATCGCGGGCAAGAAAACCAAGCAGGGATTGTTCTCCGGCCCTCCCCCTTCCAGCCGAGGGGGGGGGGTGGAGGAAAAGGCCCCAGGAATCCGTAATTCCATCATTTCAGAATGCATAAAGCGGAGATTTATGACTCGAATGGGGTTCCAGCGAAAGAAAAATGGGAACGTACGAAGGGGGATAAAGTGTCACCCGGGTGGTTGACGATTTATTTAAATGTGAAACAGACACACGTTATATTTCAAGAGTAAAAGAAAAAATGTGAAAGAAAGGAAGGAATGTTGAGGTCAAATGTTCTTTGATGTGCGTGGAATATTTAGTTTGACTCCGTTGGTTTCTTTTTGTTTACCAAGTAGTTGTGTTTAGTTGGAAAATAAGTTTCTTTCACATTTCTTGAATATTATTTAAAATTTTGTATACCTTTTATTACTTTTCTTAATTTGAAAAAAAGTTATATTTTTTAAAATGAAATGAAATTTTACTTAAATAAATTTATAAAAATAAATTAATGATGTTTTTAACTGTACGTGTAATATGTCGTTTGTCTATTACATCAAATGTGTAAAGGAAAATTAGATGATGATTTAGTTTGTCACTCTACGATCATTTTGTGCACACTTTGGGTAAATTTAACTGGTAGGTTTTCGTTTTGGAACCTTTCTACGTTTCTTAAAAACAAGGGTAAAATGCCATACGTCGTAAGAAATTGCAAATTTGTTTAAATGTTCGAATTCTTTTATTGTAAAATATCCAGGATTTTGGATGTCCATTCTTTTAAAAATAAATAAAAATACTCATTGGAATGGAAATTTCTCTTGCTCTTGCTTTTACGTTCCAAGAGAGATGCCTGTGCTTAAGGATTAAATTCATTCGAACTCATCAAAATAAATTAACTTTTCTCTTGCTTTTACCAGAATTGTAACCAAGTTTTCTAAAAAACACTCCATGATATAAAACAAGACAGTCATTATTTTGAAACACTAATTCAAACTTAGTGTAAATTCGTATTCCAATAAATAGTTTTATATATTTTAAATAATTTGGGAATATTCAACAATCAAAAGCTTCCAAAAAACACTCCATAAAATCTGTAAGTGTTAATGTTGTAAGCATTTTAATGCTTACATGGCAAGTAATTATTCACAAACTTTTATAACTAAACCGTTAAGATTAACCATCCGCTTCTGGTGGCTTCAACACAGCCACTTGGGTGAAATTCCAATCCAGAATTTTCTACCCCTTAATGGAATAAATTCCTGATATCGAGTAAAAGAACATCCATTATCAGCTCAATCTTACTCGATGCGCGTCGTTCCTCGAATGTGATTGCACAGAATCTTAGGATTCTCATAAACTGCTTTAATCGCGGGCAAGAAAACCAAGTACGGATTGTTCTCCGGCCCTCCCCCTTCCAGCCGAGGGGGGCGAAGAAAATGCCCCAAGAATCCGTAATTCCATCATTTCGGAATGCATAAAGCGGAGATTTATCACTCGAATGGGGTTCCAGTGGAAAGAAAAGTGGGAAGGTTCGAACGGGGATAAAGTGCCACGCGGGTGGTTGACGATTTATTTAAATGTGAAACAGACACACGTTATATTTCAAGAGTAAAAATAGAATAAAAGAAAGAAATGTTTAGGCCAAATATTCTTTGATGTGCTCGGAATATTTAGTTCGACCTTCATTGTTTTTTTTTTGTTGTTGTTGTTTTGCCAATCAGTTATATCTTAGTTGAAAAATAAGTTTCTTTCTCCTTTTTTAAACATTATTTAGAAAGGTGGTGGTAGAATAAGTTATTACTTTTCTTAATTTCTTAAAAATAAATATTTACTTAAATAAATTTGTGAAAATAAAATAATGATGTTTTTAACTGTACTTGGAATATTCAGTTTGCCAATCACATCAAATAAGTAAAGGAAAATTAAATGATGATTTGGTTTGTCGCTCTACAGTCATTTTGTGCACACTTTGGACTAATTAGACAGGGACTTACAGTTAGTTAAATTTCACCATCCTTGCAATCTAACCTAGAATGTTTTTCCTTTCTTAATGATTGAAGAACCTTACTACATTTCTTAAAAACTCTGGTAAAATGCCGTACGTCGTAAGAATTCAAAATTTGTTTAAATGTTCGAATCCTTTTATGGTAAATTACCCTGCATTTTGGATGTCAGTTCCTTCTAAAATGACTAAAAATACTCATTGGGATTGTAATTTATCCCGCTGTTGCATTTACATTTCAAAAGAGATATCTGTGCTTAAATTTATTTCGACGCATTAAAATAAATAAATTTTACTCTTTCTCTTGCAAAGAAAAGAATATAAATTCTAACCAACTTTTCTAAAAAACATTCTATGAAACCGAACTGGACCATCATTATTTTGAAACACTTATACAAACTTAGTATAAATTTGTAGGAATACTTTTATATTAAAATAATTTGCAAATATTTAACAATCAAACGTTTCCAAAAAAAAAATACTCTATGAAACGAAACTGGGCAATCATTATTTTGAAAGGTTAATACAAGCATAGTGTGGATTCGTATTCTAATAAATGCTTTTATATATTTTAAATATTTTGCAAATATTCAACAATAAAACGTTTCCAAAAATTACTCTATAAAATCGTTAAGTGTTAACGTTGTAAGCAGCTTACTTAACAAGTAACTATTCACAAACTTTCATAACTAAACCGTTAAGATTAACCATCCATTTCTGGTGGCTTCAACAAGGCCACTTGGGGGAAATTCCAATCCAGAATTTTCCACCCCTCAATGGAATAAATTCCTGATATCGAGTAAAAGAACATCCATTATCAACTCAATCTTACTCGATGCGCGTCCTGCCTCGAATGTGATTACACAGAATCTTAGAATTCTCATAAACTGCTTTAATCACGGGCAAGAAAACCAAGTACGGATTATTCTCCGGCCTCCCCCTTCCAGCCAAGGAAGGGGGGGAGGATGGAGGACAATGCCCCAGGAATCCGTAATTCCATGATTTCGGAATGCATAAAGCGGAGATTTATCACTCGGATGGGGTTCCAGCGATAGAAAAATGGGAAGGTTCGAACGGGGACAAAGTGCCACCCGGGTGGTTGACGATTTATTTAAATGTGAAACAGACGCACGTTATATTTCAAGAATAAAAGAAAAAATATGAAAGAAAGAAATGATAAGACCAAATGTTCTTTGATGTTCTTGAAATATTTAGTTTGATCTTCATCGGTTTCTTTTTGTTTTACCAAATAGTTATGTCTTAGTTGGAAAATAAGTTTATTTCTCATATTTTTAACTATTATTTAGAATAGTGTATACTTTTCATTGCTTATCTTAATTTGAAAAAAAAGCTTTACAATTTTTATGATGAAAATAATTTTTGATTTAAGTTAATTTATGAAAATATAATAATGATGTTCTTAACTGTACGTGGAATAGTATTTGCAATTTACATCAAATAAGTGAAGGAAAACTGGATGTTGATTTGGCTAATTAGAATTTATTTTTAGGCTAATTAGATCAGGACCTATATAGTTTAAAGGTCATTCCGAACCACTAACAGACATCTATGACGCCACCCGGATTCGAACCTGATTGATTAGGTTTGTTGCTCTACGGTCATTTTGTGCACACTTTGAGCTAATTAAACAGGTAAATTTCCATTTTGGAACCTTTGTACGTTTCTTAAAAACAAGGGTAAAATGCCATATGTAGTAAGAATTCGAAGTTCGTTTAAATGTTAAAATCCTTTTATTGTAAAATACAAAGCATTTTGAGTGTCCATTCCGTCTAAAATGAATAAAAATACTCATTGGAATTCACTTTTATCCCGCTCTTGTATTTACATTCCAAACGAGATACCTGTGCTTAAGGTTTAAATTCATTCCAACGCATCAAGATAAATCAATTTTACTCTTTTTTGGTCAGAATCCAACTGTAATCAACGTTTCTAAAAAACACTCCACGATATGAAACTGGACAATCATTAATTTTGAAACACTAAAGCCAACTTAGTGTAAATTTCGAATAATCAAACCATTCCAAAAAATACTCCATGATACGAAACTGGATAATCATTATTTTGAAACACTTATACAAACTCGGTGTAAATTTATATTCCAATAAACACTTTTATGTATATTAAATAATTTGCGAACATTCAACTTTCCAAAAAATACTCCATAAAATATTTAAGTGTTAATGTTGTAAGCAGCTTACTTAACAAGTAACTATTCACAAACTTTTATAACTAAACCGTTAAGATTAAACCTCCATTTCTGGTGGCTTCAACACAGCCACTTGGGTGAAATTCCAATCCAGAATTTTCCACCCCTTAATGGAATAAATTCCTGATATCGAGTAAAAGAACGTCCATTATCAGCTCAATCTTAACTCGATGCGCGTCCTGCCTCGAATGTGATTGCACAGAATCTTAGAATTCTCATAAACTGCTTTAATCGCGAGCAAGAAAACCAAAAGCATGGATTGTTCTCCGGCCTTCCAAGGGGGTGGGGAGGTGGAGGGAAAATGCCCTAGGAATCTTTAATTCCATCATTTCGGAATGCATAAAGAGGAGATTTATCACTCGAGTTGGGGTTCCAGCGAAAGAAAAATGGGAAGGTTCGAAAGGACATAAAGTGCCACCCGGGTGGTTGACGATTTATTTAAATGTGAAATAGACACACGTTATATTTCAAGAGTAAAAGAAAGAAATGAAAGGAAAAAATGTTAAGGCCAAATGTTCTTTGATGCGCTTGGAATATTTAATTTGGCCTCCGTTGGTTTCTTTTTGTTTACCAAGTAGTTGTGTCTTAGTTAGAAATATTTGTTTCTTTCTCAGTTTTTACTATGTAGAATGGTGGTGATACAATGGGTTATCACATTTTTTAATTTGAAAAAAAAATTATATTTTTTATAATGAAAATAATTTTTTAATTCAATTAGTTGGTAAAAATAAAATAATGATCTTATTAATTCTACGTGGAATGTGTAGTTTGCCTTTTACATCAAATAAGTAAAGGAAAACGCGATGATGATTTGATTTGTGGTTCTACACTAATTTTTCGCAAACTTTAGGCTAGTTGGATCAGGACCTACATAGTTTAAAGGGGATTCCGAACCACTAACAGACATCTATGACACCTCCCGGATTCGAACCTGATTGATTTTGTTTGTCGCTCTATCATTTTGTACAAAATTTGGGTTAATTTAACCGATACGTTTCCGTTTTGGAATTTTTACGTTTCTTAAGAACAAACGTAAAATGCCATACATCCTTAGAATTCGAAGTTCATTTAAATGTTCAAATCCTTTTATTGAAAAATACCCAGCATTTTGGGTGTCCATTCCTTCTAAAATGAATAAAAATACTCATCGGAATCGAATTTTATCCGGCTCTTGCATTTGCGTTTCCAGAGAGATACTTGTGCTTAAGGATTAAATTCATCACAACATATAAAAATAAATATATTTTACTCTTTCTTTTGCCAAAATACAAATTGTAACCAAGTTTTCTAAATTCGGTGTAAATTCTTATTCCTATAAACACTTCTATATATTTTAAATAATTTGAGAATATTCAACAATCAAACGTTTCCAAAAAATACTCCATGATACGAAACTGGGCAGTCATCATTTTGAAACACTAATACAAAATCAGTGAAAATTCCTATTTAAATAATTACTTTTATATACTTTAAATAATCTGCGAATATTCAACAATCAATCTTTTCCAAAAAGCACTCCATAAAATCGTTAAGTGCTAATGTTGTAAGCAGCTTACTTAACAAGTAACTATTCACAAACTTTTATAACTAAACCGTTAAAGATTAAACCTCCATTTCTAGTGGCTTCAGCACAGCCACTTGGGTGAAATTCCAATCCAGAATTTTCCACCCCTTAATGGAATAAATTCCTGATATCTAGTAAAAGAACATCCATTATCAGCTCAATCTTACTCGATGCGAGACCTGTCTCGAATGTGATTGCACATAATCTTAGAATTCTCATAAACTGCTTTAATCGTGGGCAAGAAAACCAAGCATGGACTCTCCGGCCCTCCCCCTTCCACCCGAGGGCGGTGGGGGTGGAGGAGAATGCCCCAGGAATCCGTAATTCCATCATTTCGGAATGCATAAAGCGGAGATTTATCACTCGAATGGGGGTTGCAGCGAAAGAAAAATGGGAAGGTTCGAACGGGGATAAAGTGCCATCCGGGTGGTTGAAGATTTATTTAAATGTGAAATAGACACACGTTATATTTCAAGAGTAAAAGAAAAAATGTGAAAGAAAGGAAGGAATGTTGAGGTCAAATGTTCTTTGGTGTGCTTGAAATATTTAATTTGATCTTCGTTCTTTTTGTTTAACAAGTGGTTATGTCTTAGTTGCAAAATAAATATATTTCTCAGTTTTTAAATTTTATTTAGAATGGTGTATACTTTTTATTATTTTTCTAAATTTGTGGGACCTGAATGGCTGAGTGGCGGGCGCTCTGGTGCTTGATAACACAAGTTTCGGTTTCGAGTCCCGGCGGTGCCATGGATGTTTGTAAAAACCGTAGTAACCGCTTTAAACCGTAGTTCCGGCTCTAGCATAATCGTAGAGAGTTGAGGGATAGTGTTATGAGGGGACGTATTATAAAAGCCGTTATAATATTGCATCACCATTATATAGGTTGAAAAATGGCGGCTATTAGTAGTAAAATGTACTTATTATGCGCTAATGTTAAAAATGGGGCTTGATGGCCGAATGACTAGAGCACTGGGGCTCGGTGCCCTGGATGTTTGTAGTGGTTCAGAATTCACTTTAAACCCTAAGTACCGGTCTAATATGACTGTAGAGCGTTGGGCGTAGGACTGACAACCCTGCCCCATAAAATGAAAACATCTCCTGTCTCGCAATCTGTCAATAGGCAGACGACCTTGACCCTTTATGGGGTTGTTGTGGCAATGAAGAAGAAGAATATTAAAACTTTCTAATTTATTCAAGCACTATAATTTTACTTTCGATATTAACTTTAATTATACGATTATTTCTTCTTTTATTATTCTTATTCTTTCTTTTATTCTTATACCCTTCAACTTTATAATACGATTATTTTTTTGAGATTCAAATGTACAAAAGTAGTCAAAAATGACTATTTCATTTTTGGTTTTCATATTGATGATCATGTAACTTTGATTTTTTTTTTATAAACTCTAGTGTTTAATATTGTCTTTTTATTTTTATTTTTTAATGTATTTTCTTAACCATTCTTTAATAGATTCTTCGTTAACTTTTCTAATTTATTTGTTATTCTACATTTTGATCCGATAAGCACAACTTAAGAAACCAAGTTACGTATAATACTTATTTTTAAAAGTTGTCCATGTATAAATAAATAAGTTATCATGTTTTAATGAAAATTTGAGTGGTTCTATCTTAAAGTGGAACGAAGAAGACTAAATTTGATTTTTTTTTAAGAATTAAAGAATTCTTAATTTAACAACGTCAGTTAAATGCAACATTTTTAATTGCTTAAAGATGGGCATATTTTTTCTGAAATGCAACTTTTACATGTAAATGAACATCTTATTCATAATTCATGTATATTCAGGCTAATTTAATTTTAATGTACTTTTTATGTTCTTTTTGTGTTTTTTATGATGCTTTTGTACCTTGTCATCTCTTATTAGAGATCGTCTTCCGAAATTAGTAAAGTCTAACAAGGGTTGGATTATTATAAGATCGGTCAACTTCCATTCGCATAAGGAAATTTACAATAATTTTCTCTTCTTTGTAAGCAAATTTCATTTTCACTCATGAATGTATAGATAGAATAAATTATTTTAAACTTTTTGTCATCTCTTAAATCTACCCTATTAGTTTAAAAATAATAAATAGTAATTGTATTTCTAAAAATTAATTTTTTATATTGTTTTGACTAAATTCCTTCTTGTTTTAGTTTATCTATATTAATGAAATATGTTACCATGCTTCGTCCTACCCACTGGCAAGACCGCCTCCAGTGGCATTCAAGAGAAATGGTCAGTTGGCCTACAGACTCTCATTCAGAGAAGAAATCTATTTCGCGCACCCTGTACGTATCCGAGAATCGGGTTTTTGTCTTAGAAGTGGAGTCCTTCTACGAATCTATAATTATATGTCTTTAAATATTTAAAAACTTCATGCTTCTAATTGTATGAGTCTGGTATTTGCATCTATGTGTAAAATGTTGAGAGTTCCTCAACCTGTACCTCAAGTACTTCCAACCACATCCAATTACAATCTGGTTGTCCAACCTGCACACTACAAATATAATTTTGAAATTTGAACATAGCAAATTTAAATATTTTAGAGTATTTTTTTTTTTTATTTCCATGTTTTTGCCTTGGCATTAATCCATCTTGTTCAAGTTCTGACATAAAATAATAATATAGTTAACAAATTGATTAAAGATTCATTACAAAAATGTAAGAGATAAAGCCTATCTCCAAAATTATTTATTCATTTTATTTTTCAAACTAAAACTCTTTTGAAAAATGCTAGTCCTACTTTTCAACAAAGATGAATAACTAATATCGTTATAGATAGAAGAAAGGCAAAAAAAAAAAATATATATATATAAAGATAATTATAAACATAAATTTGGACAAGCAAGATTGATGCTTGCAATTAGATTTAATCAAATAAAAAACCGATGATATATTCAATCCCTGTAAAACTGCCAGATTTTTTCCAAGAAAATATAATAAGTTTTTTTCGCAAATAATATGCTTACAAAATTTCTATTTTTTTTTTTCTTATTTTGAATATTTTTTGAACTTAGTGGATGAAATATAAAATTCATTATTTAATGTTCCTAAGAGAAACGTTCAGAAATAGTTCCTTTATTTTTTCGCCATTTTTTTTCATTCATATCATTTACATCTCATACATACTTATTTGTTTTATAGATTGTACCAATTTTTTATGCATTATATTCAATTATTAAATACTTTTTTTTTTCAAATTATTGTAGCTAATTTGTAGTACTATGAAATATCTAACAGCATTTGAAAAGGATATTTATTTCAATTATATTTCAATTTTTCAAAGGACATTTATTTTACTTAAGGACCCAAAAAACAAATTTTCAAAGGGCATCTTACCTAAAATATGAAATTAATGTCATTTAAATAAAGATAAATTTTCTCTGATTTTTATCAGTAGAATAGAAAGACTAAAAGAATGTTTTCAAGATTTGTTTTCAAATTATAAAATTATTTGTTCTAATAATATGCTCAATTTTATTGTTTTCAAATTATTATTATTTTCTTTAAAAAAAACATGATTTTACACTTTATGCGTTTTTCTGAGAAATTCTAGAAAATAAATTTTGACAATTTTGTGTATGATCACCGTGTTGTTTAACATTATTGGCAATATTGATATTGTTTGCTTTATAAGATTTCTATACAAAGCAATATAATATTTATTCCCAATGAATAAATATGTTTATTTATATTATTGATCGAATGTTGCTGAATTATTTTTTAATCCAAGTTTAGGTGGATTATATAATGTTTATTTTTAATGAAAAGATATTTGCAGGAGCCTGATGGTCGAGTGACTATCGCTCTGTCTGTGGAGGGTTTCAGGTTCGAGTCTCGCAGGTAGATGTTAGTAGAGATTCAGAATTCACTTTAAACCGTAGGGCCGACAGCTCTACCACGTATATAGAAAAACATCTGTTTCGGATCCTGCCAGTAAGCACAATGGGCTGTTGCGCCAATGAAAAGTAGCAAATAGTTTAAAATTATTCAAAAGCTTGTTTCTACAGCCTTTAAACATTCATTGATTATCTTAACATTCTAAATTGATGCTTTTCTGTGGTGAAAATAATAAATATAAATGATCTAATAATAAATAAATAATGTTTTAATAATAATGTTTTTTTTATTAATAAACGACTTACTTCCTAAACCGTAATAGATAGGCATATGCTTTTTATATTTACACCGTAATTAATAAGCAGGTTAGACTAAAGTTGTTCGGCGAATCGTTATTTTCAAATTAAATATGCCGTACAGCGTAATCATTCTATTGATCTACTAATGATCCTCGCTTAGGATATCTAATTTGCGTTCATTATCATTAAGGTGATATGCTAAACACATTATAAAAAGCATTGGTAATTGCGTTGAAGCTGAAAGTTAATTGAATTACTCCCAAGTTTTGGGGAAAATAAATGATCCTTCAAATTACTGTGGCAGCTTGGTATCAATATTGCAATCAACTAAAAGATGTTGAAAACGATGGTCTTTTAACTTTATCAACATTTGTTTTTTGTTTGGAAGTTTTTCGGACATAAATATTTGCGTAATTTACGCTTAAAAGTACCTTAAAAGTACTTGTACATTATTTCTATGAGTGCTCATGAAAGATTCATTATTCAAGTGATGATAAAAATTAGTCACTAACTAATTTTTCATACATTTTCAATAATGCTCAAATTCTTAGAAAAAAAAATTCAAAGAAATGAGTACTTTTAAATACATTCTAAAACATGGTTGGAATTAAAAATACTTTTTAATGCCTGACTCTTTGCTCAGTGACAACGCACGCCGCTGGTGAGCATTATAGCGAAGATTCAATCTGCTGGCGGCTTTGTTATAGACACTGTCTCAAAAAACGAAGAGACTCGATGGAGTTTGTGATGTTCAGCATCTTGCCTCGTGAGTCGGACTACCACCTGGTGGGAACTTTCCGAGCTTTCACCTATACGATACGCAAATGTGGAGTTGTTTCCCCTACCTTAACCTCAACCCCAATGCTCACCAGCGGATCATGTTACCACTGAGCCACGAGTCGAGCTCAAACTATAGTAAAATGTGGTATTATACGTGAAAAAGCATTTCATTTTTAAAGATTCTATAAAGTTGAAAGCAACCATGTTTAATGGTTTCGTTAATTAAAAAGTACATAACCAAAGTATTACAGTATTCTTATGATCTGATAGCCTTATGATTGAAATAGAAGATTTGTAGAATGAGAATAAAATGTTCTGCACTCTAAAAATTAACTTTGCGCATTTTTTATTTGCATCGAGATTTATCTCACTTGATCACTGACAAGGTCAAATCAAGTCTTTAAATTCGTAAGTTCGTAGTAAAAAGAAACTTCTGGAGGGGATTCTAAGACGCATGTCTACAGGATGTGATTTGCCAAAGAACGAAATAAAATGCCTCGCACTCTAAAAATTAACTAAGGTGGAAAAAGGAGAATAGTACCTTAAGACAGACTTTCAGGAGCAAAGGCTCTGCTTTTTAAAAAGAAGCAACTATAACAAAAAGCAACTTTGCAGTTCCACTAGGATAGATGCATTAAATCGCAAATAGAATCTTTCGTTTTTTAAAGCAGCTACTGAAAAGCATGTAATCAATCAGAGGGAAATAATAATTCGTGAAGAAGTAATAATTT